>CANNZV010001714.1:26108-159524 GCA_947561585.1 Caprella mutica
AGTTAGGGACCTACTTACACCAATTGGGATATTATTAGGTACCTAGATCCTATAGTTTGGGGTACGGTCAAGATCCCCCGGTCATGAGCCCCTCTAGGTCATAAGCCACCCCCCCCCCCCTCAACGAGCACCCTCTCCATGTTTTTTAAATCCTTATTTACCTAGTTAAACAAATGAAGAACTACTTAGATAGAAATAACTGAGAGTTGTTAATGTAGTTTGTTGTATCCGCTAGTTTGTTGTACTGCACACTTCATGATTGTTTAACAACCTGGCAGGGGGCTCTTGACCTAGAGGGCTTACGACCTACAGCCATAGTTTGACAGTCATGAACTGAGTACCTAAGGTTAGGTATCAAGATACATTTGTTGAGTTATTACAAATCATATTAGATTGTTAGATACACTAGTTGGTTAATCATGAGTTAGTTTCAAGATACACTAGTTAAATTAGGTATGTAAAAGTTAGCGCAATCACAAGTTGTGACAGTTACAACTTTCTGTGTTATTTCTCTCTTTTTTATTAAAATAAAAATGATTGTTAAATAGATATACTCAATTAAATAATAATCCAAATAATAAAATAATATTTTTCTTTCGTTTTTTTAAACTTTACATTCCTTTAATCCCTCATAAGTTGACTTTATTTCTAATAGGAATTTGTAAGATGCAATGATTCATTGTATTTTATCATTTAATGTAGTTTGTTGAATCCGCTAGCTTGTTGTACTGCACACTAAATGATTATTTAATGACCTGGCAGGGGAATTGGGGGGGTGGGGGGTGGTGGTGAATAAATATCTGTTGTTAAATCAGATATTATCTGCAAAAGTGTCGGACTAATGTGGTGTCGGACTAAGTAGTAGTCGTACTAATGAGGCCCCTAACTAATGGTGCGTCGGACCAATGAATTGTAACCTAAACTAAACTAGTACTTATACATATATTATCAACTTCAAATTTCCTGACCGTATTATTTCGTAAATAGTAATTGCAAATATTCTTTAATCTATTGGTTCCTAAGTATACATAATATAAATATAATATAAATAATTTCCATCAGTACAAAAAATCTTCAATTCAAATATTTAAACCAATAGGAAGGTATTCTTCGTCAATTAGTTATTAAGAGATATTATAATATTCAAACATTGGTCTATGGTAGCTATCTGAATTAAGTATTTTGTATTGCGTTGCGCTATCAGTGCTCAGCTGTAAAATATTTAATAAATTGACATAGGTAGTGGGTTAAGTTACGAATTATCGGGCAGTTCCACATTTTCGGTCATATATATAATTGATATCCGGATAATTATCACTAATACCTATTAAAATAAAGAGTATATAATATATTTTATTGGAATGTTTATTTTTTTCTCTTTTGTCCGAAAATGTGGAACTGTCCAATAATTCGTAACTTACCTCAGATAACCATGAATTAGTAGACATATTTGATAATGACGTATGGTACAGTATATATATATCAGAATAAGTTTTATGAACTCCCTTTTTTATGAAAGATTCATTCATGTATGTAGTACCTATTCAAATTTGAATGAATTATGAAGCTTATGAAATTTACGTGAGAAAGTGGCACTAACTTACATACATACAAGTTGAATGTATCGTTAAAATGAGAGTCGTGGAGTAATGGAATGATGAATATATTAAGGTACGTAACACATGTAATAATGAGGATACAAATTCTATTGAAGAAATATAATTTAATTTTTCAGTGTACAGCTTATGTGTGATCTATGTTTAAAGATAAATAATAATTATTGCCTAGTCGAGTAAAAGTTAGTTTTTATTGCAAAAATTGAATACCATCTGACAAAGTGTTACCTAGGTAATACTAATATTACTAAACCTCAAAAATTATATCTTACACGCAAAATTGAAAGAAATACAATTTCTTGCATTTGTACCTAGCTAACTATGAAACTAATTACTTTACCTGAACCTAATAATAGAATAAAAAAAAATTGCATATCAACCTAGCTCATTCAAAAATGTAAAGATTATAAACTTCCATAGTTGAAAATAATTTAGAACTTCAATATGTTTTCTAATTACAACCTAATATTTAACCATAGCTGGATGCAACACTAATATTTATTATACCTATTATTTTAATCATGAGTATAACGTGCGATAAATCGTCAGTGAAAGTGACTGTACAAGAACATTCGTACGTACATGTGCTCACGCCTTTAAATGAATCAAAACTAGACACGAATTGCATTTGTTATATAATATTTTGTTATAAATAAATTAGCAGTTAACAAAGAAATATTAGTACATACTTTGATAGTAGATTTGTTTTCTCAGTGTACCTATCATTCACTACCTTTTTCCTTATATATTGTCAACCACTTCCCCTCCCTTATATTTGTCTTTTGAGCGTATATATATTATTAATAAATAATAAATACCCACTATTATTCGATACGTAAATAACATTATAATTTTGCCGTATTTTTATATTTATTATTGGATATTTATCATGCTAACATTACCATTTATTTTTAATCACTTTTTCTTTGCATTACATTAATGAAATTTTGAAACCTAGTTTTCTCAGATACCTAGGTTTAGAATAATCAATATTTCAATGCATCAAAAGATGACTAGTGTCATTGTCACTATGCACTAAACATATTTTAAAAACTTAAACTGATTCATTGTATTTATATTATTTTTATATTACCTAATTCATTTCTAAATTATCAGTAAATGCAATACGTTTTTATTATCTGAACATATCAAGGATTAGGTAGATTGAAAATAAATATATACACCTACTGAATAGTAATCGATAAATTATTGGTTGCTAAATTAGTATCTATAAATAGTTGAATACATCCAGACCTCTAAATTTTAGTAAATATTTCAAAATAGTATTGTTGCTGCACTAACAGAAGGTAGGTAAACTATTGAATATTACGATGATATTTTATTAAAAATAATTATAGTTTGATATACAATATATAAATGAGAAATAATAGTGTTTGTATTTTGTTATTCATGAATGAATAACAAGAGGTAGTAATTGTTTTGTGTTCGTGCTTTTAAATTACTTTATGATATGCAATCAGGTATTAGGTACCAGCTTATAATGTTAATTGAATTATTGCTAATGCTCATTACGTAACTAATGAGTGTAATTTTTTTTTTAAATATATGTACGATTCCAGAATAGTTGGGTATCTATTTACATACCCAACTTCACCTCCTAATCGATGGATAGATTCCCCCCCCCCCGCCTGCCCAGGAGACTGTAGATTATTGAGAGGACAAGTTGGGTAACTACACACACAACTTTACCTAAATATCATTGACTGAATCAGTGAGAGGTGAAGTTGTGGAACGACACACACTACTCTACCGCAATAGAATACTGCTTTTATTTGAGCGGAGTAGTTGGGTGAGAACACACATAGGTACACCGTTTGAGATATTTCCAATTCGTTTAGAAGTACAGTTGAGTAAGAATGCACCTAACTTTACCGTAGAGGAAAAGCTTCATTTCGTGGAGAGCGACACTTCGTAGTTACCCAACTTTACCTCTCTACCCTCCATTTCTTCCTCCTCTTTTGACCTTGCGAATTGAGGTTTGTATCATTTTGTTCAGAATTCTGCCTTATACTATATACAATCGATTTCATCAAATTCACATTTCCAAATAAAAAGATGATAAAAATTAAAAAAAAAATTATTTAATTTTGTTACACTTTCCAATACAGTTTTTACGCGTTGCAGATCATCAAATCAACTTACCGCACAGCCGTTGCAGCCCCAATAAATCAATTATTTTGTATTCAATTTTCAGAGATATCATTTTATCATCATCTGAATAATGATGTGAATACAGATATTCAAAATATTTTGAAAATTTGGAATACTTTGATACATTTCAATTTCAACTTCCGACATTCTTTGTGAGAACATCCCACTCGAAGATGCACTTTGTGCAATCTCTGAAGAACATTAAAGAACCAAAAATTGTTAGATGAAATGTAGTCGCGAATATTTGAAGTCAAAATTCTTTCTCATTTACAGTGAACAGAAATATTCTCGAAGATGAATGATTGGTTTGGTTTTAAAAAAATATTTGAAACAAAACCTTCAATAAGCCTACAAAATAGTTCACTGATTGTAGATAGCTAATAATTAGAATTTTCTTTTGAAAACCATCATTTTATCTCCTCTTTTTCACTGTTTAAGTATTTAATTATTTCTTTTATCCCCACAATTTTTTTATAATTTTTTAAACTCAAATTACAGATAATAAGATAATATCAAAATGATTCTTGTTAGATCGAAATGTCAGTTTTCATAAATTTTGAAACAATATTCTTTGTTTTCTAGTTTCACCTTCATTTCGAAGGTGAATATTTATTAGAGAAAAATTATTGGAAATAATCTAAAACGAAATGAAAAATGTCAATAGTATAATATTTTCATCATAGTTTAAAATATCAAATTCGATTTAGATCAGTATATTATATAATTTTAAATGGTGTCATAGAAAATATTTTGGGTGTCATTCTGTTTTGTAGCCTTTTCTAATAATAGATCCTGACAATATGTTCTATATCAATTTGAACTCATTCAATATGTTACATTCTGCTGCCGCAAGATATTCACTTCATTATGAACAAACCTAAGTAATTCTGTTCTGATAACCATTCTGATGTCAGAGAGATAGGAACAGAGAGGAAATTGAAACCATTAAAAAATGAGAGGAAGTTCATTGTGGTGTGACATACGAGTTTGTGTTTCAGAATGAGAAGCAATGAGAAAATGGTAAGTAAGGAGGAAATGAGTGAACCGTAATGAGAAAATGAATGAAATGTAATTAGGGAGGAAATGAGTTAATGGTAAATGAGTAAAATATATTCAAGGAGGAAATGTATACTAGGATAAATTATCTCTGAAAGTAAATGGGTCTATACACGTAGAAAATTATCAATGTGTCTACATATCATCTTTTTAACGCGAAATATTTTTTATAAATTTTAAAATACAAGTATAGAAGATTGCGGTTTGAATGACACTGTACACTATAAATGTCATCACAGCCACTTTCATTGCATACGAGATATATCTCATATTATATACTGCTGTATTTACTCTAATAGTAATTATTTAGAGTTTGCTCCGCGGTGAATATTTTCCAATTCACCAAAATGCTATCAAGATAGCTATGTTGTGTCCTTAGAAAAACATATCAGAAATCTTTATCATTCTCAGATTAAGATAGCTCTGGAGGCACACAGGTGCATCGAAGATGCAAGCTAATCATGTGATTGGAGGAAAGTCTAGTTCTGTAATGCTCATGAAGAATATATTAGAATTTACGTAATTGATTGTAAAGTAGATATTGATTATATATGAAGCATACATTAAAACATCGAATCAAATACAATTTAAGATATTAGTGTAATGAATAGAAATTTTTAAATAATTATTTATTTGAACAAATAGCTGAACTTTATACATCTGTTCGCCATGAAATACAAATATATTAAAGAGAAACTAATAATTTTAAAGGAAAGTATTCAGTTATTGATTTAATCGTATAAGAAAATTCACTTTCGAATTACCAAGGTAATTTCTTTCATTCATCGATTCTTCTAATTTTAAATCGAAATACCTGAATAGGAAATGTTATGTAAAGGATTTGATCTCTTCTTTTGAATAGCAAATGTAATTCACGGAACATCGGAAGAATTTTCATTCCATATCAATTGTTGGCGGATTTAATTTGGATAATCGTATACAGAACATTGTGTCCCAAAAAATACTAAATTTACATATTCGTATCGTTATATCAAAGCAAAAAAAATGTCATAAAGCAGTTTGAAATACAGATTTAATTTAATGATTTTCGAATATTATGCTTATTCTACTGAGCTTAACTTATCAACACATTAGTAGTGAAATTGTGTCACCTACTGTATATTATATAATGATATCAAAGTTACTACAAATCGACAAAATGATTGTATTAGGAATTTCCAAAGGTTTTATAATGCAGATATTACAGTATATTGCACTGCAGTACTAGGACAGACCCTGCAAACATTCTCACATGGCATACACATGGATGCCATGTGGTTGGATTGTTATAATATGGCAATAAGGTTTTATGATGTATCATCCACATTGAAACAACCTAAACACTAAAATAACGGATGTCAACCATGTGTAATATACCACATTACAACCACATGTTAATTACCATTTCAATAACATATTTTAACCATGTTTAATATACCACATGTCAATTACCATTTCAATAACAGATGTTAACCATGTGTAATTTACCACATTACAACCGCATGTCAAATATCATTTCAATAACAGATGTCAACCATGTGTAATTTACCACATTACAACCACTTGTCAATGACCATTTCAATAACAGATGTTAACCATGTGTAATTTACCACATTAAAACCACATGTCAATGACCCTTTCGATAACAGATGTTAGCCATGTGTAATTTACCACATTACAACCACATGTCAATTACCATTTCAATAACAAATGTTAACCATGTGTAATTTCCCACATTACAACCGCATGTCAAATACCATTTCAATATATAAAAAATAAATTATAAATGTGTATTATCTGGTGCCTGTGTCTCTATTTGCTTTGAAATAACTTTAATTGCGATAAAATTAACTATATTATGAGGCATGGGTACCGGGCATTCGTCTAAATCTTTTGCCAGTTTTCCATATTAGAATCTGAGTCCTGAGCAGGTGATGGCTGTGGCTGATGAAAGTGTATGCGGTGGAAAGAGTTTGCAGGGAGAAATTTGGTCAGTGGAAATAAATAAACTACAAGTCAGCGCACTAACATCACCCACTCTGAAAACTGCTTATCAGATATATGACTAGCCGTGATACATCTTGCCAGGATGCGATTTCTATTGATAGCAGTGACTTCAACTAATTAGTCTGCTAAATTTTGAAATGTCCTGATATGGATAACAACTACAATATGGTTGCAGTAGGCATAGTCAGGATCATGATATAACTACTCTATAAGGTACGTTTGCAAAAGAGACTAAATTTAGTTTCTTCTGCGCAGCCCCCCTCGTGACGTAATAGAGGATGGTATTGTGTATTAAATTTTTGTCACTCGTATAGCAAATTCATTTTGAAAGTATCAATTAGCATATGTAATATTAAACTGAATAATATACAGCCGAATTGCATAAGCACTATATACAGTAAAGTAAGAAATGTCAATAAAATTAGTATGATCTTTTTAATTTCTTTACATATGGTACTGATGTGTTACACATGGTATTGATATGGGTAACATATTGTACAGATATGGGTAACATATGGTACAGATATGGGTAACATATGGTACAGATATGGGTAACATATGGTACAGATATGGGTAACATATGGTACAGATATGGGTAACATATGGTACTGATATGGGTAACATATGGTACTGATATGGGTAACATATGGTATTGATATGGGTAACATATGGTATTGATATGGGTAACATATGGTATTGGTATGGGTAACATATGGTATTGATATGGGTAACATGGTGTACGGACAACTGCCATAGTGGACAAATGCCTTTCGACAAACTGCCATGCGGACAACTGCCATAGTGGACAACTGCCATGCGACAAACTGCCATGCGGACAACTGCCATGCAATATATATCATGATTTTACATTGGGTGAATTGTAATGAACTTGTAAACTTAACCTTTCATGCAATTAATTTGATGTGAAGTATATTATTATCTTAACTTAAGAATTATGTATAATATTAATCGTATAGTCCGAAATTGTGCATAGAGAAGTATAAACATTAATATTGCACGGTAGATTCAGAATTTAATGTTGAACTATACTAAATTCATTTCTTTTTTAAATCATTTTTACTAAAGGGGAGCTTTTCGAAAATGAGGTTTATTCATTGTTTACAGTTTGATTTTTCTGAAACTTGGAACGTATATTTAAAAACAAATTCTGAAACATTTTTGTTAATATGATTTTTCCAAAAATTTTGATATTTTGATATTTTTTAGTTATTTTCGAGTTTTTTTGTAACATTTTCAAAATCTATCTTCTCTCACAATTTTTGACCAATACTTCTGTTTCATGTTTCATAACATATCTAAAAGGTATGAAAACATTTTTTCGCTCACCGATATTTGAAAATCATAACCAGTTTTTTAGAAAATAACGAAAAAGTAGAAATATTGAATTATTATTTTTATTATTTTTTAACTATTTTTATTTTTTTCATTTCTATCAAAAAAATTGAAATTCATGTAACGAGAATTGTAGCCTAGGAATAAACCTTCATTTTGCACGTTGAATAACAAAAATTAGTTGAAAACTCTAGAAGAAGTAGCGATTTCAATTTGAAAAATCTGCAAAATATTAATTAGAGAAAAATGGTTTGAAAGTTTTAGGGTTCTAAAGTTTGAAAATGGGTTTTACCAGCTTATAATAGCATACCACTGTGACATTATCGATTACACAACTTCATTGTGAAGAAAGTGGACTTTCGAACAGTGAAGTCCCCTCTTCCCTCCACTCCACTTTATAAGCATTAGTCATTAGGTTGGAAACTTATTAGTCTGGAAACTCAAGTTTCCAGAAGTGAAGTACAGGGTGCTCAATTATAACCTGACACATTTCAAAGTTTAATAATCAACAAATTAAGTCGAAACATGCAGGCGAGCCATGATCACCACAAGAAGGGAGCAAATCAGTACAGATTTATCTTCTTGAAAGTTCTCTCGTATTAACGTAGCAAAAATTTCGTTTGCACTTCAATGTGCATTATGCATAGTCAAAAAACACAATTAAAAATTTAGTTGAAAACATCAGAAGAATTGGATATATTCTCAATCACAATAGTGGAGCCTTTGAAGACCAGTATCAGTGCGCTCTGAAGAGAATATCGAGGCTGTCAGAGCGTCCGTTCTTGAAAACCCTAATAAAAATTACAGAAGAGAGCTCAGACTTGATTAATGAAATCATCATCGATGTTAATAATTCTTAAATAAAGCTAAAGCTGACTCTATATACGGTGCAACACCTCACTCGGCGAATGAGACTACGAGGAAGCTTGAAGTGATGTTTAATGAAAGGATCATATCCAAGAGAAGCGACTTTCCATGGTATCCACGTTCTCTCAACAACAGTCCCCTATACTTTTTTATTTGAGGGTATTGTAATGGAAACGTGTGTACCAATGCCCAACAAGGTGTAACATAATTTCTGAGGTCAATTAAGGACTTCGTTCATAACATTCCAAGAGCAACGTGTGAACGTGTCGTTGCCAACTTCAATGCATCGACCAAACTGGAGACCACATTGAGTATAGAATTTAGTTTACATATGTCACATGGTACTGTAGATAAAACTCCCAGCTATTCTCTTCATCTTACCGTTTTGTTTATGTAAACATGTAGCTTAGTTTTTAAATCAATAAACTTTGAAATGTGTCAGGTTTTTATTGAGCACCCTGTACGTTTGTACGACTTATAGTGAGAATTTTGCAATTCTGTTTTCACAGTAACGTATAGATACGTCTATAGATAAATATCAGACATACAAATGAAAAATGATAGTTTGACCGTTTTTTTGAAAAGCTCCTCTTAACTGCAAAGAAGAGTTTCAAGAGGTTCGACTCCACCCTCTCGGGGAATCCATCAAATCATTAGCTATTCCTGAAGAAATCTTGTATTATTGTTTTTAATGGAAAAATATCTTATATATTTAAAAATTGTACTCAAAAATGAATATAATATCTATAAACCATTTATTTATTCATAGACTTTTTTTTATTCTTTATTCTCAGAATTTTTGAAGCAATTGGAAAACCAATTTACCTTCAAAGTTGACCAGTCCGATTAAAGTTAAGCGTATCTGTAAGTTTATAAGAAAATGCGTTGCAAGGCAAAGTTGAAAATCTCTGATTGCAAATGATATACGCTAGTGAATACAAAGAAAAATAATTGAAGGAAGTACAATAAATTTTTATGTTTTTTTAATGGTTAATACGAACGTTTTGGAAAAATTCAATCATTAATGAATAATTATGATGAATCCGTGATATTCCTATAACCTGATATCATTTTTAGCTGTGAATGGTCAGAATTCAAACTCACAAAAAGATAGGACACTAGAATTTTTTTCCATATTCGTAGTATTTTGAAATAGTTATATAATAATCTATTCAATTTAGAAAATTTCAAAATAAAGAAGTTTACAAATGTGGGTCTTTCAATAGAAGTTGCATCTACGTGAACAGGTCCAATTGATATTGGACTTCGTATTTTCTAAACTTTGGATTCAAGTTTCTCCTCGCATATGTTTACAACGGTATCCGGTGTTTTGGGTGATTTACATGATTATTTCAAGAAATTGATTTTTCAATTAATCTTTGTTTGCAGTTGAAGTTTCTTCTTGCAAAATACTTAATATTAGTTTGATTCAGATTATGAGTGTGTTATTCTACATATATTCAGGACAATAGCAGTGAAATAAAATGAGTAGTTAACTGAGGATACGCTCATTGTGAAGAAACAGCATCTATATGAATCTAAAAAGACTACAATTAATTATTGTAATGTAAGATTGGCAACCGAATGCTGCATCTATTAAATTCAAATCTGTTAGATTTTTCTGATTCTTTTTTTTTGGTAATATTGTATTTCACTGATGGACTTACTCTCTCTTCAACTATTCACAAATTATATTTTCCATCCACCACCTCATCGGAGCTGCCCATTCTAAAATTTACAAAAATAATAGAAATTGCACTCATATTGAATGGAAGAAACCATCCTTCGTGTAATAAACTATTGATTGCAAAGTCCTTTTCAATAGAAAACGGTCAATTTTTGGGAAGAAGACCCTCAAGATAATGAACAGCAGATTGCAATTAGTGTAGTGTGGAACTCTCAATCTTCAAGCACAACTCATCTGGAAATTTTGGTTCATTTGAAAATCATATGAAGTGGGCAAAGAAATTAGTTTTAGTTTGAATGCTAAACAAAAGAATTACAAATTAAGTGGGAGAGCAAAAAGGATATTGCGTTAAGCAATATCCAAAATTGTTTCTGTTCCACTTATCATTTGCAGCTGAATGGGCACACATAAAAAAATAGTCGCAGAGAGCTCTCAATTTGAAGAGATTCAATTGCTGAACCATTTGGACTGAAATTCACTGATATAAATGAAAACTTAAAGTCAATTTGATTTTAGACAACCTTGTAGAGAGAGAAAAAACATTTTTCTGGATGTTGGTGAGAGTAAATTGTTATTTTAAATTATATGAAAATGAAATAATAAATTGAAAAGCATTCTAAGACTCACCTAATTAGAAGTAATAATTAATGAATGGAGGACAATTTCTAAAAAAACTGAGTTCAACAAATTATTGGAATGATTTTACTTTAAAAATTTCATAACCGAAATGTGCGCGTAAATTTTCATTTAGTTTATTTTCATTTCATACAATCCTAATTATTTCAAGAGATTCTTTTAACACTTGTATATGCTGATTCAATTGGTCATAAACATTAAGTTTAGGAAATAGAGAAAAATTTCACTATATTGTAGATTTAGGTGACGTCAGTTGACTAAAAAATTTTGACAGATTAGTTGAAGCTATTCACAAAGTATAATCTTCTTATTCAATAAAAAAGCGCAATACCTTACATGAAATACCAGTTCTTCTAACCTAATTATGACCAATATTTCATTTATCAATGTTGTAACAGTGTGAATAATATAATTAAGTCGTAAACTGTTTGTTGTTATCTACAAATGATAAAAAATTAGTATCACGAATATAAACTATGTGATCCCTGCTTATTGACGTTGCGTGTTGAATGCTACAAAATTCACATCGCATCGATAGTCTAAAGCTTCATTTGTTATCAGCTGCCTAACAACATAATGAATATAAAAATATTCAAGATTAATAATAAAGATAATGGTATCTTGTGTCACGAATCTAGTGATAATATTAAATTAATTCATTGTAACTATTGATCGACGAGATATCCTTGAAATGGAAGGAGTCGATTAACTCTGAATTAAAAGTTCTGTAGATGTATTTGTATTTACAGGTATTTTAGTAAGAAAAATAATAAAGTCGATAAATATAATTACTACTTATTAACGAAAACTAATATTAATATTTTCGTACAATTCAAAATTTATCTGATTTAATTATTGTTAATTTGTAGAAATTTAGACATACACCAAAGCTTTCAATTTTAATTGCATTCACTAAAACATCGAATAAATAATTTATAATATTTTTCATACATACATTATTCATATACAAATAAAGAGAAAATAAATTAATAGTAAAGAATTTTAAATCTTACATAATTCAGTGAATCTATTATGGGCAAACAGAATTTATAAGTTAATGAATGGATTTTTTCAACTCGAAATGGACTTTTAGTGCTGCTAAGTTAATTTAAATATTGAAATACTGTATGCACTTTTATATTACAAATATTTCAATGATAAAAATTTTAAATATTTGAAGAACTTTTCCTATATTTTATATTAACAGGTAAACACTTGCCCAAAAGTAACCGATGGAGCGATTTCTCTAACGATTTATATTCTCTGTAAATAATTCACATGAAGAGTTGATATTTCGTGAGTATCATTTTATGAAGATATTTTAATGATAATATAAAAATTGATTTTTGTAGGGACAAATTTAAGACCTTTGTATTGGGTAACCATCGTTCTCATTGAAATACGTAAATCAAACATGCAAATTATTGCTCTAAATTATTATTCATTACAGCTCGATTAGAGTAAGATATTTAAATTAGAATCAAAAATACCAATAATATATTTCACCGAATAATCTTATCTTCTAGATTTTGAAATGAATTTATTATACTTTTTTGAAAATAAGTAAATATCCTTCATTTGAAAAGAAATATATATAGTGAAATATAATAACAACAATACGTTGTATTTTTGATGTATTGAATATTTCTAGAAAATCACAGCGTGATTTTCATTTAAGTTTATAACATTTAATTTATTTATTTGAATGCATTAGTGTTTCCTTTGACGATATTGTAATTCATCCTCTTAATTATATCTGAGGAATTTTCAAATATTTACCATGATTTCAAATCCAAAATTAAAACATTTGACGACTATGATCGAATTTATTCACACATTTCAATTTGAAAGCTGGATTTCATATCATACAATATATCTTTTAATATGCAAAAATCATAAAATATGTATTAACATCAATTAAAAAATAACATAAATGCAATGTATACGTAAGTAGTTTATTATAGGGTCGGACGGGGTAGCACCGTGCTTACACTTTCTATAGGGTATCACTCCGCACCTTTTATAATTTTGAAACCACTTTTTTTAGTCTAAATCTGATTTCACCATCATTTCAAGCATCCTCTTTTCTCCCATAAAAATTATGATGCACCATTATCCTATGAACATTTTTAGAGTTAAAGTCGCGATGTACGTTGTGCTCACAAAACGATCTGAAAAAAGTTTGCGCTAAATCACTAAAACTCTCCAATAACTCGAGAACCGAGATTTATAGATTCATACTGTTTCGACATGTTATCACAAACATCAACAATTACATTATGTCAAATTTTCAACTTCTCAGTTTCAACGGTTTTCCTGCAAACACCCTTGCGCAGTGATACCACTGATAATTTCGAAGTAGAAGGGTTTCACTATTTGTAATTAGTCAAATTTCAGTTGAATCTTAAAAGCTAATTTATTAGAGAAATAATGCGTTAAATAGAACATTCTATATCCTGGATACCAACAGTCATATATATATACAAATTATAAATCTATACTAATAATTTACCTCGTATGTAAGATTTATTTGGTGTCAGCTTTTACACGACGGGTATTAAACATCAAAAATGTAACTATGATACGCAAGGGAATATATTGACTTGATATTTAAATTTCCCTGTTTTTAATCAATTTTGAAACGTTTTGATCTTTGAAAAAAGTATCGGTTTATGCAGAAAAGGGAATATCATTTTAATTCACTAAAAATAACCTAACAACATGTGATAAATTACTATTGAAGACCCGTTATTTTTAACTGGCAAATACACTAGTATGATGATAATTAATGAATTTTTAGTTAAATAAATACATTCCTTTCTATCATGCTCGTCATTTCATTGATTGGTACCAGTGTTTCTATGAATTTCCACCGTTGGAAAATTCGCAGTCGGAATTTTCGCCGTTGGAAAATTCGCCGTTAGGAAAATTTGCGGTGAAGAATATTTTCCGTGAAGAAGAAATTATAGAGGACATTACTATTCAAATACCTTTAAGTAATAATAAAAATATTGATAATTTTAAAGTAAACCAATTTGTTAAATAACTATACAGTAGTGGACAAAATGTAAGGGTAGGCAAAAACAAGTTATCTAAATCTTAAATTTCATGAAAAGTACAAAACACACATTAATGAAATTTTACACGTATTTTCATATAGAGCTCATATGTATTCGTATGAAATTTCAAAGCATTTGAACAAATATTCTAGGAATAGTTCTATATTTCACTTCAAACACTAAATTTTGCTCTGGTCTAAAGATAAGGTTAAGGGTAGCCATCAACTTTGAAAAATACTGAATTCATTCGTCATAAAATTTATAAAATTTAGAAAGTAAGAAGTAATCTGAGAAAGAGCTATCAAACCGAATTTCTAATTAAATTAATGGATCAGTCAGTTTCTGAAAAGAATCGTTATTCCCCTGTGCATCATAAACCTTTAAATGAAGGTGATATTGTATTGATTAAGGATCAATTTGTTAAACTGAATAACTTTCCTCTGGGAATAATTAAGAGTAAGCTTACTAATGTAAATGGTGAGGTGACTGAGGCAACTGTAATGAAATGTAAAACTAGGGAGATAATTAAACGACATGTTAGCAGTTTAATTCCTTTACTCTCTATTGATAATAACAAAGTAGAGGAGCCTGAAAGTGCTCCAGTAATGGTAAAGGGTAAATATAGACCTCAGAGAAAAACTGCCTTGAAGGCTAAAACCTTATTAAAGTCTTCTTTTAATTAACTTGAGGTAATTGTATATATTAGAAGTTCTATATAATAATGTTGTCGGTTTCCATTGGTTATTGTGTATATATTGTAAATAAAATTTGTTCTTTGGGATTCTTTGCTCTTTGTTGTCTAAAAGTTCATTGAATTTATGATTTTAATTAAAATAAATTTCCATCTCTCACCCGGGAGTGTTGGAAATAATATATATAGCTTGCACGGGTCACAATCTGTTTAACTCTAGTAGTTCAGTCTAATTAAATATCCATAATACTGTGTTTGTTGGCGACGTTAACCTCTATTATTTCTATAAAAATATTGCTGAGAATTTCATATTCCCTGACCAGGTGAACTACCTAAAATAAAAGACCAAATTCTCAAATCAGCTGTGAACCAGGTGGCATTCTGTTGGTAAAGTAGTACGAAATTGAGAAGCATGCCATTCAACCACAACGTGGCAAACTTTAGTTGAGAAGTCAAAATCTCGCTATGAAGCTGTACTAAAAATTATTGAGTGAGCCCCACCGGGTTGAAGAGCTGTGAAATGATTGTGATGGGAATTCGAAGTTTAATTGAGATTCGTTACTGAAGGAGTTGAGTTGAGGACTACATTGTTGGTACAACGTCTGTGAAACATGTGATCTACAATATGTACGTATTGTTCAGTCATCTCGAGTGTCTGAAAGCAGCTGCAGAATTCTTAATTTCGGCCTAGCTCGTACTCTCCTCAATTGTTTTCATCCTGTGACGATCTGATCAAATGATGCCGGTGGAATTGGAAAATTGAAGGTATGTCGCCATTATAACTTAGCACAGTTTTATGCGTTCAGGATAGTCCTCTTCATTCCACATTTAAAGTCGATAATTAAATTAAATTCTTCTCTGTATAAATGTTAAAATCTAAACTTATTTGGGTCCGTGCATATATAACTTATTTTTATAACTGAAATAACTTTCACAATTTAAATATCAAGATTCTAAATTTTTCCTTTTTGTTTACAGTGGGGAAGATTGGATTGGTATAGAAGATTCGAATCGTGCTCCACACCAATACGAACAACTGTGGGATTCGTGGACTAGTTGCAGGCAATTACATTCACAAATCACTATTGAATATAATTATTTAACTTTATAAAATGAGTTTAAAAACTATTAAAATTATATTTGTTTTAAAATCAAATCAAATCTATTATGTGAATTATTTAATTAGTAAATAAATATAAAAATAAACTGCAACTACTATAGCTTCTTCCCATAATTTCCAATACCATCTCAAAATCTGATTTTATCCTCGTCAGATCTGTTTCACCATAAAATTTCTCACATATTGTAGTACCTGTAACCTCTCAGTATAGCACAATTTTTCTATCTGGATTACATTTATACCTTTACAATTGTATCTGACAGATTGAGTAGCAACATCATAATAAAATTTGAAGAGGCCAACGACGTGATGACTCCCTTTTTCACTACCTTCTCACCATTTGATGAGCAATATCTACTCCAAATATAATTGGTTACAGTATTTTTTCCACAGAGTTTGAAATATTTTAGGATCAGTAATTGAGATAGACGAATCAGTATGAAGCAGAAATAACATCATTTTGCTATATGTTCTTCAAATTCTTGAAGAGCATTATTGTATATGGAGGCGCCTTGAGTGTTTTTATATAATGGGAAATTTCTTATATAATACGATACATAGTTCCGATGACTGTTATCTTCTTCAGTAAATTCTCAGCTAGTCTTACAGACCAGAAAAAAAGACCATAAGTTCAATAGTGACGAACTGATAATTATATCTCTTTGTGTCACTATCTATCTCTTCCAAATGAGAAAATCCATTTTCCATAATAGTCACACGTCTCAATCACAAGTAACATGAATTGTTATCGAATTACATGGATCACCAGCCATGTATTGAGTGAACTGATATCGCAAATTTATTGAAAAGAGATGCTCATCAATAGTTACGAAACTCTTGCCTTATGATTCGTCCATATGTGTTGCCATAAAAAATGTATTTATTCCATCATTGGTGATCGTTATTGGCAACATGTTTACTGGTTTGGTTGTTTAGACAGTACTGAAATGAGTGCATGTATCATACAAGTATTGTGCGATTCTGTTTAGACTTAATTGTCAATTCATTATCTCAATTCGGCAGCACCGAAGTTAACGTCAAAATAAAATTTTATTTGAGCGAGTTAAAATGACCCGCTGGGCTTTTGAGGTAAATGTTGAAATAACTCTTTAAATAATTTTGGAACAAATTTTATATTTCTCATGAATGTTGACCTCGCATATTCAGTAAATTTTATACATATTGGTGCACTAACATAGAAATTTTACTGAGTCAAAAATAAGTTGCATGTTAAAATGACCCGCCGGTCCACCGTGTGTTAAATATATATTTCTGATATATATTTTTTGGTCTTCTTTAGCCATAGGTCCTTCACTGGTTTTAGATATTACAACTCTTTATATTGGTAAAAGGAGTCCTTTTCATTGAGATTTATTTGATGAATATTATTTTTGAGCATATGCTCCGTTGACATGATTTAGTTTAATTGAATTTCCGGTAGGAATAACATTAGGCAGGTAAAAGGGAGATAATAGACTTACCTTCTCTTTCTTATTCAGTGCCTTTTGACCTTCAACCTTTGTATAAGAAATTCAAATGTTCAGATTGAAACTTTTTATGAAACGTCCTATGAAATACATACGTAATAAAATGGCTCCTTTTGCTTTAAGGAAGAGTCAAAATATCGAAAATCGGCTACTATTCACTGTGTCCAATCACGCTAAAAGCCTTCCATCCGTGTTTTGCTTAAAATAGATCGAAAAGTTTTTGTGAGTGAATTTAGTTTGAGAAAATAATAATTATATAATTTTGTATACTTTAACTTAGTAACGTAGCAATTAAAAAATTGCCAACTATCCTAGCACCAACAATAAAACTGTTATAAAATATTAAAGAATTGATTTATCGACATTTTTCTGTAAAAAAAACGTTCATTTGGGTTTACCAATCTCCATTGGTGAACCCCAAAGAATAATTCTATATTTTAATAAAATTAACAAGCAAATAGAGGAAACAAATATTTCTTCGGTTTTCTAATTATTTGCACAAAGTCATTTTCACCACCTATCAATAAAATCATTATAGCATACAAAACAATGAATAAAACCTGATGAATATTTGACTGTGTATACCTTTGTATTTGTCTGTATTTGACTGTGTATACATGTGTATACAATGTACTCTTTTTGGTAAAGGATACCATATGTATCACGTGTGGTTTTATTTGGAAATGGAAATATTACGTGTTGTAAACATGCGTAATAAGTACAGTATTACTATTTTACATGGTTTTTATTATATGTTTTTTAAAATGGAATAACCTTAAATTTATTATGTGTTTCCTATAATGGATAGATTGATTCAACGTGTATAGCACATGTATACTGTAACAAAACGTTAAAACTATCAAATCATAAAGGAACCAAGTGTATGCAATATGGATTTATTTGCAGGGAATTCAAATCAATAAGCAATATTCTATATTCTCAAATGACCTAATTATTAGCATATAATTTAACATATATTTCAATTGTTTAGGTATATTATTTTAAGCTCGTATTTTGGAAAACCTAATTTAAATATCGTTATTCATATGCACAAATTATTGATGATAAAAATTTCCAGTCACACCAGATATTTATGAGTATTAAAAATTCCTAATGATCTTATGATCATACGATATTTTAATATTACTTTGCATGAATAAAGTACGTGATGCTTTTTGAAAATTATAATGATTCAAACTCCATTATGCATTGAATTAGACATTAAATATATATGGTTTCCAATTATCAACTTCGATGTATTTCAAAATTAAAAGTGATTATTAATAAAAAAAAACTTACACAATATGTAGCATATTACATAAAAATTTCATAATTGAATTATGAAAAAATGATTGATTATGGAAAAATCCTAGTATTGGAACTATCAATGAAAATAAAACAATTTTCATGAGAACGAATCAGGCCAAATGAGAAATCTCCCACTAATTTATCTAATCAAGGAACAACATCTCGCTAGACAGTTGAAGAAAATTTGGTTTCACCTCTCAAAATTAATGTTATTGTAAATGTTTCTAACAATAATCAGTACGATCCTCCAGATATGATTCCATATTACTAATATTCAAACACTGCGCCACTATCAGGTTCTTCTTTTCCTCTCCTATAAAATTATGACATACCGTATTACAACGAGGAAAATATTATTGCCAACCTTTGCGAGTTGAGACTACTACATATTATTTGGTGAGGCTGCACAATTTTGGATTGTAAAGATCGATTCAAAAAAATGACAAACCTATTTGGTGTGATATTATATTATGACATTATTCCCTTTCATGTTACAGTCAGAAGAAATTAAGATGATAATGAAAGGAAAACTATTTCAGTAAAATTTGATTATATCACAACAAATGGAATAACTTAAAGTGTCGTTATACGTATTCTTAATGATAGAATATTGAACGATGTTTTTCTACATGCAAATTGGATATCAAAGGAATCATTCCAAGTTACTGCATTTAGTTCACTGCCTACACATTTGACACAAAATTGAATTATTTCCGTGTTAGAATATTTTTATATCGTTCTTATTTTTATTTCCTGAATGCTTCTACTTTTTTTCGACGATTCTGGAAATAGTTTGGACGTCACATTTATCATTTATACAGTGTAGAAAAATGTGATATTTCGTATGGGAGATCTCACTTTTGTTAATAAATTGATTATTATGTATATATAGTTTGCATTTATTTTTATAGAAAATGTAAATTTCAAATTTTCGTTTAAGTTTCTGTTATACAAGTATGTTATATATCCTGCAGATGATACAGTAACTATGTGTATTGTCTTCCTCTACTACTCCTTTGTACCTACTTTATAACTTTCATTCACGTCAGTTAGATAGTACTACCCAACCCTTGTTACTACCTATTAGTACCTAATCATTGATTTAACTGTACACTTCAGTGTCTGAATTGTAAAGCACACGTTTAATTATATTTCGAATAATAATTTACCATTCATAAGCTATCTATATGTATATTATCAAGGGGGTTAGTAAAGTACCAATGACGAAGGATATATTTAAGGGGACCGTCCGCGAAGAAATCTCAAAATTTTATCTTTTTTTTTTATTGTGTAAATAGTTGCTTTATAACCTTCTTATAGTGTGTGCAAAATATCAGAAGTCTCGTATAACTCTATTCCCCTGGGGAGAGGGAGAAAGGGAAAAGTGGGCCGGGGGGTAGGGAGTCAATATGTACTCTAAAAACCATCTCTCAGCCAATTATAATTCGTAATAATTAATTATCTCGCTATATCTGGTATCTAACCTACCACTATATAACGCCCACACCAATGAATGCAAAGGAAGATTGCTCAGTTATCCCTAAACCTTCGAAGCGGATGGATGCTGCGTGTCAGATCATCAAACTTTGAAAGGAAATTCCTACTAATTTTGAGATCTACAAATCTTGTAATTCAAAACCCCGCACATTTTTTTGGTTGAAGCTAGACCATTGCGGTTTTTTTCATTCGATTCTCCTGGTAATTCTCTACAAAAGCATGAGGATTGATTTTTGAATTTCGAAATAAAATTTTTTTTTTTAGAAATATAATTTTTTTTTTTTTTAATTTTAGTTTTTTCACGAAAAATCAAATTTTTCGTAAACTAATTCGAAATTCAAAAATCGATCCTCAAGCTTTTGTAGAGAATCACCAGGAGAATCGAATGAAAAAAACCGCAAACCCGTAGCTACAAAACTGTATTAGAAGTACATGTTTGAATACCCAGTTCGAAATTCGAATAACTTGTTTTCTATGCGTCTAATCGAAAAAATGCCATGAATAAAAACATAATATTATTCAATTTTATATTTAGGAACTAAGTTTCATAACCGTAGCTTTATTAATAAATTTGTTTACAAAATTTACGGACGGTCCCCTTAAGGTTTCTCGTTATCATAAAATTCATAGGATGATCATCAATTTCCACTTCTTATTCTTGACGATGAATACAGATATTTCTATTCGAAAGCTGTAAAATTACACAGAGAAAAAAGTTTACTCATATTTAATGGGTCACCAATTGATGCTTTGAATCAATTTATTATGTGAGTTGGTTGGACTTTATTCATGTTTTCACGTGTGTTAAAACAACCATGATGTGGTGTGTCATCAAACATTAGTTAATTCAATTCATTTTATAGATTGAATCAACTTACTATGAGAGTTAAAAGTTATTTTTTTGAGAATTTCAAAGCATGTTGAAACAACTATGACAGAGTGTATTGTAGGAACTCACAACGACTGTTAATCCAATGTATCTGGTGTATAAATTAACTTACTATGCGAGGTGGCGCAACTTTTTTTAAGTTTAGGAGTGAGTCAAAATGACTGTTTTGTTTTATCCCACGTCAATTTAACTACTTTTAAGTAGTACCTGCAACTCACCACGTAGGTAGGCGCACAAATAACCCATTCATATGAGTCAAAACAAATCAAATTTGATTTGATTCAACTAATCCTTTCTCTGTGTGTATACACAACTTTAAAGATGATATTTATAAACCCTATGACAATTTGGAAATCCCGTCAGGTATGATCATTTTCAATGAAATATACAGGGTGGCGCAAAAATAAAGGAAACCCATTTTCAAATTAGTTTATTTTGCAAACTATTGAAGTTTAATGCAATTAAAAGTATTTTCGAATTCATCCAAAGTTTTCGTTTTCAATTTTCAATTAAAAATTGTGTAGTTATATCAATATTTGAAAATCTTTTTAAATTCGCAATCACTGCATCGGATGAATATAATTTAACATAAAATAATTGGCATTTCATACATAGCATCATATGCAATTTATTCTTATAAAAACAATAGAAAAAACATTTTTAGTCTATGAATCAATGTGTTATTGAATCTGCCGTATCAAAATTACTAAAAATGAATGAAATATAATTTTTCCAAAAGTACTTAACTTCAAAAGCACGCACCTGTACCTAACAAAGACATAATTAACAATGGAGTCTATTTTTATATTCCTTTTAGAGTGCATTTGAGCATAATTCAATTTGGCTTCAATAGACTTGTTCTGCAAATGTTCTTTCCAACAGGATGCAACGAGTGATAAATGCACTATTTTATGCAACTGTTGCAGGTTACGAAAAATTTGTAGCACTGATTGACCATTAATTAATTGATAATATCCATCGAATTTTCACTTTCGAATAATTCGTTTCAAAATTAATTATGTGATATATTTGGTATTGTCTCAGATATTACAAAATTAAGTACTTCTTTTTGTATTATTTTGTTCCTTATCAGATCTTTTTTATAATAACTTTGTTTTCCCCTTTTTTTAGTTATAACTATAATAGCTATTCAGATTTTTTTCATCAAAAAATGGAATGAATAATTCACTTATCATAAAATTATTGTCATATTATAAATGCAAATTTAATCCAAGTCTGAAATTGATCTGTTTCATACAGAACACACAAAACTCTTCATTAATGTTAACAGCATGTATACTTTTCTGTGTAAAAAAACTGAATGAAGCCACATATAATTATTAAATCTATTCAGAATAAGGTCTCTATATTAATATACTCAAAATACTGTGCAGTAATCAATTGAATGCAGTGCCGAGTTACAAATACTAAGAACTAACACAATCGTGCTAAGTAATATGCAAGTATATATAATGTTTCTTCTCTTCCATTTCCATAATATTTGCAAGTAAATAAAAAAAAAGAGAAAAAGCAGGAAATGTCAATTTAGTCAACAATTGAAGTTCAAATGCGTAACAATAAATAATTAGTTTAATTATTCATGAAACATGAGTTCTGATAATGTCAAGTAAATGATGTATTTTGATTAGAAGTAGTTAGAGTCGACCAGCGTAACATGCAAAATCAGTTATTATATATTCACCAAAAATTATGAATACATAAATTAAAAAGTGACAGATGATTCATCATCTCCATAGTAAGGCAACTCATCGCACAGAATGGGGATAATTTTCTAAATATATTTGTATAGACTATTGATATAGAACGGAATTATCATGTGAATTATTTACTTAATATACTTATTAGTAAGTAAAGTTGTACCAAGCGAAATAATTATAACACATATAAGTTTCTTTGTTGAGACTTCAAAGTTTAAGCTAAACTGCGTAGAAACAATGGAAAAACAAAAAATTAATCGAAGCCATCCATTAAAGCAAAATATGGTAAAATGAGGACAATATATAAGAAAGAAGAAGGAGAACTTAAACAAGTGAATTAATTAACATGATTCTTACCATGGTAAGAATCATAAAAAATTAGGTTGGTTTATATCATTTTTAAAGAAAAAATAAATTACTAAATATATGTTTGCATAATATTTTGTTAGATACGCTGTGAAATAAACTCGCAATATGAATTAAAAAAAATATCCATATTTATAATTTGATAAAAAGTGATGCATGTAACTTCCATCAATATGAAATTATTATATGTTTTCGATCTGAATCACTTTTCTAAAAAAATAATATATGTTTCTATAGTGAAATAATATCCAGTTTTTATAATACTCCATGAAAAAGTATGATCCGAACATTATAGTATGTAGATATATCTAATAATATGTGACAATTTTTTTATATTTCAAGAAGAGATTATGATATTATGAATTCAAATTGATCGGTCTTTTGGATGTGGTTTTCACATCATCCTCACTTACAATGAATTGCACAAACCATTAATTAGAATGGAAATTTGATGAATAACTTAACAGGAATAAGTGGGAGCAAATGTAAGACACCAAATTAATAATTGAAGCTACACCCAAATGATATGTGAAGAATCAATATATTCCACTAATAATTGTTACATAATCTGAAATGTAAATAGAACTTTTCAAATGTGACAATGTTCAATATATTTTTCTATAGTACAATGTCCAGTTTTTATTCCACTCACCACAGACAGTTTCATGAAAGAAGCTCTGGTAGACGGAATTGGTGACCGGTTTATTCGCCGAAAACACATACGCCGAAAACACTTCTGCCGAAAACACATTCGCCGCATGACACATTCGCCGAAAAAAATTCGATTATTTAAAAAGGTAAACAAATTTATCTCATAAGTCCACATGAAATTACAAATAGATGAACTTACATATAAGTGTATAAATTACTTTACAATATTCTGCATAATTATTAGTTAAACTTAATGGTATTCACGTTAACATAATTAATAAATTCATATATAATGTTATTGCTGTATTATTTGTGACAGTTTATAAATTCTATGTTAATTTTCTGTGTACAATTATCTGTTACAAAAGAAAAAGATATTTTTTTTGTGTTAGTCTTATTATATTTCAATCCTTCTATATACATTGTAAAATGAGTCTGCTACTCTGAGTCACTCGTGAATCTTTCAATATACAGGGTGACCCACAAAAAAGTCTACCAACTTTAAATTCGTATATTTTAACAACTATTGAAGGTGAAGTTAAAACAGATTTATTTCTAGGTTTTAAGAATATTCATGCAACTATTCCTTCTATAAAATATTGACAACATGGAGAAATGTATCTGAGTACAAAAAGGAAGTCAAAAACAAAGTTGTTCAACAACTCCTTTTAAAAAATAGAAAAGTATATGTTAAAATAAATGGATTAAATATTTATTATTTAATGAATAGTACTAAATTTTTCAGAAACTTTTATAATGGGACTAAGAACAAGCATTTGTATGACATTAAGACAAACAATTAATTATTATTATCGTTTAATTTATAGTTAAAAAGAAAATTGATCAATTTTAAGGGGGGTCAACCCATCGATTATTATGAAACAATCACTTTCTTTTTTTTACTGAAAAAGATTTTTTAAGTAGTGGACTTTCATTTCCTAAATTTTTTGAGGGTACGAGCCCTAGAACCTCCCCCAGGCGAGCCCGAAGGGATCATTATTTTTTTTAATTACAAAAGGAATGGTAGGCAGTGTACTCACTCATATGTCTCATTTTTCTTGAGGGTTAGAGGCACTACAACCCACCCATTGCAGGGCCCAAAGGGGGAAAAGAGAATTTACGATTCTGAGTATTATTCACATAACTTCATTTTTTGTCAAATTTATACGTTTTAGGCTCTCCTGTAAAATGTGTATATCCACCTAAAAAAGACGAGAAGTCAATGAATTTTCAAGCTACAAGAAAACCAAAGAAAGTTTTACAATCCTTGAAACATTTCAAGTCAATGAATTTTCAAGCTACAAGAAAACCAAAGAAAGTTTCACAATCCTTGAAACATTTCTAACAAATTGTTGCAGAGCTTTTTCAATTTTCACTCTAATTTTCATTTTATCACAGTTCAAAACTGAAAATTTAGTTGCTTTTTGAACATTTTAGTTAATCATCAAAAATGCTTATAAAAAAACAGGAATAATAATTAAAAGAGCTCTCTATTGATTTGTTCGAAATGTACCTAAAATTCTAAAATTGTTTCAGTTTTTTTTTCTAGCATATACACTCATATACTTTTCGTCATTTGGAATGTATAAAAAAAATTTTATATAAAAAAAAAATTGTTTATTTTCGAAAACCAACTAATAAGAGGAAAAATCACGTGAATAAAATGTGTTTTGTTTGCGCAGTTAAATTAACCTTGCAAATTTCAGAACAATCGGTCAACAAATGGAAAAGTATTTTGAAATGTGGGTTGACCCCCTTAAAAAAAATGTGTTTTCGGCGAATGGGTAATCGGCGAATGTGTTTTCGGCGAATTGACCTAGAACCGACGGAATTACATTGACTATTTATATTCAATCCATCTTTCTTTATTTTCATAGAAACATCCATTCTACATATATACATCTATTAGTAGACCCAAAATAATAATGGTCGTTTATAATAAACAAAACAAAAAAAAGAATCAGATGACCATCACTGTTTATTGTTCAATCAGAATAGGTGTTAATGTTTTGTGGACAGGAAAGGCTATGTGAGGAGTGTGTGTTGTTAGGCACCCATAGTAATTTGTGTATTTCATGCCTGAAAATCTTAAAATTGTGCAAAAACAATTTTGTACAATTGCAAATATTCATTTTATGAATATCCTACATTTTTTCTCATAATATTCGGGAAAGTGTAAATCATTCGAAATTTAGTTAGAATAAATACATGTGTGTATAATTTGTCTCTACTTTACACTAATTCATAGTTCCATCTTGTTTATAAGGTGCTATAAAGTAACTTGTCCTCTAAACATTAATATTTTAATTCTTAATATTTATGTATCAGGTATGTATATAATTAACAAATTCATAAGAGCTTCAACCTTCCTAACGAAAAATTATTTTTATTGACCCATTTACGATAGAGGTTTGAAGAAAAATTCCTGTGTAGTTAAGGGTTGTGAAAATCTTTTTTAGCCCTTTTCTGAAACTATTGTATATTGTTCCGAAATAACGATGGAATAAATTGAACTTAAAAGAGCTCATTCATTTCTTCCTCGTTATATCAGATATGAGAAAACATATTATCTCAGTACACCTTTAATTGCCAAATGGTGTAACACTAAAACAATAAATCCTGTGTCTTCAAAATAAAAATAAAAATGTGTTAGATATTTTAAGTAAATAGATAAATTCGATTGAAAATGGGATGAACAATCATTATTTCAAAAAATTATATGTTATGAATCATATCAGAAACATGATATGAATCATATCAGAATATCATATGACACATATCAGAAATAAGATTTGAATCATATCAGAAATATGATAGTAATCATATCAGAAATATGATAGTAATCATATCAGAAATATGATAGTAATCATATCAGAAAAATGATAGTAATCATATCAGAAAAATGATAGTAATCATATCAGAAATATGATAGTAATCATATCAGAAATATGATAGTAATCATATCAGAAATATGATCGTAATCATATCAGAAATATGATAGTTATCATATCAGAAATATTATAGTAATCATATCAGCAATATGATAGTTATCATATCAGAAATATGATAGTAATCATATCAGAAATATGACAGTAATCATAACAGAAATATTATGCGAATCGTTACAGGAATATGACCCATTTCAAACCATTAATTTCGGTTATTCAATCTTCTCATCTCGCTGAGTAAAGTATCTGTGTACAACTTAGATTCATTTACTCACATAATTCAATAAAGCTCTTCGACCTATCATTCTATGTATTTATTAACAAATTAGTCGATATACTATTTTTTATCTCTTCTTTCATAAGATTAATTTTTATTTTACTGAAGTATGACACCAGTCTCCCAGTTTCTTCTTTTGCAATTTTCTATTTTACTTTATATATTCTTCATTAAATACAAAGAAACAAATAAAGATACAATACTTTCTGCGGTCTTTTATTCATAGTAACCTATCCAATGCCTATGGAAATCCAGTTCTCGTATAAAAACAATAACTACTTTATTTCTGAACCTATTAAGAATCTTCTTCGATTTCATATAATTACATACCTTTAGTTAGAAACGAAGATGATATTCTTATTATGAGAAAATATAGGCGTATATCGGTGCTCCCTACAGTGATGAGTAGGGTTGTGACAATATGCGTTTAAAATCATAGATCCTGAAAATAGTATAGATGGATTGAATTAAAGACTATTTAATTTTTCTGAACCAGCTGTATAAAGCATTCGATATCATATCATTTCGTTTCGTCTATGATATTCTTAAGATCTATGATTTTAAACGAATATTGTCACAACCCTGGTGATGAGATGCACGAGTGGAATTGAATGTGTTTGAGATCATAAATGTGGATGCATCTCTACAACCAGTTAACTGTATCACTTACCCCGTCCATATAAAAGTATAATACCCAAGATAAATTTGATTTTTATCTTTGCTTGTTATTTTTTTTAATTGAATTTTTATTTGAGTGTACCTATGATTGTTTTAACCCTAGTAACCTAGGGACTGGTCCATGTGCACCAGTCCTCATGAAAAAATATTAATAAATTTATTTTTAAACCAATTTGAAAGCTGTCTTTTTATGACTTTAACTTTTCAACAGAAATACATACGATTATGCAGAAAAGAAGTTGGTAGATAATAAAATACTCATATTATGAGCATTTATTCAAATATACAAGGTGTCTCGGGAACACCGGAACAAAAATTTAGGTTAGTATATTTCAGAAATTATTGAACGTACTTGTAAATTTATCTTGTCATTTTCATTGTTGAACTCTTCTCCATCCACAATTAAATTTTCATTAAGTTTAATCCTCTTTTGCAAATGTTATAAGAATTTTATTGATGGGTAAGGAAAATGGCTTTTGTGCAAATAGTCAGAAAACCTAATGAATATTTGTTTCTAATCTTTGCTTGTTAATTTCATTTTAAATTGTTAATTATGGATGTGTAAATATCAAATGAACGTTTTTATGAAGAAAAAATATCGATAAGTCAATTTGTTCAGATTTTATAACCGTTTTTGAGAGGACTGGCGCGCACGGATCAGTCCCTATGTTACTGAGCAGATTTTTAATGGCTTGGTTACTAGGGTTAACATATTATGAAAAAAAATTATGATAAAAGTATATTGAAAATTGGATTCGTTAAGATCGTACAGGAATTTTCCTTTTGGTAGGAACTGGTTTGCCTAGACCAGCGTCTAGGTCATTTTGAAGGGTGAAAATTATAAAGCAGGACAGTCAATTATTAGTCTAGAATGTAGACTATAAAGTAACTGAAATACTCTTAGTCATTACCATAAAGTAATAAACTCTAAAGCACCTGGAATACTCGTAGTCATTACCGTAGATTATAAAATATCTTACATACTTTAAAGCAGCACTTACACGATCAATATGTATTGACAGTATTTTTATTGACAATATTTGATATTGTCAATATCGAATTCACACGATCAATAATGTACTGTCAATATTTCCATCACTAGTTGCTCTGAAGAGGTCTAAACTATCAATATAGTACTTTCCATCAATCCATGAATGAAAGAACTTTTGATCGCATCAATATTTTCAACAGTCCACCATTCAGAAGATCAATATAGTGTGGTAAAGCAAACACAGCAATTGTGTATGCATTGCTATCATCACGCAACCTATATGATTGTAAGTAAGTGACAGTCAAGTCAGTTACCGATTCGCTCTCGTGAGCTACACACCTTATCTCCTGTTCGTAGTTATTTGAGACCTTAACTTGCGAGCGTTCTAGAGGAGATATTCTTTGTAATAACACGTGCTTGACCAATGAATATAATCTCTTTAAGTGTTAATTACTTTACCATTATTAACCTTAAATACAGTTAAGCTTGGACCAGAGGCCTGAGGTCGGAACCATAGTGGCAATGTGGTTCTAGGGCATGGTACCAAGAGTATTTAGTAGAAAGAGATATATAAAGAGAAAGGAATCTGAAAATACTTTATAGAGTAGGATCCTAATCACTTAGGATCGTTCCTATAACTAAGACGTTATAGGAAAGTAAACTAACAGACGTCACATTGGTGGCCAGTATGGGGAAATACGACCCGTAATAGATTTCAGATCGTTAAATAAGTGTGTCCATATACAAGGATTTCCGTTACCTAGGGTTGACGACATGCTTGGATCTTTAGGTGGATCAAAGATATTTTCTAGTTTAGATCTGAGGAGTGCATTTCACCAGGTGGAACTCTCCGAGGAGTCTAAAAAACTTACAGCATTTGCGGTAAATGGTAAAAAATGGCAGTTTAAAAAGCTACCATTCGGTTATGTCAATAGTCCAAAAGTATTTCAAGCAATAATGACAAAAGCGTTAAGTAATGTATTAGGGAAACTATGTTTCGTATTTATTGATGACATCCTAATTTTTAGTCGATCTTATGAACAACATTTAAATGATATTGGCCAAGTGCTAATGAATTTACGTGACGCTCATTTGAGATTAAAATTAGAGAAGTGTGAATTCTTTAAACACGAAATTAATTTTCTTGGACATCGAGTCACTACTGAGGGCATCCGATGTATCCAAAACGAAAAACTTAGAGAAGCATCTAGACCAACAGATGTAAAACAACTTCAGCGATTTTTAGGGCTTGCGAATTATTTTCGTAAGTTCGTACCTAAATTTAGTCAGAAAGCCGACCCATTATATAGACTATTAAGGAAGGACACTAAATTTGACTGGACTGACGAATGTGAGACTAGCTTCATTAATCTCAAAAATATTTTGACATCAGATACGGTTTTAGCACATCTAAATTATTCCAGACCATTTTATTTATTTACTGACAGCTCAAATACCGGAGTTGGCGCAGCATTGCTACAACCAGATTCGACCAAAAGCAAAACATTAAGACCCATAGCATATTTCAGTAAATCATTAAATTCTACTCAAAAAAGGTACTCCACGACTAAACAAGAGTTTCTTGCAATACATCTAGCTTTAAAGGAATTTCAGTATCTATGTCTAGGATATCCTATTACCATTTTAACTGATCACAAACCTTTATGTGCATTTTTTGGTAATAAACTTCATTAGACACGGCTTTAGCCAGGTGGGCAATAGAGGCGAGCACATATGAATGTACCATCAAATATTTTGAAGGTAAGAGAAATGTGGTAGCCGATACCCTTAGTAGATTAACTCCTTTAACGGAAGAAACAATAGATGATTGTGAACTTTTAACACCATCTAATGAAAGTTGTAATTCAATTGAAAATTATATAGCAACCACAAGATCGAGGGCTAAGCTAAACGTACCACAAATTATTAACGACAATGACAATGACTCAGAAACAGACTCAGAAAACGAACAAGAATCAGATACATCTAAATTGTATAAAATCAACAAAGAAAAACCATTTCTGAACTACCTACCTAAACACGAAGACATAACATGGACTTTAAACAGACTAAAGACTGCACAGTCAAACGACTTTGCTTGTAAGGAAATAATGGATATATTACAGAAAAAACAATTAGGAACATCTAAGAACATAACTGAATTTTTCATATTAGACGGAATATTATATCGACATCGGAAAATAGATACTCGGGCAGCCAGTATTGTTAATTATGTTATACCAAATGAAATGATCAATTTAGTAATTAATTCAATACATTTTAACACCCATTGTGGTTTAGCTCATACGCTATTTCAATTTCGACTAAAATATTATCATTTTCAAGAAAGATCGGTCATAGAATCTTTTATTAAAAGATGTGACGTTTGCAAAATCCTTAAAAGGAAGTCTAGATACACCAATTAAATTAATGTCTGCCCCAGTAGCTAATACACCATTTGAAACAGTTTCATTTGATTTTAATGGACCTTTTATAACAACTGACACGAACAACAAATATATTTTATCAATAACATGTATGTTGACAAGATATAACGAATTACACGCAGTAGCTGACAAATCAACTAACACAGTAATTGATTGTCTAAGTAAAACATTTAGTCGTTGTGGATATCCCAAAACGTTAATGTCGGATTGTGCGAAAGAATTCAAGTCTAACGCAATTAGAACTTTCAGTGAAATACATCAGATATACAAATGTGAGGTATTACCATATTCAGCATATTCCAATGGAATTTGTGAACGTAATAACTAGAAAATTAACAAATTATTAAGATTCTATGTAGCTACAGTAGATCACAATAATTGGGACATGTTTCTCGATATTGTCCAAAACACAATTAACAACCAGGTCAACTTGACCTTGAAAGATACACCCTCATACGCTCTTTTTGGGAGGGACACATCTCCAAATATTCAAGCAGAAAATTTGGATAACATTTACAATTTGGATACATCAGAATCAATAGTCAAAATCAAGGCCAGACAAGCTCTATTTATTCAAGATCAGATAAGAGCTAACATAATTAATCAATCAAACAAACGCATAATTTACCACAATAAGACACGAAAAGACAAAATTATACAGATAGGTGATCGAGTATTAATTAGAAATCATCAAAAAACACATAAATTACAATTAAATTGGATAGGACCAGGTACAGTATTACAAGTGAAAAAAAACAAAGCTATAATTCAATTAGGACATCAAACGATAACGAGCAATATAAATTATCTAACTAAGTTGGAAAAATTCACAACAAATTAATTAAATAATTTCATTAACATCATTAAACAGGAAATCAAATTATGAGAAATTTGAATATAAACAAACATCATTTAGCCCACAAAAGGAACACATAAGACGAAGTAACATGAGTAACATGTTACATTTACACGAAGACGTGACATATAACACGGTTACATGCAAAGAGTCAGGGAAATGTTTACATTTTTTTTGCTTACGCGAGTCAAACAAACAGAGCATACAATTCATTGTTCAAACTACAATATTTCCTTTGCTCAGTAAGAGAATTATTGTATGTATTTAATTGTATGTAATTTAATTGTAATAATTGTATGTATTTAGTTTAAGTTGATGGGATGAATTATGAATTTTATTAATATAAAATTTCATATAATAATTTTAAGAGGATTAATTTTTTTTTGTTGTATGCATGTTAATTTTAAATTTTGTGTTTATATGTTGGTGTAACGAATAAGATGAATTATATTCTGTAAACGTAGTAGTAAAATTGTTTGAATAAAAATTTGAAAAAAAAAAAAATATATATATATATATATATATATTCAAATTTAGGATGAAATACTGAAATAATTTAAAAGCAAAAATGATCAATTCAAAATGAGACTGAAATATGATAAAATACCTAAAAAATGAACAGGGGCCATGATCTAACGGTATCGTTTTGATTTCAGTGACCGTGAGGCGGTGAGGACACAGCTACCCACACAGCCAACAGCTCCTCAGCCATAAACAGCCAGTGACTGACTCTCAGCCACTCACAGCCGGTTGACACACAGAACTGTAATTCAAGGTCGTGAGAAGTAATCAGCTGGAGCGATGGGACAGTCTCAGAGCAACTATGACCTGAACTCAGTAGTGGAGCTGATCCAGAAATCAACATCGATGAACAAGGCTCATTTGGAGCAAACCATTAAAAACATGGGGTCTACAAAGTACGACCTAATACCAGACTTGTTCAGCGACATTTTAGTGTTAATTCTAACACTACTGGTTGTAATGATTCTGGTATGTGGTTATAATCAGTCAAGAAAGATAAAGTCAGAAGAAGATATGAAAATGTACGAAATGCGGAATTTAAGGTCTAAAATGGCGACTGAAGCTTTCAATCAGATAAAGCGAAGCACCCCTTTAGATCAGGGGAACTAGGTGGAACAGTAAATGTTTTTAATGATCAGGCAGTTAATATACAGGCGACAACAATTATAGTAATGCCTCAGGCAAAATGAAAGCCAAAAAGCGAAATTACCAAAACTAAACCTAACAGCATTTAAGATTTTTTTTCTCAAACTCAATTTGATCATTATTTTAAATTTTTTTTTTAATTTTAAGTTTGGGTAATTTTAAGTGAAAATTAATAATAATCGTTTTTTCAATTGAATTTAATTTTAAGTTTAATTTTTTTTTCGGTGTTAATTTTAAGATTTAAATTTAAAGATCACAACTGTCTCAAAATTTGATAAAGATGATCAAAATTCATATAAATTCAATTACGAATATAAATTCATTAAAAGGTCATAAAATACGATATCATAACATATGATAAATTAAAATGAAAAATTGCTTTTATCAATAAAAAAGGAAGTTTATTAAAATAAAACATAACTAAGTTCATTAAATATATTTCTTATAAATGAAAATTTTTTTTTGATTATAAATTTTTTTTTAAATGTAAATGCAGTAACAATTTGTGTAATGTATTGGAGTGATCAAAGGTCTCTGTTAATATTTAGACTAAAAATCTACATATTAGGAGGGAGGGGTGAGATCTCAAATAGATTAGGCAAGTTATTACGTTTATAAAATGAAAAAGTTGTTACATTTTGAACTGAGACATATTAGGTAGGAGTAACTTAGATTATTTTGAGAATAAATAAAAATATTGTTAAAGCAAAATTAAGATTGTATAGGTAAGATTAAAAACTTATGAAAATTTGGTGAATGCACATTAGTCTTACATATTTCTAGAACGAATTAAAACTCAAATTTTTCAATTTTCTAATAATTTATTTATTACCGGTTCGAGAAATTTCAAGAGATCCAATATACATGTTTCCACTAACAGCGTGAGCGTCTGAACATTGTTCAATATAGAGTAACAATGGGTAGACAAACCAGCTGGCAGTTTTGGAAAAATGTGAATTGTAACTTTGAAATTTTCGGAAGGGGGGAGCGATGTGGTAAAGCAAACACAGCAATTGTGTATGCATTGCTATCATCACGCAACCTATATGATTGTAAATAAGTGACAGTCAAGTCAGTTACCGATTCGCTCTCGTGAGCTACACACCTTATCTCCTGTTCGTAGTTATTTGAGACCTTAACTTGCGAGCGTTCTAGAGGAGATATTCTTTGTAATAACACGTGCTTGACCAATGAATATAATCTCTTTAAGTGTTAATTACTTTACCATTATTACCCTTAAATACAGTTAAGCTTGGACCAGAGGCCTGAGGTCGGAACCATAGTGGCAATGTGGTTCTAGGGCATGGTACCAAGAGTATTTAGTAGAAAGAGATATATAAAGAGAAAGGAATCTGAAAATACTTTATAGAGTAGGATCCTAATCACTTAGAGCCCATACACTGAGACGTTATAGGAAAGTAAACTAACAGACGTCACAATAGAGATACAATTAGTAAATATTGTCAATAATATTAATTAATTAATAAACCATAGATTATAGATTTTGATCAGTCAGTTTTTTCTCCTGCCATGATATGTTAACTACACCATCTGATCGTGAGAATCTAATATTTCAAATTTTAGTTTCCACCCCTACTGTCGAATTGAATACGTAATATTTCTCATCCATCGTGACTGAATAATATAATATCTCATGGAGTCACTGTACAAGTTTGGAAGAAACAAGATAAGAAAACTTTGATGAATATTTTACTACATACATTATGCATAGCTGAGAATATCAACAGAAAAAAATATGGGGTCTCAATGCATCAGATTGGAATTGAATTATTACTGCTATCGTGTGAATCTATTATGTCGATGGAAATTAATCAACATAAGGATATTTCGTCAATTTTGATATTATGAAAATAATAGTTATTGAATACCACCATTTATCGATGAAAAGAAAGGAAGAAAGGTTGATTTGTTTCATACATTTCATTGAAATTTCATCCTTTTTAAGTATATGTTCTCATCACAAGGATTTAATATTTAAATTTCAGTGTTCTTGAGAATATTTTATTAATAATTCCCCCACTCTATTTTTTTTTATTTTTCTATTCATTAGAACTAAGGTGCTGATTATAAAACTGCAAACCATTCCAAATTTAGTTCTATAGTTTTATTAAAGTATGTATTTAAAAATTTGTTTCCATTATTTTAACTACACCTCTGAATTTCAAGCGAAGAAAAATCCCGCAAGTGCGATAGGCTAACTAGATCCGACCAATTCAAAACAATAACAAAACTGATTCCAAGATCATGGATCCATATAACAAATTCAAGTACATAATAAGTATTTCTTACTAATAGTTTTCTAATATCATAACATTTTTCCTATCTAAACTGCGTCCATCGCTTTATTGCAGATCACTATTTTGTGAATAATTTTAATAATATTGATTGTACAGTAGTGAAACTTTGGTCACTGGAAGATTGCTTCTATGTTAGTATCTTGCTGAAATATTTTTTGAATCCATTCGAAAATTGGAAAGTTATGAACGTTTATGTATTTTGAAGGCATTTTAACTGTCCATCGCATTATTGCAGCTCTGTGAAAAGGCCAAAAAATGGGCGATTAACTTCTATCGAGAGGGTAAAAATTGTAACAGGTCCTGCAGAAGGGATGACTCTTCTATATTTAGCTAATGAATTTGGAAGGGATAAGAGAAACATAGTTTCTGTTGTGGAAGATCCCGACACCAACCCAAGGAGAGATGAGGGTACGAGGAGAAGCTTTTTCCCCTCGAAATATGCGAAAACTACCCAAGCAGGTTTTAAGGCAGCCAAATAACACTCGTGCCTCCATTTTCGACAAGGCTGTCATTGGTTATTCGTCCAAACGGTGTCTTAAATGAGACGACAAGGAACGTGGAGCCCATTTCCAGGCCTCCTAAGGAGAAGACCCAAAAGGAAAAAGGCATTAGATGTACACAGAATTACATGAAAACAAACTTCCTACTTGTACTTTTAACAGATGAGGAAAGATCCACCCTTGATTGTCTGGATGGATGGGTTAAAGTTTGGATACTACTGGAGCTGTTTATTCACACTGGTTTCGTCGTCAACAAGGAGGCTGTGGCTTTATGTTTTAAGCTGGCATCATTGGTGAAACGTTAACTGGCCCTTTCCGAGTACCAGAGGGTGAAAAACTAACAATCCAATCTTACATTGCCTCTTTTGTTGAGTACTTGCTCCCTTGTTCTAATAGTTTGCAATTATCTCGTTGGAAAAAGATGATTTTCTTGCATAACTTAGCACAATCTCATGCTTGAAGTGTTACAACTTCTTTCCTCATATCTCGGGGCATCAAGTGAGAGACTCTCATGACTTGATTGCCTTGTTCTCTGGTCTTAAGCCCCATTGAGCATTTCTGACCGTTTCATTTGAAACATTACATCAGGACTGTTTTGACGTAAGACTAATGACAGCCTTGTCAAAAATGGAGGCACTAGTGTCATTTAGCTGCCGTATGACCTGCCTGCGTATTTTTCGCATATTTCGAGGGGAAATTGTTTTTCTCGTACCCTCATCTCTCCTTGGGTTTGTGTCGGGATTTTCCACAAAAGAAACTCTTGTTCTCTTAACCCTTCCAATTTATAAAGCTAATTATAGAAGAGACCTCCCTTCTGCAGGACCTGCTACAATTTTTACCCTCTCGGTAGAAGTTAATCGCCCATTTTTTGGCTTTTTCACAGAGCTGCAATAAAGCGATGGACAGTTGAAATGCCTTCAAAATACACAAACGTTCATAACTTTCCAATTTTCGAATGGATTCAAAAAAATATTTCAGCAAGATACTAACATAGAAGCAATCTTCCAGTGACCAAAGTTTCACTACTGTACAATCAATATTATTAAAATTATTCACAAAATAGTGATCTGCAATAAAGCGATGGACGCAGTTTATCTTCATTTTATAACACTGCATTTGAATAGGTATGTACTATGTATATACGAACGAACATACCTACTCTTTTTTATGCGGCCTTTTTCTTATTATGATTATCAAAATGAAAAAAAAAATGAAATGTGAATATTTCTCATATAATTAATTGTGATCAGAATATTTGATCGATTTCAGTTTTGCTTACCGTTACATGTTATATAACCTTAGCTCAACATACATATTTAAAACAATTCCAGATTTTTTTTAATTTAGACTGGAGAGGACCTTTAAGAAATTGTATGAAAATTTGAAACGGCTGGGTTAATTGACACCAACAACTTAGTAAACATATTTATTCAAATTCTTCGTTGACTAATCAATTTCGAAAAAAATAAACGTAAATTGAATTCGAGGAAGTTGTACTACATTATAAGTAACAAAATTTTATATGACTTCAAATTATTGACAAACTCTGAAATCGACTTCATTTTTATGCAGCTAAACATAATAAAGCTACTGAAACTGAACTTTACTTACAGTTATAATTAAAGTGCTAAATTTTAGTTTTGTTGAACACAATGTAGTTGATTATAGGATAGGTATATTGTTTAAATCTTGAGAAGTTAAATATTGCTCTGTTTAGTTAAGTATTATACAAATGCGTTCTGTATTATTCTGTAATACAATACAATTCAAAATTATGTATATTAAACAACAATTGCCAATAAATTGTAAATTTTGTATTACATCTCATCACTTTTTTACTTTTTATTCAACACTCTCGCATCAGAATTTTTATTACAATTCAGACTATCTGCCACATTAAATATTTATAACTGATGCGTCAGTTGAAATACTTCTCAAATGGAATATATATGTTACAAATAAATCTTCTATTTAAGAAGTCAATAAAAGGTTTTCAATATCAGAGAAAAATGATTTTTCTAGATTCCCTCCCTTCAATTCCCATACAAAATAATTGGTGATTGCGGAAAAATGAGATAACGCTAAAGTAAAAACATATCGTTAGGATTATTATTCTACCATTGAAATAATGAAAAAATCAGTTATTTTCTTCCAAAAAAGGTAAAACAGAGAGTCGATAAATGTTATTTTACTTATGTATACTATATTTTTCAAATTTTCATTACATTAATAATATATATATACACTAGTACCAGTAGCAATGAAAATGATAAATGGGAAAGTGAAAACTTGGCTTCCAGACCCACGTATATCTTATCTTATTTATATTTGAAATTCGTGAAAAAAATACAAACGGACAACTTTAATTATAAGCATTATCCAATAATTCATTGATTCCTAATTTTCCTATGATTTCTTTAGCATCATCGTCACCAGAGTCTTGAATGACGTATTATTTCAATTAGTATAAAATTATATAATATTATAGGAAATGACAATTAAAGGTTGCGATGGGCTATATTTTGACATCACTTTTTGTTACAATTTATTATGAGGAAAATTGTATGATAATATAAACATTTTAGTTCCGAATTTTACGTCATCTGATAGCAAATTTTAAATTCTGAATCATATAATGGTACAACAAAATGTGAATAATTGATTAACAATAAATCATCATACATTTAGGAAGTTTCATTTGGTCTATTGACAAGGAAGCATAAATATAGTGTATATTATGTATAATCTGATTCATGGAAGGTATAAAAAGGAATATTGTTATTTATGCAAATATGAATTATAGATTTCAACGAGAAAAGATAATTAACTTCACAATTCAGAATATGAACTCTACTATACCAGAATTGTATGATTTATTATATATAATACGATTAAACATTCTAGAATCAAAAATTTATCATAATAATGATTATCATCTGAAATTAGAAATTGAAACCACAAAATTCTTTTATGTACATCATAAGTTGGAATATGTTATACCTTCAGTGTCTTCTGAACTACCTCTCTCCATTCTTTAAATTATACTCCCTATTAGCTCAGTCATTCAGTCCTATTTAGTGATTATTTAATCTCATCCCCTGGGCAGCATTAATTCCTATTATTTCAGCACAACTCTCAAATTAGTTTTCCTTTGTATTTTACAGTCAATGATATCGTTTAATACAATTTTGAGGGGGTTATATTTAAGGAAATTATCCTTCATTTCTATGAGGCAGAAAACGTTTTATAATGAAATATACTAGGATTTGTTCAAAAATTTCATTACACAATCAAAAGATGGGAAACAAATCAATACAGTTTACAATATATACTTAGAATAAAATTACTGAATTCAATAATTATTAGTTAAAATAGGAAACAGATTTGGTACTTTAAAATTCATCATATTGGTTTATATGTATGTATGTCTATAATACAAAATGTATGCAATAGATAAATATTTTAAATATTTGTTTTTCTAATATATACCTATAATATGTTAATTAATCGTATAAAATATATTACAAATTCAAAAACTTATAAAAACTATAAACAATTATTATGATACTATACTAATATGATAATCGACTATTTGAAAAATTTATGCACAGAAAGGAATCGTTTTATATTTTATGTAAAATATACTCTTCAACTAAGACATTTGCCTATAAACTTTCATCAACCTACTATATAAATATTTATAAATTAAGATAATCAATTTGTTCATCAACATTTGATGGCAATGAAAACACAATATGAATGCTCATTGAAAAAATTAATGGCAAGGTTTACAAAATTATCTGAAAGGAGTTGCTATATGTCACTTCAGGTACACATTTGATTTTTGTATATTTTTGCTATTCATCGAATAAATATGTTAAAGTTTGAGCTTCGTTTAATCCATAATTTATATTCATAGTGTGAACAGCTGTTCTATCTAATTATACTTAACCTATTGCTATAATATTATATATTTAATAATCTCAATACATCATATAAATTTAGCTAGGAAAATTAACTTAATCAAGTTACACAATGTGAGGAGTTATTTAATACTTCGTCCGTTTGAATATACCATATTTTTATTAATAGACGATCTGCCGTTCCTAAATTTTAGATGGCGCATAATTATATAATCCATTTCGTGTCTGAATAGTATTGAAACTGAGGCTCCAATCATCAAATATTTTGAAATCTCCGCATCTCCCCATGCCAATATAGGTAATTGGTTGCACTTCAAATTAGCTGTTAAAAGGTTTTTGTTCTCATCATCGCCTATTCAAAGTACCTGAAAAATGTCTCATTAAGTGGAAGGGGAGTAAATGAACCAAATGATGTAGAAAAAATCATTTCGATTAGCGAAATGTTGAATACAAATACTTCAAATTTTAATTAGACTAATTTGGATTGATATATGTTATACCAGTCTCAACTTGATAATCAATTATTCAAATGAATTTAAGTATTTTTATTCAATATTAATAGATAAGATTTTCATAAAAAACAGCTAGTTATTTATACTGATGTTAAGAAAATTGTCACTGGGAAAATCTTCTACTGGGAAAATCGCCCCTAGAAAACTGCCACCTTAAAAACTGCTACTGTGGGAAAACTGCTTCTGTAGGTTTATTGCCACTCGGTAAATTGCCACTGAGGAAAATGAAAAAAATTATTCTGGATTTAATATTTATCCAAATTTGTTATATAAGAATAATTTACGATGAGTACATCTCATTTTTACTGGATGTAATGACCTGAGTGACATCTTCTGTTGGTGGGTGCTTGTACGCAATTGATCTTGGATTTATGTTTTCAATTGTTCCCTTTCAGAGGTTAAATCATTCAAAGGTTCTCTTCAAATGATTTAACCTCTTGAAGGGAACAATTGAAAACATAAAGCTAAGATTTATTGTGTATAAGCCCATGGGCTGATACGATGAAATCATCTTGGAACAAGATGTTGCCGACATGTTAATGAAGTTTCAGCCATACTCGGTTGATAAATACTCTATGTAGTGCAATTCAATGGGATGGATTTGCCACATTGAACCGTGTTTCTCCAAAGGTAACATTCCATGAGAATAGAAAACTGCATTATCTCTATGTATTTTCTAGGCTACTTTTCAGTCTGCAATCTCTTATCAATCTAACCATCTAGTACCCATGTTGGGACAATGTGTCATTGTTTCTTGGGATACAAGATTAAACATTATAAATAAAGCATGTAAATTTTAGTGCACTTGTGAATGAGAGAAAATAACTGCAAGACGAACTAGTACAGTAGATAACCTTCAAATTATTTAACCTCATATTGGGAACAATTGAAATATAAAGACAAGAATAATTGCATAGCCCACTCCGACAAAGAATCCAGTAGGATAGTTTAAACTTGTCAAAATGTGATTTACTCATTATAAATAATTTTTATATTATAAATTCTGATAAATATCAAATGCAGTATGATTTTTGTTATGTTAGAAAAATACTATTCAGTTACAAACTGCCACAGTGGCAGTTTTCGCAGGGTCGATTGTCCCAGTGGATATCTTCATAGTGGCAGTTTTCCTAGCACCTTAAATTTAATCTCTGAATTCTCTGTGTTGCAGAACCTAAATTGATTAAGTGTTGTATCTAGCTTTATATTTAATTTGCAAACTCGCAAACTCATTCCATTCATTAAAAATAATTACTTAACTAACTAAATTATTTTGTTTGCTTTTTATAGACCATTATTTTTTTAGTTTGAATTTTAATGTATTTTATAAGTGCAATTTTTCCGAGTGGCAATTTTCCGGGTGGCAAATTTCCCGCAGTGGGAGTTTTCCATGTGGCATTTTTCCGTGAACGATCTGAGATATAACTATCATTAAAAAATTTCAAATAATAATGGGTTTGGTATAAGTGAAAGATGACTTCTCGGTATTAGTGATATATTGTTATTAGAACAAATATTTCAGCAGAGATATTAATTTCCTGTATTTTCGTAATTTAAAATCCTTTCATATTTATGATTGATTTTTATTAGAATATCACATTGATGAATATATTAACTACAATAAAATCTAATTCATTCTCCCCTAAAAATTTCAATTGCTTTGACAGGACATCAATTCAAATTCATATCACAAACCATTATTCCCATTTATCAACAGGCAAGATATTAACTAATTTGATCTCACGGGAAGTTATTGTTTTTGCTCTAACGCATTTACCTAACAAACAAAAAGAGGAAGTAAAAGCTTTAATAATTAAAAAGCATAATCACTTAGAGTTTTTTATTCTAAAATTTAAATGAAAAGCTGTTTTGGTTTATAAATTAATCGAAATATAGTATACACGATTTTGTGAAGAATAATATTAAAATATAGAAATTATTTTTGTATATAATTTAAATTAATGCACTGTACCATAAACATTGTAATTAATATTGAAGATGAGTGAATTGTTACATAAAGTTAATCCTTAATTAATACACTATTTTCATCCATCCTTATTTTTACTATATGGAAATTTATTTTTCTCATTCATCAGAAATGTGTCAATGATGCTGTTTTGAAAATAAGATGTATTCTTCTTAGCTCAAAAATTCATCGAAAAATTACTTCCATAATAATTAATAAAATTCCATGCGCATTAAGATTGATGAATTACTTGGATATTTTGTAGTTAATATTTGTTTTCCACATCTCACACTCTAATAGAAAAATGGAATTTGATTTGATCCATTGATCTTAACCTTTTTGTGAACCATTTGACTATATAAGGGGTTAATATGAAAGAAAATGATTGTATCAAAGAAATAAATTCAGTTTAACTTCAATACCCAGTTAAAATTCGGTGCAGTATAGGGGCAGCGGAGGGGGCGCGCAGGGCCGGCATCACGGCAGGCAGAAGGCCACGATAGGGCCGCGACAGGGCATTTTTGTCCGCTTTTGGGGACCTCATTCTACGTCCCCCCACTGTACTGAACTACACTGGGGCGCTACCCTAAACTGCTGACATGCGCGTCCTAACAACTATTGCGCAACCGCGTAGCGTCCGTGGCCACGCGTGAAACACTAGAGGAAAATACCCTCATGGTAGATATTGACTGCGCTGAATATGAACGCACACCTTCATACTATAAAATATGACGCGTTTAACGCATATATACTTTATATTATGAATGTGACGTTATTCGGCAGCAATATTCCAGTCAATATCTACCATGAGGGTAAAAATGATCATGATGTCTAAATAGCTAATTGAATTAATGTGATTGACGTTTCAAGTTAGGGATAAATTTATTTAGTAGGGGCTAAATGTCTGTTTCGGAACAAAAAGGCCATATAGTCTAGCTAAATCAACAGAAAATTAAATGAAAGGAACTAGAAGAATCAGTCAAAAATAAAAGTGGCTCTATAAACAATGTCACCTACCACCAATCAGTGACAATGCTAGCTAATGAATGGAAAAAAGCTTCTACGTGAATGCCGTCACTTACCAAGGATTGTGAAGAAAAGAGTCACAAGCACATGTGGCTATGGCGGATGGAAGGAGATGAAGCCTTCGAGCCTACCTCGAACAAGATATAAATAGGAAAATGAAGAGGTGATGGGAAATGATGCCTTCCTAATACAAAAAATCCCAGACATCGCAGTTGATGAATATAACCTCAGCGTTATTCTCCAAAACTGCAAGTAGCGTTAGAAAAATAAAACATGGTAAAATAATACATTCCAAATTACAACAGTTTGTGGCTGAAGGGATATAATAGACTGTAAAGAGTAGTGGTAAGGCAACTCATCGCACAGAATGGGGATAATTTTCTAAATATATTTGTATAGACTATTGATATAGAACGGAATTATCATGTGAATTATTTACTTAATATACTTATTAGTAAGTAAAGTTGTACCAAGCGAAATAATTATAACACATATAAGTTTCTTTGTTGAGACTTCAAAGTTTAAGCTAAACTGCGTAGAAACAATGGAAAAACAAAAAATTAATCGAAGCCATCCATTAAAGCAAAATATGGTAAAATGAGGACAATATATAAGAAAGAAGAAGGAGAACTTAAACAAGTGAATTAATTAACATGATTCTTACCATGGTAAGAATCATAAAAAATTAGGTTGGTTTATATCATTTTTAAAGAAAAAATAAATTACTAAATATATGTTTGCATAATATTTTGTTAGATACGCTGTGAAATAAACTCGCAATATGAATTAAAAAAAATATCCATATTTATAATTTGATAAAAAGTGATGCATGTAACTTCCATCAATATGAAATTATTATATGTTTTCGATCTGAATCACTTTTCTAAAAAAATAATATATGTTTCTATAGTGAAATAATATCCAGTTTTTATAATACTCCATGAAAAAGTATGATCCGAACATTATAGTATGTAGATATATCTAATAATATGTGACAATTTTTTTATATTTCAAGAAGAGATTATGATATTATGAATTCAAATTGATCGGTCTTTTGGATGTGGTTTTCACATCATCCTCACTTACAATGAATTGCACAAACCATTAATTAGAATGGAAATTTGATGAATAACTTAACAGGAATAAGTGGGAGCAAATGTAAGACACCAAATTAATAATTGAAGCTACACCCAAATGATATGTGAAGAATCAATATATTCCACTAATAATTGTTACATAATCTGAAATGTAAATAGAACTTTTCAAATGTGACAATGTTCAATATATTTTTCTATAGTACAATGTCCAGTTTTTATTCCACTCACCACAGACAGTTTCATGAAAGAAGCTCTGGTAGACGGAATTGGTGACCGGTTTATTCGCCGAAAACACATACGCCGAAATTTTTTTTATTTTTGGTACCTAGCTAAATAAAAAAAATGTTGGTGGCTCATTCAAATATCATGAAATAGGTAGGTATCATAGGTATGTATGTTAGTGAATTGTTTTCAGCTTTTTGGAAAATTAAGTGGAATTTTGTACACCAAATACAGTCTGGTTGTAGATTCAAGTACCATCAGTCATAAATTTGAAACAACATATATCAAATTCACTACATATAGGTATCATAAATCATCTTTCAAAGTTTTGAGGGGTTAAATAAGTTGGAAAACCTGTAAATAATAAGAAAATCAGTGAAATCACTCCTAAAATAGTCTAAAGCGATACACATGCATCAGGCATGAAGCATAAGAATGTTTCTAAGTTTAAAATCTTATCTGGGAAACAAAATTTCTCCTTTAAATTATCTTAAATGTGGCGACCTGGATCCATTTTCTCACTAAACTGGCGACTTTCCTGCCACGCTTTAAAATATGGCTTTCAATCTACCTAATAGAACGTACGGTGGGTTTAGATGGTACCTTTTAGATACGTATCAATATAGGCTATAGCTACTGGCGACTATGTCCACAGTGCACACTTTGAAACATGGCTAAGGTATGTATCAGAGTGTGTGAACGAATGGACCATTTAAAATAGAAGCCAACTAATTTGCTTTAACTGACATCGGTAGTACTCTATAATTTGAGTCACCTGTGGGTAAAAGAGCTACATAGATATGTAGCACCGTCACTAGCTGTAAGTCTGTAACCTATGGAACTCTTAAGTCACTAGTCACAGTGGGAGTAAGTAACTGGGACATAGGCCTATGTGCTATTTAGAGTACAAGTTACAGTGCATTTCCTGATACCTATGTGCTAGTACATTATACATAGCTAGCCCATAGGTAGGTGAAAATTCATTTATTGTTAGGTAGATAACTGGTGTCATGAGTAGGCACCTAACTAGGTAGGTAGTGAATTTCAACCAGCGATAAACCCAAAAAAAGTAATAATTAGCTAGGCTATAAAATATAGCCTAGCTAATTTTTTTTCAATTAGATACATTAACCACTGAACTCTTAAATATTATACACGTGATAGATACACAATTTCACTTTCACCAATAAATTATTAACTTAAAATATTAACAAAATGTAATGTAAACTAATTCATATAATTTTTTGGTCAAAATTGATAGATATTTAAGACCTAACATCACAATAGTATTAAAATCTATTAAAAACCATTCATCCTAATTCATAATAACTAAGAAATTGATAAATTTACAATATTTTTTGAAAACAGTCATTAAAAAAAGGAACACTAGGTGGCTATATTCTTTTGTTCGCTATTGAAATTATATCCTTCAAGTGATAGCCACAGTTTACTTGACAACGTCGTTTAATTTTTACACTTGTCTTATGATCAAATAAGGTCCAAGTAAAGGATATTAAATTTGGTTGAGGGCTTGATGATACACCCCTCAGCAGCACTTATGGAAAACAAAGGGTTTATCTATTCGTTCGTTTCATTGGTTTCATAATCACCTGACATTCTTGATATGGTGATAGGGCAAGCGTATAAAGAGAACGACATTGTCTAGCAAACTGAGGCCATCGTTTGAAGGATATCATTTTAATAAAAAATATAAGATATAACCTAACTAGTGCTCCCATAATGTTGAATTTTATCTCAATTTCCCTTGTTCACTAAAACAATCATTTGTTTTTGAATCATCCGATATAGAGATTATATTTTTTTCACTAACGTATACATCCAAGAATATGTGAATGCCCTATTATTAGTCAGCAGGGTGAAATGAATATTTTTTTGTGAACCAAATACAAAAAAATCCGATGTCAGATATATATTATATTGAAGGGACTTTATAAAGGATGGAATCAGACAGATATTTTTTTATAGATTTTTTCATTCAACTTAAACCTCTTCTATTACAGTGAATAATTGTGTTCTTACGGTGACTTTAGGGTTAGTTTTTCAACTGGTGCAAGCTTTAAGGGTAAGTTTAGAGCAGCTGAAAGTTCATAAACAGTATTACATCAAAGAAACAGACTCTATCTTTGCCGCAATTCACTGAACTAATAACACTCCACAGCTGTAGTAGTGGATTAATTGGTAAATAAAAAAGAGAAGAGTTTATTATATTTCTAACGTGTTTTTCGCTTATATGAGTGAAATGGGAAATTTGTGAATGTGAAATATTTTACATTTTATTTGAGGACTAATACATATAATAATTTTCATATAAAGACTAATAGTTGTTTAATTTTCATTAAGTTTATCATTTTTATAATTTGTGAAACTTATAGAAAAATTCATATGTATTGCAAATATAAAAAAAAATTCTAACTCTTTAGTGCATTATGAGAGTACATCAGTTCACCGCATTGAGAGTTCACTGCAGTTTAGTTCTCGCTAACTAAATTCACCACATCACAATTTTTCCTAAATATTATTTAAATAAAATGTTATATTTCATATTAGTACATTTTACATCAACGGACTACTGAGGCATTGTATTGTTAGGTATACGCTGTACATTGATTATTTGAAAATCTTAATTTATTCTAAATGTTTTGTCTCCTTTATTATGAAGGCGATGGGAATTTTGTGATACGATCAAAGTTATTAACTTATTGATGTTCAATGAAGGTTTGTTTCGTACAAGCTAACAATTCACTTTATTTAGATTTTATTGAGAGTTTCAATGAAATTGTTTTCTAATCTTACGAGTGTTGTATCATCAGCAAACAAAAATAATTCAAGTAGGCTAGGAAGTCATCATCCATATTTAAATTAAGAACTGATTGCAATCCAGCATAGATCAATGTGGAATGTTTATATTAAATGTTATACAGCGGCGAGAGTAAGAATATTTGTCATGAAGAACTGGATTATTTTTAGTGATGAATTGGAAGTGAAACTATGATTACAGAATACGCTGGAAAAAATCGAACATTTAGTATTAAACAATAAGTCACATTATCTTGCAAATTACTTCCTGAACTAAGTAGAAACATATTCCCATTTAGGTGAAGCAATAAAGAATATCAAGGTATGTGAAAGTTGAAAGTAATAAGAAAATATTATCACAAAAACAAGTTCTTAGAAAAAGTGTTAGTTTGGACATTTAGATCCGTCTGGAAATAAAAACATTTTGGCATTCTTAAAATATTGTCGTGTAGCTATAAGAACTTCATCTCTTACAAACAATATAAAACATATTTAACAATGATTATGTCCTTAATTTTGTTATTTTGAACCCATTACATAAATATTGATTGCGTTTGTACTTAAAATATCTTTATTTATTATTTGCATACGTTGCATGGTAATTAATACATAGGGTCGGACAGGGTATCACTGCGCACAATCATGCAAACTCTGTATTTACTCAAAAACAAAATGTACTAAAGAATTTTTTTTTCTCGTGATGAAATGGTCATGAATGAGGATGGTTCTCAACCAGTTTCGAAATAATACCTAAATAGAAAAATTCCTATTGGCTATTTTTCGTGCGCAACTGTCACTGCGCACGTTAGGGGTATTACTGCGCATTGCATAAATATAGCTCTTATACCTAAATCCCTCCTCTCCTCATTTTAATGCCCCTCCTCCCCCCTATCTAGAACTCTGTCTTTACCATCTAAATATCCCTCTCCTTCCATCTAAATCCCTCTCTCTTCCAATCTAAATCCCTATCTCCTCCGATGTGAATTAACCATTCCTCTCATTGAAATCTCCCTCTCTTCACATCTGAATTCCCCCCTTCTTCATCTAAATTTTCTCTCTCCCCAATCTATCGCCTATCCCCCCTTTCCGCATCTAAATCCCGCAGTCCCCGTCAAAATGTCTGTGTTTTCCTCTCCAATTGCACCCTCCCCAATCTAAAAGTCTATTACCTTTCGAACACATGTATATCGAATCTACAACAAATTTAACACTTGAATCTCACATAATTAGTTAACTCCTTATATCTTTTAATGTAATTCGATCGTAGATTTATTGTTCATCAATATTTTAATTCAATAACCTCTCACCCCCCACCTAAATAACCCCTCTCCCTATCTTAATACTCCCACATCAAGTAGGATAGCTACTACGATCTTAGGTATATTGTTAATCAATTTTATAATTTAATAACACCTTATTCAATATTTATTCCTTTATTAAGAGCTAAAAACTCATTATTTTTATATATATTTACATACAAAAAAAGCTGAATTCTTTTGTTCAGAAATTCTCATGAATTGAGCATACATTCTTTCTGTTCATCTTGTTATTAATATAATAAAATTATATATTTATAGTGAGATGTAAAAGCAAAGTTATTAATCAAATCATACTTTTCATTTTATAGAAATGACTGTATTCGCCATGTTAATAACTCCCAAATCTTTTTAAAACAAATACTAATTAGATACAAGGACGATCAGGTGCAGCTAATCGAAGAGATTTCACTTCATTATTGACCGACATTCGACAATATTTATGTATGTAATTGAAAATTGCTCAAATAATCAAATTTTGAATAGTCAATTACTTAATGTAAAAGAAATAGAAAAGTCAACCAGATAAGAACAAATATCAGAGGTCATGCTAAATGTGTCGGCAACAGTTCCCATAGCCCAAGTTGCTAAAACCTAACAAACCTAACAAAACATCTCGTAAAAGCCCACAAAAAACAAAAATTAATTTAGCCAAAATTGGTGCATTATTCCTGTTCAATAAAAGTATAAAAAAACATGAGGACAATAATTTGAAAACAGTATAACGATTGATAGTAAATAGCGATGAAAAATATAAAATGCAGTTATTATAAATTACTAATTAGATACCAGAACAGTTAGGTGCAGCTAATAGAAGCTAGTGATCCAACCTAATGATTATCTGTCTTTTATTAATTTGAACAGTGAGCAATTTAATCATTCGAGCATTTGATCATTCGCGCAATTGTCCATTCGATCAATTGTTCGTTCGAGCAATCGTTTTACGAGCAATTTTCTTTCGAGCAATTGTTTATTCGAGCAATTGTTCATTCGAGCAATTGTTTTTCGAGCAATTGTTTTAGAGCAATTGTCTATCGAGCTGTTGTTTTCGAGCAATTTACCTAGAACCGAAAACAACCCCAAATAACCGTACTGACTAGTATTTATCTCAAATAATTATGATACGTGAAATACATCCTACATCGTTTTTCAAGTTTAGTCTCAGAGGTTTCAAGTGTAGATCACTGAATTTTTCACCTCTTTCAGTATTTGAAGGCACCATGTCAAAATCTGATTTTTCCTCGTCAGATCTGTATCACCATGTAATTTCTTATAAATTGTAGTAACTGTAACCTCTCAGTATCGCACAATTTGTATATCTAGAATTCATTTATACCTTTACAATTGTATCTGAAAAATTGAGTAGCAACATCATAATAAAATTTTCAGGGGCCAACGACGTGATGACTCCTTTATTGACTACCTTCTTACCATTTGATGAACAGTATCTACTACAAATATAATTGGTTACAGTATTTGATCTACAGAGTCTGAAATATTTTACGATCAGTAATATGAAGCAGAGAGAACATTATTTTTCTATATGTTCATGTTATTCTTGAGATGTATTATTGTATATAGAGGCGCCTTGGGTGATATAATATATGGACGAATTTCTTATAAAATATAATACATAGTTCCGATACCGGTTATCTCCTTCAGTAAATTCTCAGCTATTCTTACAGACGGAGAAAAGGATGTCTGTAGTAACATTCTGTCCTGTACCAGAAAAAAGGACTATATATGTTCAAAAATAACGTACTGATGATAATGATTTCCCTTTGTGCCACTATCAATCTCTTCCAAATGAGGAAAACAATTTTCCAAATATTCACACATCTCAATCACAAGTAATCTGAATTGTTACAGAATTACCTGGTTCACCAGTTATGTGTTGAGTGAACTGATATCGTTAATTTGTTGAAAAGAGATGCTCATCAATAGTTACGATACTTTTATCTTATGATTTGTTCATCTGTGCTTCCATAAAGAAATGTATTTATTTTTTCATTTGTGAGTATTCTTAGCAACATATTTACTGGTTTGGTTGTTAAGAGAGTACTGAAATGAGTGTGCAAGTGCTCAACTATTATCACACAAGTATTTTGCGACTTTGTTTTGACTTGTCAATTCATTATTTCAATTTGGCAGCACCCAAGTTAACGACAAAATGAAATTTATGAGAACGGGTTAAAATGACCCGTTGGGCTTTGGAGGTAAATGTTGAAATAACTCTTCAAATAATTTAGAAACAAATTTTAAATTCCTCATGATTATTGACTTCGAATATTCATGAAAAGTCAGTAAATTTCCTACATATTGGTCCACTAACATATAGAAATCTTACCGGGTCAAAAATAATTTGCGGGTTAATCTGAAAAAAAAAATTCAACCTGAATATAATATTAGAACATGGCATTGTATAAAAGCAAGTGCAAAGAAAGAGGACACACTTTAGAGCAAGATATACCAAACTGGTTATCACTTCTCTTGGACAAACGAGAAGAGTCACGCTTCCAACAAGAAAATATATGTTTGCAGCAATAAAAATACGCTTGCAACAAGAAGAAGCTAGAGAAAAACGATATCAAGAAGAAATGGAAGCAATGCGTCAGCTTGTAGCGACTTGACAAAATCAAGCATCATCTTCGTTCAATAACCACGGTAAACGGAACAATTCAGAGCGAATTGACCTAATTCCAAATCTTCCCAGACTACCAACTCTACAAGCAGATGCAAGCTACACTAAATTAGTGGAATGGAGAGAGGGATGGAATGACCACTCTACTGTTATACATACATCTTGCCAACAAACTCCAGAGACACAAAAAGCGCATCCAAGAAGCTGTATGAGCACCGACATGCGTCTGCACAATAAATGTGCAATGGGAATAAATCGTGACGAAGACACGACTATAGAGGATATTTTAGACCGCATTCAAGCACATCTACGACAAAATAGAGCAGGAGCCCAAGGGGGTCAGCCTAGCTGAAAAAGTTACCGATTTTAAATAGTATCACAATATTTCGCACCAATTGCTGACCTAGGATCTGTACGTCTGCCGGGTCTCACCTGGTGGGTGCGGTCATGGGCGGGGTTTTAATGGTAGTCAAAACTGAGCTAGATTAGCTGAAAAGGTTACCACTTGAAACCAATTGAAAAATGTCCTGCATAACCCCATGCAACATTTATTAAGCCATCTGTGTAAACAATATTATTGAATAAATAATAATTTTTATCATGAAGATTTATGTTACTGTTCTAAGAAAAGTAATTACTGTATTTAATAATAAATGGTAGACTAAATCTATATGGCGTCATGCTATTTATGTTTTTGGATAAAAAAACTACCTATTAATTGAAGTAAATCAAAGTGTTACTTTGAACTACACCCACAAATTCTTTAGACAGTTTAATATTTTTAAAATGTTATCTAAAGAACTCTTCTTAGCCTATATAGTATATAATAATAAGTTATTAGGTACTATTATTTTTTTGAATAAAATATACTTTTTAAATTTCAGAGAACCTAGTCATAATTTAACGAAGATCTTCTATATCATCTCTGAAATTAAAAAAGTTTATTTTATTAAAAATTAAATAATAACTGATAGTACTTTAAACGAATTACTTTGATAACTCATTTAATAAAAATAATGAATTATGACACTGTACTGTGTATAGCTTTTCTATCTATAAATTTTGTACATACCTAGTAGTGAACAATTAGCTTCAAGTTTTTCAGCTAATCTAGGTTAGTTTTGACTACCATTAAAACCCCGCCCATGACCGCACCCACCATGTGAGACCCGGCAGACGTACAAATCCTAGGTCAGCAATTAGTGCGAAATATTGTGATACTATTTAAAATAGGTAACTTTTTCAGCTAGGCTGACCCCCTGGGCTCCCGGTCTAAAATTGAAACATAACTCTAGAATAATCATTGATTCCAAATAGCGTTTTCTTCGGGTATCCCTGCATAGAAAACAATTTTAGCTAAGTACCGCTGAGATAAAATGATAATTTAGCACGTGCTAAGTTCGATATTTTATCGAACTAATTATTCAGTTTGGAAAGTTTGTAAGTGAAATAATAGAACTACAAATGTATTAAGAATAAATTTATACATAACACTTGGTATTAAGTAATTACTACTAATAAATGATGAATAAAATTAAAACAAAATAAATAAATTGATATTGCTCGAAAGCTATGAATATAAAATTTGGGAATGCTTTTACTGGATTTAAAATTGCTTTTAATCATATAATTATAATACGTAGCAATTGGTTGCAGTAGTTAGTGACTGGATCGTTGTTTTAAAACAAAATACAGTTCAAGTAGTTGTGATCTATGGTATTCATTGTACGTTTCAAACCTATTTTTGATCTTCACAATTGTCGGAAGATGACATACAGTAGTGGACAAAATATAAGGGTAGGCAAAAACAAGTTATCTAAATCTTTAATTTCATAAAAAGTACAAAACACGCATTATTGAAATTTTGCAGGTATTTTCATATTGAGCTCATATGTATTCGTATGAAATTTTAATTCATTTAGCAACAGTTCCATATTTCACTACAAACAATAAATTTTGCTCTGGTCAAAAATTAAGGGTAGCCATCATAAACTTTGAAATATTTCCTTAATTAACTTAATAATTTATGAATAATTCTTTGCTAAAATACTTCAATACATCTTCTACCACCAAATTCTACAAATTCGGCACAATATGAAGGAGTTATCCATCTTCTATTCATACTTGAGAAATGTCCACAATTCTTCCACATTTCTTGTATTTCTTCTCTGAGAACAGTCTCCAATTATTATCCAAACAATCTCAATTCGATTGAGGTCAGGACTCAGTGAAGGCCAGCTCATAAGAGCAATTTCTTCTTCTTCTAATAGGGTCGTAACTTTTTTATCAGAGTAGTAGGGTTCGTTGTCCTGCTTGAAACTCTGTGGTTGAGGATCATCTGCTTGTTGATAAGGGAGAGTATGATGACAAAAGAGCTGTTTTTTACTTCTGCAATAACTCTTCCTCGTAGATGAACAATAGGGCCAGATTCAGCAGAAGGAATGACCCCCTAAACCATCGCACTACCTCCTCCAAAATTAACCGTTTTAGTGATGCAGTTCAGAGTTAACATTTCCCATACTTTACGTTTAATTCGTACTTTCCCGTTAGAATCAAAGATTTCTATTTTTCTTCCATTCATCACTAGAATGTATTCACGACCACTGATCAATCGACCAAACGATATACTCATGACAAAACACAAGTAACACTTCCCGTTTCTTTTTTGAGATTGAAAGCTTCGATGCAGGGACAAATGATTGCAAACCAACTGGTTGAAGTCGAACCGAATAAGTAGACTGGGACACAATACCACCAGACATGACATCTATCTCACGAAAAATTTGACCAGAAGTGTTGAAACAACCTTGCAAGGTATTTTGAGGACTTGCATGATCTTCTCTCAGCAATGCTTTGGGAAGTCTACAATTCTTCGGTTTGGAATCTACAACTCTATACTGAATATGTTGAGCCAAAATAGGTTGCGCAATCCTTTCGAACCTTCATGTGGCAATAGAAATCTTTCGCAACGAGAATTGGAGACTGTATCAGAGGGGAAACTTGTGGACATTTCTTGAGGATGAATAGAAGATGGATAACTTCCTAATATTGTGCCAAATTTATAGAATTTTGTGGTAAAAGATGTATTGAAGTGATACAGCAAAGAATTATTCACAAATTATTAAGTTAATTGCTAATATCCAGGAATATTTCAAAGTTTATGATGGCTACCCTTAACTTTTTGAGCAGATCGAAATTTATTGTTTGAAGTGAAATATGGAACTATTCCTACAATATATGTCCAAATCCTTTGAAATTTCATACGAATACATATGAGCTCTATATTAAAATATGTGATGAATTAATGATTTAGATAACTAGTTTTTGCCTACCCTTATATTTTGTCCACTACTGTAGTTTAGCCACTGCCAGTAACGAATTATATATCACGAAGTATGGAACAGCTCTTGTGGTTTTAGTTATTCTTCTCTTAACCCGTACACGGTGTGTGGCCTTATTTTGGAACAGCAATCTATAGATTTAGATAGAAGTTAGAGTTAAGCAAACGTGTATGAATTAACGCAATATAGTAACCAAAAATAATTTCAAACACACTACAATAATCATAGTGACATTTATGAAGCATTTATTTTCTCTGCCCTCATTCCATTTATCGTTCTTACCTCATAAAATGATAGCTATGCTCACACAATGGGAGAAATTTAATGAGAATAAGTGTTGGCTTTGTTCCAAATGACAGCACACTGCACCAAAAAGTTAATATGCAACAAAAATAGGAAGAATATCAGATATAAAGAAAAACTTTACATGACCGATGGTATACATAATATTATATAACATTTAAGTAAATGAATAGGTATTATACAAATTATCAGATACGGTTGTTGAAATAAAAATATAAATTCATTAAAAGAAAATGGTCTATAAAATAGTGGTCACAGAGATTTTTTACATGTTTATTTTATTTTGGCTAATAATTGAAGATTAATAACCTTGTTGGCAATATAACATGATCATTTCAACATTATTTGCTGTTCTGTGTGTCATTTTTCTCTCATGCACACTATTGCACAAGCAATAACATTAGCTTTATTTTAAGACAATAATAATTGGTCACTAATACAAATGCTGGTGTAATTACCATAAATTTGGTGGAACAGGAGATAAGACAGAAAAAAATGGTGGTGAAAATAGATCCAGTAAGTATTAGATGTGCTTGGCATTATAAGGTTTTACGACGAAAACACCTGAGCAAAGGGAGACTCTACTATGAAATATTATTTCTGAGTATATTTTGAGTACAGGCAGACCCTGCTTTAAGTAGATCACGCTGTTATAACTTTCATCAGTTGTGCCGAAAAATTATTGTTAAGCAATTTAATTTTTACTAACGAAACATATCCAAGTATGGTATATAGTATTAGTGTATCATGCAAGCGTTTTTCGATACTTGTTAATAGAAAACGTAAATATTGGAGTAACAATTCCAAACTTAGAGCGGGTCTACCATGCTTTAAGTTCAATTTCCAAGTTAATGTGATGTACGATTTTTGACTTAAAGTGATGTCTTCTTTATTGCTAATTGTTCAATGAAGGTTGATATTCAACTCTTTTTTTATTTTAACAGTAACTTTAACAGAAATGTTATTGTACTAATATAAACTTGTACCTGTTTATTTCTTCCCTATTTAATAGATTAAATAAATAAAAAAATCAATAACGGTAAATATTAAATTAGTTCGAATGATGATTAATATTTCATATAGGGTCGGACGGGGTCGAATATAGGGTCAAATTAAATATTGATTAACAATAAACCTACGATCGTATTATATTACTTGATATAAGTAGTTAACTAGTTGCGTAAAGTTTAAATGTTAAACTTCTTGCAGATTTATTAAATATGTGTCTAAAAAGCAAGGGAAAAGTAGATTGGGGAGAGGGCATGTTGAGAAGGAAACACAGACGTTTAGATGAGTAGGAGGAGGATTTTGATGTGAGTGAAGGGGAAATAGATGGGGATAGAGGGAAATAGATGAGGAAGAGGGGGATTTAGATGGTAAGAGAGGGGATTTCAACGAGGAGAGAGTGTGATTATAATAGTATGAGAGGGGGATGTAGATGAGAAGAGAAGAGAGGGGGATTTAGATTGGAGGAGAGGGATATTTAGATGGATAAAGAACAGAATTTAGATAAGGGGTGGGATGAGTAATAAAAAGGGGACTAGAAGTATTTAGGTGGGAGAGAAGTGCTGTATTTATGCAGTGCGCAGTAATACCCTCTTATGTGCGCACTGATACCCCGATGCACTTACTAAAAGTTACGAATAAAAAATTGCCAATGAGTATTTTATTTTTTTATCTATTATTTCGAAACTGGTTAAGAACCATCTTCATTCATGACTATTTCATCACGAGAAAAAGAGTTTCTCTAGTATGTTTAGTTTTTGAGTAAATACAGAGTTTGCGGGATTGTGCGCAGTAATACCCCGTCCGACCCTATGTACAACAGTGTGAATAAAACAAGCGTACAACCATTTAAAAATTATGAATGTATCATTTAAATAAATATAATCTCATTCAATTTATTGTAATGATATAAGGAATTTTTAAGGAATCCAGTTATTTCTAATATAGACACATAAGATAATATTTTTCATAATTTAGTTTACTAATAACTTATCGATAAATATTTAATACTATTATAAATGAAAATTTTATTCTGATCTGAATTATCCAAAAAGCGCATAAGATATATTCCGTTCAAGTTTGCGATGATCGCATTGGGATAAAATAGTAACTCCTTGCATCTAAACTTTGTAAAGTCGACAAATTGAGGAGGAGACTATATTATAAACTTTCTCAAAATATAAATTGCAATATCCAATATATTTGAAAAATAATTAATTGAACAATTTAAAATAAATATTCACTAAAACAAATCGAATTCAATTCGAGCATAAAGATAACATGCATAAATATGTTTTTTGAAGAATTTTATTCAACTCCAAATATTGTCATCATTGGATACGTGGAATGTATGAGATTTAGTGTACAATATGTTACTCTAACTATTCAACGTAGGTACTACTATTATATAAGCTCAATTACAACACTTGAAGCTTATTGAAGGACAAATATAGTAGAGGTGCAATCGGGCAAATATAGGTTAGATTATGTAAATACACCTCATACTCTTTTCTTACCTGTCCGTTTAGCATGAATAATATTTTTCGTTTATTCATTAAGTCTCCACGCATGAAAGATCTATTATCTGAAGATTGCCCTTCACTAACAGATTTTGAGGGTATTCTTTAATCTATTTTCCATTAGGTATTTGGATTTTGACCAAATTTAGCTATATGGAAATTTGAAATGATCATTCAATATTAAAACATTATAATTTTTACTGCAATCGATTTGCGATTTTATAAATGTACTCTTAAAATATGATGGTGCGTAAAAATCATATATTAATTATGAAACATAATCAGAACACAGTTTAAGTGAAAAGTTGTATATACCAATCAATATCGTTGACATAATTTGGTAACATGTAGTGCCATTTTAATGTAGTTAATTTAAGATGAAATATTATATGTTCGAATATCACTAATTTTAAATTTTGAGTTTTAACCCAGTATATGAACCTGGTATCCAATCATTGTGAGTTTAATGAACAATATAGGTGAAGTAATTTAAAGTCGTTTGTGTTCGGTTAGTAATTATTTTTCATTCAGATTAAATGATGTTCAAATGTTTCTAGTTCAAACTACAGTGGTTTCGAACGGATTAGGTGTTTTATTGTTGTAATTTCTAAATAGGTATCAAATATGCAATATGAATGAACGAATACAAATGAAGAAATAGACAATAACTTTCAAATTCAAACCACTTAGAATCTTGATAATTTGAGGTTATTTTTATAGCTCGAGCATTGAATCATTATTCAAAACTGTCAAATACATATGTTGTTGTCTGCCAGGCACGGTATGAGGTTTGGAGGGTGGGGATGATATAAATGTAATTTGTCAGAAAAGTCAGAAATTAACTACGCTTTTTAACATTAATTTAAAACAATTCAAGTTTAATTTAAAGTAAGTCAAGTTTAATTTAAAATAAATCAAGTTATATTTAAAATAAATCAAGATATATTTAAAATAAATCAAGTAATATTTAAAAAAAGATCAACTTTAATTCAAAATAGATCAACTTTAATTTAAAATAGTTCAACTTTAATTTACAATATTTCAACTTTAATTTAAAATAGTTCAACTTTAATTTAAGAAAGATGAAGTTTAATTTAAAATAAAATTCTATGGGCCCTCTATGTCGATGTCACACATCGGAAGCTCTGCACTAAAATCATTATATTAGTAACGGGAGAGAATGAAATCATGAGACTTTACCATAATCTAGCATTGCCACCTTAATCTTTTTCATTACCCACCATAATATTTCATTACCCACCATAATCTTTCATTGCCCACCATAGTCTTTCATTGCCCACCATAATCTTTCATTGTCCACTCTAATCTTTCATTCCCCACCATAATCTTTCATTGCCCACCATAGTCTTTCATTGCCCACTATAATCTTTCATTGCCCACCATAATCTTTCATTGCCCACCATAATCTTTCATTGCCCACCATAATATTTCATTGCCCACCATAATCTTTCAATGCACACCATAATCTTTCATTGCCCACCATAATCTATCATTGCCCACCATAATCTTTCATTGCCCACCATAATCTTTCATTGCCCACCCTAATCTTTCATTGCCCACCCTAATCTTTCATTGCCCTCCCTAATCTTTCATTGTCCACCATAATCTTTCATTGCCCACCATAATCTTTCATTGCCCACCATAATCTTTCATTGCCTACCATAATCTTTCATTGCCCACTATAATCTTTCATTTCCCACCCTAATCTTTCATTGCCCACCATAATCTTACATTGCCCACCATAAACTTTCATTGCCCACCATAATCTTTCATTGTCCACCATAATCTTTCATTGCCCACCATAATCTTTCATTGCCCACCATAATCTTTCATTGCCCACCATAATCTTTCATTGCCCACCATAATCTTTCATTGCCCATCATAATCTTTCATTGCTCACCATAATCTTGCATTACCATCTTAATCTTTCATTATCCACCATAATCATTCATTACCCACCATAATCTTCCATTGCTCACCTCTCTCATTTCAATTCTCTCATCTCACTAAATTCTCACTTCTCTCATTTCACTCACTTCTCTCATTTCACTCACTTCTCTCCTTTAATTTCTTTCATCTCATCTAACTAAATTCTCACCACTGTCATTTCATTTCTCCCACTTCTCTCATCTCATTTCCCCCTCTCACTAAATTCTCACTCCTCTTATTTCACTACTCTCATGATCTCATTCCCTCCCATTACTAATATTATGATATTAGTGCAAAGCTTCCTATGTGTGATACCGAAGGCCCATAGAATTTTAGTTTTAAATTTAACTTATTTTTTTGAATTAAACTAGAACTTTTTGAAATTAAACTTGAACTATTTTGAATTAAAGTGGAACCATTTTAAATATAACCTGACTTATTTTAAATATAACTTGATTGATTTTACATTAAACTTGATTTATTTTAAATTAAACTTGACTTATTTCAAATTAAATTTGAATTGATTTAAATTAATGTTAAAAAGCTGTAGTTACACTTCTAACCGTGTGCCTTCAACACTAACCCAACCTGTTCCTAATGTTTAAAGCATATCCATTATCCAACCTTATGGTTCTCATGTACCTGTTGTAAATTTGCAACATCATTTATTAACAATTGAAAATAGCGTAAAATTTAAATTGCTAAGTTTTTCATCATAAGAAATTAATGCATATGCATTGATAGTTTTTAAAAATAAAGTTACATGTCAGAGACAAAAGACATTGGAAATTTCCCTATTTTTTTACCTATAATAAATTCGTGGAAATGAACCTGAAATTGACATCAGATATTGATGTTATTCATCTTCTATAACTAAAAACAGTTTTAAATGCACTTAAATGCACTTTTAAATGTTTATAAACGGCATTGTTACCCACATCAACGCTTTTCACTATGATGATTCTTGCGAAATCGAATTCAGAACAAAAAACTTACGATGATTTACTGATTTATTAATTTAAACAAAGAGAAGAAAGGAATAACTAGAATATCGTCGAACTGTCACCAAATATAATCTTATGTACTTGTGTTCTTGAGGCGACCGACAATGGTTTTTGAAAACTTTTTTATTAATGAAGCTACGGTTCTGAAACTTGATTCCCATATGTTAAATTGAATTCTCATTCGATTTTGTTCAAGGCATTTTTTCAATTCGACCCATAAAAAATGAGTTAATCGAATTTGAAACGGATTTCAACCCTTTTTTCAAAGGGCTAAGGCTTCATTTTGGTTAAAGATACGGTATTGCGGTTGTTTGCATTCGATTCTCCAGAGGATGGTCTAGAACTGTAGTGGGGTTTTGTGCGAATTTGTGATTATTTTTCGGAATACCGATGATAAACAATTTTTTTTAAATTTGAATTTTTCGAAATGCCCCCCTATCTCCAGGGGCATAGCATCACACAGGCACACTCTAGAGTTCTGATTTTTTTACTATCATTTATAAGGTTATTAGGTACCAATTTACAAACTAAAAAAACAAGATCAAATTTAGAGATTTTTCCATGGTCGGTCCTTAAAGAGAGCGATGATAAAGGAAAGGAAATTCCTTTTCTATATTTCACACCGTTATCTTCTCATATTTCCAAATGATTGATCGAATGCAACTTGTTAGGAAAATATAATTTTTTAAATTGAATAACAAATCCAATAAGTGTTTGTACGTTTTTTCTTCCAAAATAATAGCACTTCTCACATTTTTATTTTCACGCTATTATTTACTCTTTACGGCGATGTTAACGAAACCGAAATCATTACATGAAAATTAAACACCTGATTACTATAATTTTTATTTCCCCTACAACAAGGAGTTATTCTTGGGATATTAGAGGAATATCACGGGGATAAAAATTTATTGCCTCGGATATTCCTTTTACTGTAATGAGTTTGACATGTGTTTTCTTGGCACATCTTTATTTAAATCACTTTATATCTTTCATTTCATTTCTTTAAACTTCCTGACTTTATTCCTACATAAATGCCAAATATATTTTTGTATATAATAATGATAAAATATTCACCTATCGGCGTAAATCAGCGTAAATCATGTAAATAACGGTATTAATTGTACTTTGGTGACATGTGGCATCGTATAAATACAGTTCGTTCAGCAAACACGCACAAATATGTCCACGTTTCCATCAAGTACAGATACATGCGCGAGCTTTGATTGGGTCCCAATCCACCCAATCACAGCACTGCTCCCTCAGTTACCAATGTCTTACATACCTATGTATTTATTACTCCTGATTTGTTCATTTTTTGTACTTGAAATTTGGTTCATATTAGTCTAGTATATATACTAACAACTTGTAAAAAATATATAACCGTAGGTTTATATATAAGACATATGTTTTTTAACACATAGTCAAACCTTCCCGTTGATTCTGATAGTTAAACTCATTAGGGTTAGTATCCCAGAAATAAATACTTTTTGCCAGGGTTATTATTTGTTGTTCTGTATCACCATTTAGGACAAACAAATTCGAACCATTTCCAGCTTTAGGAATAATTCTGTCCATCTATAATCCAATCGGTGTCTGAAACATTTGAAGCCAATCAAGTTAGGGTGAAAGCATTGTATTCAGAAACTCTAAGCTCCATATTGATACACATTATAGAGTATCATATTTTTTTATAACTCTTTTTTGAATTGAACTCTTTTGCTGCAATTTAATAAGAATTATTGTAATTGTATGTATGTTTAAATAGTAATCCCTATATTTTTATTTATTTAAACTAAACATCCCTTTCATTTGAATCAAGTATTAGGGTAGTACTTGATCTTTACAATCATAATGAATTTGTGACTAAAAGTAACGACATTTAGGCGTGGCAAAGCTTCTGCTTCAAAGCAGCCTACAAGAATTATATGTCTGGTCTAAATATAACTCCCATAAGTGTATATTCCATTTATTTTGCTCAATTGAAATTTGATTTGACCTCGAGATTTTACAGTTAAATTGTTTAGCAATCTGATGACATGAATATAGTATTCAATCACATTGGAGTATTCAATTATTAATAAGTACTGAGATCAAATACATCCTCTCTATTTCGGTACAATCAGCCTGTTCGTCGAGTTATGAAGATATAGTAACGTTCGAATATCATGAAATATGTAGCTGTGTCTTTTATATTTATGAAAAAATATAGATTACATTCATTTTCTAATACATATAAATCATCAAGTTAGTTATTATGGATCCAAACAATTTTCTTAATAAATTAGACATCCAACTTTGTCAGATTTCCATACTATTTCCAATTCTAATTTACATATTTTTTTACATTCGTCCTATTTCATAGTTACCAATAAGATTACCATCTAGTACCTGCTATATTACAAAAACACTTTTTACAAATGGGAAGTGAAAACAGCTATAGTAACGCTTGTTTCTTGATTTTTAACAAAGAAGTTGAAAAAATATCTCAAATAATATATGTAGAGGAACTCAATTATAAAATAAAAACTCCTTTCTGAAATCAATTCAATCATTAACAATAATAATTCATAATGTAATAATCAATAGTGAAAGCTTTTAAAGAGACTAAAAATTATGAATCGTGGTATTTTAAACGTGACTTCAATATTGCTATTAAAATATTTTGTACAATATGCTATTTGTTAAAAGGTGAAAAATACTTATGATTAAGAAAGTTTTTCTGAAATCAATAGAAATATTGATTTCAGAAAAACTTTCTTAATCATAAGTTTTTTTTGTAGAATATGTGAATTGCAAAAGGAGATTTCATAATAAAAGTTGAATTGAATTAAGTGAGTGTAGAAATGAGGGAGGATATCAGATTGCAGGAAATAGAATAATTTGAATCTGAAATGAATTGGAAAAAAGCCCGTTAATCTTATGAAACTGTAATATCGTACGTGACTCTCTTCTGATCATTTTATTTTGTTTTTCTTCCACGAAAAAATTACATTGAATATCAAAGACTTGCAAGAGTATTTCCCAATAGAATATAATTGTGAAAAATATTGCATTCTATAAAGTACATTTGTTGACAGAAACAGCAATGAAAACTAATTAACTTCGTTCAATAATTTCCCATTATTCATAGCTCAGTACCTCATTAAAAATTTATTCACCAATAACTGAATTGATTTAATCAATTAAAAATTTATATATTTAGAATATATAACATTTTAACAAGACCCATCTTTAATTTTATTAGTGGCCTTATTGAGTAATTATTACTCAATTAATAATGTGCTATCTTCAAAACAGCAGATTATAACATATCTGCACGATAATGAGGCGATCCCTCGTACCGCAGATATGAACAATGGGAAAAAATCTACCTTAATGAACCAGGATATTTTGATTCAATTAAACAAATCGCTATCCATTTTACGGTAATTTGATGCAGTGAGACTTTAATGAAACTAATAGAGTAATAAGTTAATTAATGATTCATTGAAAGAATGAACCATATTTGCAGAAAAATAATACAATTCAGAAAAAAGTCTATCCAAGAGAATAATACGTATTACAAGTACTTTGTTAACAGAGGTTTGCGAACACGCCAAACAGGTATATCACAAACTAATTGAGTATGTATCTTAGATTAATTAGGTATGTGTTTTCAACCAATCAGGGATGTGTTGAAGCCAGTAAGGAAAATGATCCAATTTACTTACTTCAGTGTTTCGTAACTTCAAGCGAAATACATTAATTTTCTTCATTAGGAATGTAATCTGTTATTATATTTTTGGCTTCAATAAATTATTATGGATACATTTCAACAAATTTAATTCTAATTCATTTTAATTTATAATACTTTCGTTCATTATCTTAAAATAATATCAGAAAATAAACAAATCTAATGAAAAAGGATTGTCAAAAGTTAGAGTCCTTTTCTCTGCACTTAGAACTGTATATAAATGTGTGGTTGTGATTAAAAAATGAATGTACGCTGAACAGAGCTAAAGGATTCTTTCTAGAAGAGCGCCGATAGGAATCTGAAAGGTGCTTGCTTGTTGGCAACAGAATATCAGCGAGAGTGGCTTCGAAACGATTGAGATGGTGGTGACTGGTGAGGTACTTAAGATTGATGGACGAGAAGCAGTGTGTATTTAGGAGGGGGTGTCACAGGGATATAGAGACCTTCATGGACACAATATGCCCATTCAACAAGGACGACAACAGATGTTGCACAGATTGTGGTGGTGAGGATATGTGGGATTATTGCAAAATATGAGAGTTGGGTTGAATTAAAACAGTTTTGGGTGAGAATGAGAGATCTAAAGCTAGGTGGTTGGACCTGGAGAACCCAGGTAACAAAAAAATATCTCCGGGATATTCCGGAGAAATTCCCTGGAATTATTTCCTCGATATCCCCTTCGTTATTGAAGGGATATCCTATTTTGACGTTTTTGCGATATGGGGATATCCCCTAATGATATCGAGGGAATAATGATGGAATTTAAATATATTATCCATGGAATATTCCCTCGATTACAAGAGAAGGGCAAGGAATATCGAAATTATCAATCCCTCGATAACAAGGGAATAAAATTGAGATAATGAGGGGATAGTTCCACAATATCGAGGGGATCAAATAGAAATATTCCCTGAATATCTAAAATAGAGAAGTGGGTATAAAAATAAGAATAACAAAATTTATATTTCCTAGTATATACAGCATCTGTATGTGTACGTTGGACTTTACATGAATTAGTTGAAGGATACATATTGTTATATAAAAATTAAATGGAAAGAAATGGAGAAAGAAATGTAGTGATGTTTCCGGAACTCGAACCAGTACCTTGTTGACTTCTTCTTTCGACGCTAACCACTCGACCATCCTGGACACAGTAGAAGTAGGAGTTTTAATGAACTTTATGCAATATGATAACTCAAGTGTATCTTTAGCTTATCATCAATAAATGTAGTTTCTTATTTCATAGATTATTTCTTCTTTTTTTCTATTATAATCGTTTCTTTTATAATTCTTAAGGGATCAACTATTTTTCACTAAATCCTGGAATGGTCCACCGATATTGTTAGGGAATCAACTAAATTTTTGTAATTCCTGGAATATTCCTTCGATATCCTTATGGGATCAACAAATGTTCAATAATTCTTGGAATATTCCCTGATATCGATAGGGAATCGACTAATTTTCACTAATTCCTGGAATAGTCCCTCGATATCGGAATTAGTTTCGATACTGTTAGGGGGTGAAATAATTCTCACTATTCCTTGGAATATTCCCTTGATAACGGTTGGGATCACATATTTATCACTAATTCCTGAAATATTCCCTCGATATCGTTACGGGATCAACTAATTTTTTTGAATTCTTGGAATATTCCCTCAATATCGATAGGGATCAACACATTTAAGAGAAATATTTGTAAATGTATTCCATGCATTATACTCTGTGTAATTTTTTTTTGATTTCAATAAAGTTTTCTTTTCATTTTCATTATCACTAATTCCTGGAATTATCCCTCTATATCGTTAGGAATCAAATAATTTTCACTAATTCCTAGATTATTCCCTCGAAATCGTTAGGAGATCAACTATTTTTCACTAATTCCTGGAATATTCCCTCGATTTTGTTAGGGGATCAACTAATTTTCACTAATTCCTGGAATATTCTTTCGATTTATTTAGGGGTTCAACTAATTTTCACTAATTCCTGGAATATTCCCTCGATATCATCAGGTGGTCAAACTCATTTTCACTAAACCTTGGAATATTCCCTTGATATCATTTTACGATATCGGATAATGAGAGAATATATAGATATCGAGGGAATATTCCAGGGATATCTCAATGTTACCTGGGAAGGCTTACCCGCGGGTGAGCAAGTCATCAAACCAATGCAGGAGGATGTAGTTGCAGTGAAAGGGGTAATATAGAAGTTTGAGGAGCGAAGCAATGAAACAATCTATTCGTGAAAACTTATTTACAAGAAATATATAAAAAGCAAAAATAAACATGTATATGTAAATAAACATGTCTATTCAAATGGTATATGAATCACGGCCCATGTAAGCTCGATGGCTTTTTGGGCAACCTATAAAAAGTGAAGTATAGAAAAAAAATGGAAGATTATATAAACAAAAACTTTACAAGCCTACATACTTTTCTCTGATCATCCTCTTAAATTTAAATAAAGAAGTAGTCCCTAATATTTCAGCTGGAAGCACATTCCATAGCTCAATACCCCTAAATAAAATACTGTTTTGTGAGGTGGATCTCCTATACCTTGGTAAAACAAATTTATTCATATTGCGCGTGTTTAAAGAGTGGACATCCTGATTACGAATTAACCTATCTAACATTTTATTATCATGATTCATATGAAGTGTCTTGAACATATAAAGCAATATACTGAATTTATAAAGGTATGGAACAGGGTAGCCGGTAAATTGCTCGAATACAATTGCTCGAAAACAATTTCTCAAAAAACAATTGCTCGAATGAACAATTGCTCGAAAGAACAATTGCTCGAACGAACAATTTCTCGAAAGAACAATTGCTCGAATTATCAAATTGCTCGAATGAACAAAATTCCTCGAATTATAAAGTTGCACAGTTTTCGATTTTATAAAAGTCAGTTATTCATGAAGTGGAGCTGCACCTAACAATCTTTGTTTCTTTTTAGTTATTGAACATTAATCATTCTATAAATGATTTTAATTATTACTCATTCTGCATAATCTTTTTTTTAGACCATTTGTATCGTCTCGTATGTTACATGTGAATTGGAATCATGTTGTGAATCACTACTATTCATGTTTTTATTTTTTTCGAGCAATTTACCTAGAACCATGGAACAGTCAATATATTGGATATTTCAAAATACAGTGCAGTATGTTCAATATTTACCAAATTATATACCATGCGCAGTCCCCTAGAAACAATTGCAGGTGCACAATACCAAGACTCAATTGCATACAAAATGTATGGTTGAATGAAAGCATAATATAAATTTAACAAGACAGGAGTTGGCAGAAAATGTTTCACTCTACCTAAGATACCTAAAGATTTCGAAAGTTTTTTTAGCAATGATGTTAACATGCATATCAAATTTAGGGTTTTCATCGATATGCAGTCCTAAGAATTTTGTATTTTCAATTTGATCTAAATTATAATATGAGGAAATATGAGGAATGACAATTTTATTTCTATAAGAGAATATTATGAATTTTGTTGTACTAGCATTAATCTTAATTTTAATACTACATACATAGCCAATTATACACTCTATTAAGATTTTCATTAATTATTACACTCTCAGTTTGGTAATCACGATTATCCATAACATAAGACAGAACACTGTCATCGGCGAACAGATTAAACTTAAACACATAGAATGAATTAGGAAGGTCATTTATCATTATCAAAAACAAAAAGGGTCCCAAAATCGAACCTTGCAGAACTCCATGTGTAACAATACATGATGATGAACCAAAATACATCGTTTACATTAACATATTGGGTACGATTACACAGGTATGATTTAAACCAGTCCCACAAAAAGCCCCTCAACCCATAAAATTGTAACTTTCTCAATAATATATGGTGGTTTACAGAGTCAAAAGCTTTACAAAAGTTCAGAAAAATTGAAACAATATGACTGCCTTTATCCAAATTATCGTACAAATGCTGCAAAAGACTTATACATGACTGAGAAGTGGTTTTACGATCTCTAAATCCAAACTGATCGCCAAAGAATATTCTTTTGCTTTCAAAATATCTATACATCTGATTATAAACTACTTTTTCAAATATTTTACTGACTGTAGACAGAATGGATATAGGCCTATAATTACTGACATCACTTCTTTCTCTGCCTTTAAATAATGGTACAACTCTGGCTTTTTTCAGAGAATCTGGAAATATCCCACTCATTACAGATTTATTTACCAACATACTCAAAACAGGTGAGATGACATCAGCTAAACACTTAAATATCCTAACTGGAACTGCATCAATAGAACATGGCTTATTTTTAAGATTCAACAACACTTTATGAGCAATATCATCTGTGACAGGTCGATAAACAAATGAATCGGTGAAATTACTGCTCAGCCAGCTCGTGAAATGGTTATTCACAATAGGACAAGAATCGGACACACTTCTACCAACACTGGAAAAAAAAGCATTTAATTTTTCAGCAATGTATATAGGCTCACAATATTCAACACTATTGTCAATAATTTTTGCAATATATAACGTATTCAAGGTGAAACCTGGTTTAATTACACTATTAAACAAATTCCAGGTTTTCTTAATGTTACCTTTACACTTTTGAAATTTATTAGCATAGTACAACTTTTTGATGCCCTACCCAGGCAGCAGAACAACGTCGGTACGACATTGTATTAGCATTGTAACATTGTATTAAGGTCGTCTTGTTGTTTCACAATGTTGTGCGAACATCGATACAACGTTGTGAATTTAGTCAATCACATATCAACGTTGGCACAACATCGGACGAACATCGAACAACAATGTGAATTAAGTAGGTCATTCAGCAATGTTTGAACAACATCGGACCAACATCAAATGACAATGTGAATTAAGTAGATCATTCAGCAATGTTCGTACAACATCGGATGGACATCAAATAACAATCTGAAATTAGTAGGTCATTCAACAATGTTCGTACAACATCGGATGGACATCGAATAACTATCTGAAATTAGTAGGTCTTTCAACAATGTTCGTACAACATCGGATGGACATCGAATAACATTCTGAAATTAGTAGGTCATTCAACATTGTTCGTACAACATCGGATGGACATCGAATAACTATCTGAAATTAGTAGGTCTTTCAACAATGTTCGTACAACATCGGATGGACATCAAATAACAATCTGAAATTAGTAGATCATTCAGCAATGTTCGTACAACATCGGATGGACATCAAATAACTATCTGAAATTAGTAGGTCATTACACAATGTTCGTACAACATCGGATGGACATCGAATAACATTCTGAAATTAGTAGGTCATTCATTAATGTTCGTACAACATCGGACCAACATCGAATAATAATGTGAAATTAGTAGGTCATTACACAATGTTCGTACAATATCGGACCAACATCGAATAATAATGTGAATTAAGTAGGTCATTCAACAATGTTCGTACAACATCGGATGGACATCGAATAACTATCTGAAATTAGTATATCATTCAGCAATGTTCGTACAACATCGGATGGACATCAAATAACAATCTGAAATTAGTAGGTCATTCAACAATGTTCGTACAACATCGGATGGACATCAAATAACAATCTGAAATTAGTAGGTCATTCAACAATGTTCGTACAACATCGGATGGACATCGAATAACATTCTGAAATTAGTAGGTCATTCAACAATGTTCGTACAACATCGGATGGACATCGAATAACTATCTGAAATTAGTAGGTCTTTCAACAATGTTCGTACAACATCGGATGGACATCAAATAACAATCTGAAATTAGTAGATCATTCAGCAATGTTCGTACAACATCGGATGGACATCAAATAACTATCTGAAATTAGTAGGTCATTACACAATGTTCGTGCAACATCGGATGGACATCGAATAACATTCTGAAATTAGTAGGTCTTTCAACAATGCTCGTACAATATCGGACCAACATCGAATAATAATGTGAATTAAGTAGGTCATTCAACAATGTTCGTACAACATCGGATGGACATCGAATAACTATCTGAAATTAGTAGATCATTCAGCAATGTTCGTACAACATCGGATGGACATCAAATAACAATCTGAAATTAGTAGGTCATTCAACAATGTTCGTACAACATCGGATGGACAACAAATAACAATCTGAAATTAGTAGGTCATTCAACAACGTTCGTACAACATCAGACAAACATCGAATAGCAATTTGAAATTAATAGGTCATTCAAGAACGTTGGAACAACATCGGAAAGCATCGAATAACAGTGAATTAGGTAGGTCATTCACCAATGTTGGTACAACATCGTACGAACATAGAGTAATATTTTGAATTTAGTAGGTCATCCATCAATGTTGGTACAATATCGGACGAACCTCTATAACTAATGTGAATTATATTGTTCATTCACCAATTCTATGACACAGCGGATGAACATTGCCTGTTTTATCCCCTTATATAATAAAGAGCAATATGTGAAGATTTATATATAATTTTTTTTGTTTGTAACTTCATTAGAAATAATAATCAATGTTCATTTAGATGAAATTCGTAAAGTGGCTACGAGATTTTGTACATAAATGTTTTTTTTTAAATAAAGAAGATAAGTAAAGTGTATACGCTTCAACTATAAATATAATTGCCATTGAACAATATTATCTATTTGTGAGAAACTGTAGTGTGAGATTTTGAGCACTTAATAAATGCCGTCATTTATGACGGGCACCGGTACACTAGTAATGTAAATCCCACCTATATAATAAAACGCCAGAAATATTTATTTACTTATTTACTTATTTGCTTATTTATTTATTTATATTTTTTTTTGTCCGTAATTTCTCCTATCTAAATAACATTAACCAAAAATTAAATTTCTTTATGGCAAGCTGTATCATGAATACAGACTGCTAAAATAATAATAATGCAGAGAAATTTTTTCTTCATTTTGGAGTTTATAGAAAAATATAAATATTTTGAAAATTATTAATAATAATGTAATCATGATACGCACGGGATTAAATTTAATTATTTAATTCTTATGTTTTTATTTCAATGAGAGAGTACACTTTTAACGGGTTAAGAGCCAAAATTAAAACTTTGAAACACGTTATTTTTAACGGGAAAATAAACTAGTAACATATAATATATCATTTAATAACGTTAGTAGAAGATCTGACAGGCATTAGTAAGCAAGGAGAATTTACTTGATTTTATTATGTAATTTTACAACAGCATTTTAACATACGGTACTTTATAGTGATGCGATTCTAGTAGTCTGATAGTACATTATCACATGGTCTCTTTTCTCTGATAGTACATCATCACAGTGACTCTTTTCTCTGATAGTACACCATCGCAGTGACTCTTTTCTCTGATAGTACATCATCACAGTGACTCTTTTCTCTGATAGTACATCATCACAGTGACTCTTTTCTCTGATAGTACACCATCGCAGTGACTCTTTTCTCTGATAGTACAACATCACAGTGACTCTTTTCTCTGATAGTACACCATCACAGTGACTCTTTTCTCTGATAGTACATCATCACAGTAACTCTTTTCTCTGATAGTACATCATCACAGTGACTCTTTTCTCTGATAGTACATCATCACAGTGACTCTTTTCTCTGATAGTACATCATCACAGTGACTCTTTTCTCTGATAGTACACCATCACAGTCACTCTTTTCTCTGATAGTACATCATCACAGTGACTCTTTTCTCTGATAGTACATCATCACAGTGACTCTTTTCTCTGATAGTACATCATCACAGTGACTCTTTTCTCTGATAGTACACCATCACAGTCACTCTTTTCTCTGATAGTACATCATCACAGTGACTCTTTTCTCTGATAGTACATCATCACAGTGACTCTTTTCTCTGATAGTACATCATCACAGTGACTCTTTTCTCTGATAGTACACCATCACAGTCACTCTTTTCTCTGATAGTACATCATCACAGTGACTCTTTTCTCTGATAGTACACCATCACAGTCACTCTTTTCTCTGATAGTACATCATCACAGTGACTCTTTTCTCTGATAGTACACCATCACAGTGACTCTTTTCTCTGATAGTACACCATCACAGTGACTCTTTTCTCTGATAGTACACCATCACAGTGACTCTTTTCTCTGATAGTACACCATCACAGTGACTCTTTACTCTGATAGTACATCATCACAGTGACCCTTTTCTCTGATAGTACATCATCACAGTGACTCTTTTCTCTGATAGTACATCATCACAGTGACTCTTTTCTCTGATAGTACACCATCACAGTGACTCTTTTCTCTGATAGTACACCATCACAGTGACTCTTTTCTCTGATAGTACATCATCACAGTGACTCTTTTCTCTGATAGTACACCATCACAGTGACTCTTTTCTCTGATAGTACACCATCACAGTGACTCTTTTCTCTGATAGTACATCTTCACAGTGACTCTTTTCTCTGATAGTACACCATCACAGTGACTCTTTTTTCTGATAGCGAGCTACAGGGTAATCTCCGAATTACCGACCAGTTCCACATTTTCCACCAAAACTTCAAAATATGATTATTCTCTTATTAGCTAGATCAAATTTGAATGATACATGTAATATTTTTACAAATTATAATTCAAAATATAATAATTCTGCTTTAAATTTTTGGTCGAAAATCTGGAACTAATCGACAACTTGGAACTCATCCTACCCTGTACTGTTCTCATTTATAACTGTGATTTGAACTTAGGTTGAAAAATGGCGCGAATGAATTACTCTTAATTAAGACATACATGTTTTATTTAACAAGTATGATGCGAAATGATTGCATATTTATCATTTTACAATTACTAATGTGAATAATATCTATTATGAACGTCTAATCCATGGGTACATTCAATTGTATAGAAAGATGATTAATAAGCTGCGTGGGTATTCCCCTACAATTTTCAACTTGAACTCACGTAATTCGCGTTCAAGGTGCTGTTATGTTATTTAAAAAAATGTTTTACGAAATACTCATTAATTATTCAACAATTATTGTAAGTCAATAAAAAAGAATGATTTACACTTCTAAATAAAACTACTTTATCTTTATATCAAACATACAATTAATTATTCATAATTATTCAACTCAGCAATGTTCTGAACATGTTCAGTTCTTCTAATCGGACATGTATTGGACAATGTCATTCTGAATACGTCTTGTCTTATCTATTCTAATTATATTCTAAACCTCTTTTGATGTAACTAAAATACTGTTAAATTATACGATACTTCCATGTAACACAATACTTCTATTAGATACCCTATATAAGTAAAGTAATTTCATTTAGATAGAGATAAATTGTGTGTTCATGCGTGTGTACGTATACGTACGGAACATGTCCAGCCATGGTTTGAATCTTTGACTGTTAGTAACTCTTAGCTCTCGCTACCGTGTTGTGATCTACCATATGTGTCGTCGTGCTGTTTATTGATAATTATTATAATTGTACAATATGTCTGGTAAAAAAAACTACTACCGTATCAATAAAAGTATTTCTAAATTTACTAGTGCTACTAGTGACCTTGAAAATTCCTCGTCTACAGTTAGCAACACTGATGAATGTATATTAAACTTTGTACCTATTGATTTGGAAGTAAAAAATGGTAACGATGATCCTCTTAGTGATAAAAGTGATATATCAGTGCGTGTACCTATAAATGAAAATGAAGTGATAGTACCTATTCAGAATGAAATGATAGAGGTTAACGAGTGTTGTGAATTAATAGATTGTGATAATCATTGTGTTTCGAATTCCAATGTAAGCAACATTGATCATCATTTAGTGACGTCCTTCATTGATAATAAAGGATCACAGTTAGGCACTGATGATCTACAAGAGAGAATACGTAAATGGTATGTACAAAATAATATAACTTTGTCCAGTTTAAGGAGTCTTCTCCAAATATTGAAAATTTATCATCCTGAGCTTCCATGTGATCCAAGGACACTTCTTCAAGCAGGAGAGAAGATGAAAATAATTAATTTAACACATGGTGAATTTGTTTACTTCGGCATTGAAGATAACCTTATTAATTCTATTGACTTTTCTCTTGAAGGTATTGAAACATTGAAGCTAGATATAAACATTGATGGTTGTCCAGTATTTAAATCAGTTAAATCATCATTTTGGCCTATACTATGTTCTGTTTCAAATTCCCTTCCTTATCATCCTAATAGAACTAATGTCTTCATTGCTGCCATATTTTACGGTGCTATGAAACCACCTATTGATGAGTACTTAGATTCATTTTGTTTAGAATTGAATAATTTAATTGAAAATGGGATCACGATAAACTCGAAACATTATGATTTTGAAGTGCGCTCCATCATCGCAGACGCTCCTGCTAGGGCCTTTATTAAGCAAGTCCGCACACACGGGGCGTATTACTGTTGTGATCGCTGCCATGTTAAAGGGACTTATAAAAATCGTTCGATGTCATATGAAAATTTAAAATCTCAAAAGCGATCACACTATTCTTTTGTAAATCAGAATCAAAAAGAGCATCATTCTGGCGTGAGTCCATTCATTAATGTACTAAACTTGAATATGGTTTATCACTTCCCTTTAGACATTATGCATCTTGTTTTTCTAGGAATAATGAAAAGAATTCTTAACATATGGTTAAATAAAGTACCTCACAAGCTCTCACAAAATGAAAAAAAATTGGCAAATGAAAATATAATGTTGGTGAGGAAATATATGCCAAAAGAATTCAACAGGTTGCCTAGAAAGCTCGATGAAACTGAAAGATTTAAGGCAACTGAATTCAGAACTCTTCTACTTTACACCGGTGCAATTATATTCCATAATATTCTTAATTCAAAATATTATAACCACTTTTTGATATTAATGTATGCAATAAGAATATTCTGTGACCCGGAATTTGTTGTAGACGTAACATCAGTGGCATATGGTGAAAAATTGTGTATTGCATTTGTACAGCAATATAGTACTATATATCGCCTTAATACCGTGTATAATATTCACTCTCTTATTCATCTGGCTGATGATGTAAGGAGGTATGGAGTACTAGATAGTGTCAGCGCATTTCCATACGAAAGTATGTTAGGACGCCTTAAAAAAAAGGTCAGAAGTAGTAATAAGCCACTGTCACAGATAGTTTCCAGATTAGCTGAAGGACCACTCGTCCCTCACTCTACCACAGCTCCTAAATCTAACCAACATTCTAAGCTCAGATTCTATATTAAGAATCATATCATCATTCCTAATCAAATTAAAAATGCCTGTGTGATGCTAAAGAATGGTGAATTCTGTTTAGTTTCTAGTAAAAAAGGTGATATGATTGAAGTTGAAAAATTCATGAACAAAATACCTGCTTTCACATATCCAAGTGATTCAACGTTACTTGATATTCATATTGTATCAGATGAAAAAGAGAAAATGTTTATAGGTATTAATGATATAGACAAAAAATGTTTCATATGTCCTTTCAGGTCAAGGAAAATCATAATTCCTCTTCTACAATGAAACAAACTAGTTTATGATGCATTCCAAAGTCCAATGTACTAATTACATGATTTATTGATTGTAAAATAACTCCAATAATATTTAATAATTTAATGTAAATATTTTCACTTAAACTAGATTTTTTTGTATAAATTTTTGGAAACTAGTGATTAGACGATTATATATATTAGTGGCCAATTCTTATTCATTTTGTTTGTATAGTAAAAAACTTTGTATAGTGTAACTATAAGTATGAATACTAGTTTAAATTGGAGAGATAATTTTAACAATAAAATTCCTTTATTTCACAAATAATATGAAAAAAATATACATATTAGCTGTTTATAGAATAAAACATGATTCATGACTTATGAACATAGATATAAATAATATTTATATTCTATATACAATGATTAATATTGGTGAAAATGAATTAAGAAATGTTTATTACTTATAATATAGCTACTATTTAATTTTCTTTTATAAATTAAGATTTATTGCCTTTGTTAAAATAATATTAATTAAATACAAAATAATTGATGGTATTTATATTATATAATAATTACTTATTTAATATGTATTCAATTTTCTAGGTAGAGTTACCCTACAGGAAATATAGTACCTCTAGGCATTAACTTATATATTTATTGATTTACACAATTAACTTATTACATAATTATACAGGGTGTTCTAGCGTTACGGGAACTGAATAACACTATAATTACTCAAAAAGTTTTGATAGTATAATAAAAACAAATATACCATTGAAAAGAGAATAAAAAATTGATTTAGCTTATTAAAATAGTTCTTGAATATTGGTCCTTTCAGATGATCTCCAAAAAGTCTCAAAACATTCATCTACTCTGGTGACAATGTTTTGCATCACCTTGGCTAATGTTTGAGGCTTTATTTCACTAATTCCTTGAGTTATGTTCTTTTTAAGGTCGTTTACAGTTCTTTGGTTGTTTCAATGTACATCATTTTTCAAATATCCCAAAAAATGATATAAAATAATGTGTGGTAAAATACCCAAGAACATTACTCTATCTTAACCAGAACACAACTCAAGAAATTGGAGAAATTAAACCAAAACAATAGACGAAGTGATGCAGAACATGGTTATGGGAGTGAATGAATGTTTAAGACTAGATGTAGATCATCTGAAAGAACCAATCTACAAGAACTACTAATTTATCGAATCATTTTTTCCTTCTCTTTTCAATGCTTCAATTTTTTTTTATACCATTAAAAATTTTTTGAGTTGTTATAGTTTTATTCAGGTACTGTAACACTAGAGCACCATGTATATTTATCATAAGGCATGACGTATTTTATACTATTTTTTTACAATTGCTTTATTATTCTTTTCAAAAGAGAGACGCTATTAATTGAAATTCGTCAAATGTAATTTACTTTTGAAAATAATAAATTTGAATTATGAGGCGATTAAAATCTTGAAATGAATACAAATTTTCTTTTATTATTAATTATTTTTATCGTAAAAAGTTGTAGTGGTTATACGGAATATATCCAAATATTGAAAAATCGTCAAATATGTAAGCAAATGCCTTTAGGTACTATAGTACCTGTTCTGTGACTTAACTATTTTCTATTATAGATGAGGAAAAATAAGAATGAATGAAACTTTATAATTATTTGTAGAAAAATTTAACTTTTGAATTTTATTTAGTATACACCCCGATGAACAGAAGTCATTTGTATTGCTATTTTTAAATACAAATATAAAGCATTGGTAGGTATTGGCCATGTTTTAACCAATACTATTATTGCTGAAGGTAATCAATAGTAGCCAATACCATTACTTTGTCCTATCACTAATAATTAGTAATACAACAATTAATTAGTATAACAATTATTTTCTTTTTGAGTTCTATATATCCGTTCTCAGTTTGTAGAATTCCGTGTCTTATCAAAAAGAAATAGCTATATACTAAAATAATTTGTTAAAAACTTAAACGAAGTTAGCCATTCTAACTTTAAATGTAGTCGTAATATACTAAAGTATAATCTATAATTTTATTAGAGATTTGACTACATTATTTATTTTCAATTTCTCAGATATATCTATCTAAACATTGATTATGTATTACATTGTGTACTTCAGCGAGGAAAATTTAGTAGAAGGAGTACCGAAAAGTTGGGTTAATATAATTAACGATGAAACTTATTGCAAATGGCCTCCTAAGGGAAGTGGTAGCCTTATAAAGAAGTTTGCACCTCCAGCACCAGGATGGAAGCTTCATCCTTGCAAAATAAAAGGGGAAGCTAAGAATGAGGAAGAGATGAAGGAGATGAGAATGAAAGCGCAAGATTTAACCACAGACGCTATAAGCAGTCTTTCAGAAGAAAGTTCAGAAGATATCAGTCTTCCTGCACCACCTTCTCTGAAGCGCAAACAACCATTAGAAAAATTCTCTAATGTTGAACAACCCAAAACGTCAACTCCCAATCCCAAAAAGCTCAAATCTCATGATGGAGACCGAAAAGCATCCTCCATTTCAGGAATTGTAATTTCTGAGAAAAACTCAATGTCGGAAGATTTTGTTAAATTTCGTTTAGATGTTATTAGGAAGTTGAACGAAATTTACAAACAACAGATGTTATCTGCTGAAGAAATTAAGCTTCTTCGGCAGAGTTTGGCGAAGGCACCAGTAAGAGAAGAGGTTGTAAATTTCAAACTTCCTATTGACAACAAAGAAGAGTTTGATGAGGTTGAAGAAAAATTGAATGAAGCTGATATGAAAAACTCTTTCATACAACTATTGGCCTCTTTCGGTGGATCTAACGTTCGGAATGTTGTCCATTGTATGATGAACGGAGTATTGAACAGGCATTTGGCTGTTCAGTTCAGCTTGAGGGTGAAGGTCAAATACCAATTTTCTTCAACAAAAGTGATGGAATGTGTAATTGGTGAGTGAATCCAAACATCACAGTACAAATTATTAATCGAGTATTTTTTATACTTTTCATGTTATCATTTATATTTATGACGCCCCCACCCCTCCTTATCCAAATTATATTACTGTAAACCTTATTTAAATTTAAACCTCACAAACGTAATTTTGATATTATTGTTCCGATAAGAACCACCAGAGGCTCTATTCTGAACTGTCTGTGGTAAACGGAAGGGGTTGCCGTCGCATAGGTCCCAGATTATTGTAATTTGCATTACGATTTTTTGAAATTATTTTCTCTGTTCATCACTTTTAATTTGGTAGTTTTTAGGCTCCATTAACTATCATCTCTTCCATTTCCTCTTCCATCCATGAGTACAATCACCAGTTCTTGTGTCCCTTTTAATCAAATTCCTTGACAATTCATGAAGTAGCATTTTTGCATCTTTTACACACACTTAAAAATGAGATATTCGACACGAAATAGCTAGTTATGAAGTGTTAATCAGTTTACTTGAATAATTGATATATTAATATTAAACTGACAATAATTATTGGAAATTTATTTGTCAGTTTTCAATGAATCTGACTATATATTAATATTTATTTGCAGAAGCTGTTAAGAAGCATCCTTTGTGCAATGGGGCTCACGAATCAATTATCACCCAAATAGTTGCAAAAAATTTGATTTATGCTAAAGATAGATGCATTGGTAGGGCATCAAAAACAAAAATAAGCAATGAAATAAATGAAGACTCAAACAATGAAGAGGATCATGAAACTGTTCCCCCAGGAAATGATGAAGGTTAATATCACTCTATGTACTGAATAGTAACATTTATTGTTTTGAACTGGTTTCGATCATGCACATGAATTTATAAATTAATATTTACTAGTTGAAAGCCAATGAATGATTTAAGATATCACTCTTTTACTCCAAAAATATTTCTCTATTTTAGTGTTAAAATTAAAAGTACTAATTATTTTTATATATTCTCGTTCTTCCAAAATTTTCAATTTCTAAAAATAATGATTTTCGAAATAACAATTGTGCAATTTACATTAATGTATTTTCCGTTTTCAGAAAGTCAAGAAAATAATGATTGAATTTAATTCGATAGCATTCGTTCCACCGGACTGCAATATTTTATTTGCAGATGATATATATAGCTAATATTTATAGCTATGTATAAAAGCACTGTTCAAATTTATGTTCATTAGTTTATCATACAAATTGAATTAAATTATATTCATTACATTGGACTGCAATATTTCTTTGAATTGCAGATAATATATATAAGCACTATGGAGTACTGTTTAAAATTTTGTTCATTATTTAATCATAGTAATTTAATTCAAGGGCATTTATTCAGTAGATTGCAATTTTTTTTAAATTGCATATAATGAATATAGTATCAGAAGGAAAATTTAAACTCTGCGTTGAATAATTATCGAACGCAGAGTTTAAATTTTCCTTCTGATAATATATTTCCCGTTGAGTATGAATCTTTTCAACGAAATGAATATAGTACTGTTCATATTTTAGTCCGTCAGTTTATTATATTCTTTTCGTTATACTTTAAGTATCATCAATTTATTTTTCATACAGAGTGTAACCGACAGTAAAAAAATGTCGAATATATTATAATTCTTTCATATTATTATTATTTACCTGTATAAAATTGCAAATAATTAATTGGGAGCAGGGGGTCTAATTAGTAGACCAGGGGTTATTAGTAGTTATGCCAGTCCCCCTCCCTCCTTCCGTTGTCCCTGCGGCATAAGGCAATATTATATAGAACAGGAAACAACATGGCGTACTATTTATTTTCAACAGATCAACCAATGACTCCACGGGACAATCATAAAAAAACTTCAACTTCCAAAAGATGACAAAATAAATAGGGCTTCTGATTAAATAAATCATGTAATAAAATAAAAATATATTTTAAAATTATTAATAAAGCGAATAAGATTAACTAAAACTATTTTAAATATCTGTGACGTCACTGGTTGACTGCCAATCGATATTCATTTTCCATCCCTATAAGACATAATGTTACTTGTCTAGTTAAAATTTGTTTATATAATTTACAGTCGAGCGACAATGAGTGTTGGAAGACATGATACCCTTATTTAGGATCGATGAGACATTAAATTGATTAATTTGATCCTATTTGTAATACTGTTTTGTGTTTATATTTGTTTAGATTATTTATTAATCTAATACTAATTTAGATACAAAATGGGGGGACTCGATTATTTTTGTAATCATGAGTTTGTTCAAGTACATACGTTTAATTTATTTGATTTGTTTTATTTATTCCATATAAATTCAATTCTTGTGAAAACCATTTATATCAATAGTTGAAAAACTGTTTATACCCAATCATAAAAACATGGTCGACCGAACATTTATCATGGTTTGGCTCCCAACACTAATCTTGGTCGGCATTTAGGTGCCAAAAGTCCGGTTGGCGACCATGATTACAGTTGGCTACCCAATTCCTACGCTGACTATACTACAGTCGGAAGGCAACTAAATTTTGCTTCATGCAATTATGCATTCAACTTGCTTCATGAAAGTATAATTATGTATATAATATGTATATGTATATAATAAGTATATAATGAATTATAACACGAGAAGTTAATTCCTTTTATTATTTCAGTTATGATCATTGGAACCTGAATTACACACCTCACTTCCTGCTGTAAACCCCCTCACACAACAGTAGCTACTAGGAATGACTATGTTTGATGGTCCTGCTGGAGGAGGTATAAATGAATGTAGGAGATGTCCATTCAATAATTATTAGCCTTGGTGCTCATGTTGTAACCTATTGAGTTCCATGGTACCTCGTCTGATATTATTTGTGTACATCTCTTTATCGAACTACAATGTTGTTCTTCATGAAACTACACATCAATGGATATATTTTGCTACATAATTTATTTTATTTATTCGTGTCATAACAGTCAAGCAATGTTTTTAGATTTAATGGATCATATAAATATTTACATTTTTAAAAAAAGACACATCTTGTTCCATTGTCAACGTCTAGCTATTAAGAAGTTTATTAACTAGATATTTGCTGTCTACATTTACTCACTCTGTAGAGACTGATGATTGACCTTCATTATTTTGAAGATTTCGAAACAATATTGTGATTATATACTTTCATGTACTAATTAACATTGCAATGTTGGGTTATTATTAAATAATAACAAAGCCAACATATTTCCACAATATCGTGTAGTACTTAAATACAATATTGGAGTAATGCTGTCCCAATAATACGGCAATATTACCCCAAAATTGGGGAAATAATAGAGTTGATATTGAGGCAATATTGTGTATGATATTCCCCAATATTGACACAATATTGGGGCAATATTGTCCTAATAATTTTTGATGTTTCAACAATGTTTCAACGTTGGGTAGCAACGTTGTATTAACCTTGTCAAATTATGTCTATCCTACGTAGCAGTCGAACGTTGGCACTATGTTGTTTCAACATTGTAACAGTGTCGTTTGGAAATGACGAAACAACATTGTTTCAACGTTGAATTAACAACGTAGTTTTAACCTTGTGTTTTAATGTCTAAACAAAGTCGTAATCGAACATTGGCACGATGTTGTTTCGTCATTGTATCAACATTGTACAGATGTCGGAACCCAAACATAAGTTTGGCAACCAACGTAGTTCGAATGTTGTCTTTCGACGTCGTATTTTTTTCCAAAAACCAACAATCAGACAACGTTGAAAACTGATGTTGTACCAACGTTCAGACAACCAATAAACGATGCTCAGCCAACATCGTGACGACGTTGTTTTGTCATTGTATCAACATTGTACAGATGTCGGAAAACAAACATAAGGTTGGCAACCAACGTTGTTCGAATGTTGTCTTTCGACGTCGTATTTTTTTTCCAAAAACCGACAATCAGACAACGTTGAAAACTGATGTTGTACCAACGTTCAGACAACCAATAAACGATGCTCAGCCAACATCGTGACGACGTTGTTTTGTCATTGTATCAACATTGTACAGATGTCGGAAAACAAACATAAGGTTGGCAACCAACGTTGTTCGAATGTTGTCTTTCGACGTCGTATTTTTTTTCCAAAAACCGACAATCAGACAACGTTGAAAACTGATGTTGTACCAACGTTCAGACAACCAAGAAACGATGCTCAGCCAACATCGTGACGACGTTGATTTGCTGCTTGGGTAATCCTTAATGTTACATAATTTCTGAACCTATTAAACACTGATCTAGACCTTCTACCTTGCTTGCACAATATGTCAAAACTTTGCCTTCTCTTGATATCACTATGGATGTCAAAAGTTATCCAGAGTTTCATCTCCATTTTATAAGAAATAAATTTATGTTTTACAGGACAATCGACATTAAAATAGTACAAAATAACATTATAAAAATCCCTAACCGCCAAATCACAAACTACAGAATCAATAACAGAAGAAAAGTCATGCATCCTAACATCATTATATAGCTTAGCTAAGGTATTATCATTAATCAACCTGTAAGATCGCATGGTGCTGGACTCATTACTACATGCATTACCAAAATAATCCCTAACAATTAGAAAATTAGCAAAGTGGTCAGAAAGCGAACAAATTATATTGCCTATATAGTATATAGAATACCAACCGGTACTGACACATTATATCTGTTATTTGTGAATGTACTTTTAAATAATAACTAAGAGATGTAGTAGCATTTGTAATATTCCTTCAAATAACAATTATCATTTTACATTTAAGTCAAAGATAAATTATTATTATATTACATTTAATAAAACCTAAAATAATGAATTGATTTGTCGTGCACGTACAATTTTATACACTAGTTATTAAATGAATATTTTTCAGTTCTCTTAATAAACTGGATGATTTCATTATTAGTTTACATTGATTTTTATAGTATAATCGAGAAAAAGTGTACATGTAATAAATTATAATCTAACAATTGCTTAGTATATGTAACTAATTCCTTTTCTATTTCTTTCTTGTGGCCAGATATTCAGCTTCGCTAGTAATCCCTTAAAACTTATACGAAGATAAAATAAATATCATCGAGAAACTTAATGACTCAAGAGCGATTTTTTTCCTGGATTTTTAATGCTGCAGAAGCGGATTTGACTGCGGAAAGAGAGTTTACTGCGGAAAGGGGATTTGACTGCGAAAAGGGGATTTGACTTGGAAAATATGGCTTTAATTGACATTGATTGACTGAAAAAAGGGATTTGCTGCCGAAATAGATCTTATCGCGGGAAAAGGGTTTGACCTCAGTGAAATATTTTTTTTCGTAAGAAGAAAGATTGTTGCGGTTTTCAAATTTGAAATTAATTTGGAAAAGATATATTTTCACATAAGTAATCTATTTTCTGAATCTAAACTAATATTAACAAAAAAAATAATAATATAATAGGAGAAAAAGAAAGTCAAGCACAAATATCACGTACATAATATCTGTAAATATATGTGAAATGTACACAGTTAAAATTTTTTGTTTAACATTTCAGAAACTATTGCTTTCTATCAAAAATCGGAGTTAAATCAAAAGAGATTTCAGAATGTCATTTTCTGAAGAGAGAAAGAAGGAGAGAGAGCTTCTGTAAATTTTTTCTTTTTGTAACATCACATGTTTTATACAGACAAATTGTCCAATTTAGACATAGCTCTCTCTCCTAACAAATAAATGCAGTGAAATGGTTAAATATTCTTCTTGAACAATTTGAAGACCATTGTGTTAGTTCGAAAATTTTATGAATTATTGATTACAGAAAGTGACTCACTAGGACTTAATGGTAAAATATAAAGAATTATACCGGTTTTGAAAATATTATTTGGGTGATCTTATAAATCAAATTAAAGTAACACATATTAGTTTGGCGATGATCAATAATCTAAATCATGATTTATATATCACTCCAAATACCTGCTTCTTATATTGCGTATCGTATTTATCGTCATTCCATCATTTCCCACAGCCTTCTCACTTTGATGGTAAGAATTTACATCTTATCTGAGGCAGGAAAACGCTGACACTTCAGTACGATACTGAATTGCTCAGCTACTTCATCTCAGAAAGACTGACAACCTTTTATTAGGAACTGAATCATGAGATATTCGACTGAAAAACTAAATTGGAATCTTGAACAATGAATGAGATTGAAAAATCATATTGATATGTTCCAGTTCAATCAGTGCTCATCACTCACACACATGGTAATGTTATTTTATTTTCTAGTTACGATAAAAATCTATGGTCTTCAAACTTGAGATTCTTGTACCCCAGTACATACTAAATTATGCTTAATACATACTAAATCATGTTTATCGATTCATACTAAATTCAGAATAACTCACTTTTCTTTATATATTAAGTGAATACTTATGTAATACTGTTTAAGGAAGGAGCATCAAAGTACTGTTTGAATTTTACTCATTTTCAATTGTATATATATATAAACTTTAAATAGGATACAGAGAATAAACGGCAAATCATTACTTAATATTTGTGAGTGCAGACTGGATGAGTATTTGATAGATTATTTCCCCTATATGTCCAACTAACTTTTCTAACTGTTAGATAGTTTCTTACCCATTGCATTTCAATAGTTGTTCGAAAGTTTTTATACTATTGAATATTACGACTATTAATATTAAACTTATGTTATAATATTAATATCAATCCTAAAATTAAAATCAAAAAGTGATCTGAGAGGGAAAATAAAAATAAAAAAACATTGTAAGAATAGACTTATTATGTATAAAATTCAATCGCTCCTGAATTTTATATATTCCCTAGTTTCTCAGGTGACTTCGATGTATTGAACATTTAGAATGAGAAATGCATGAAATCAATAATAAATTCAACATTAAAGTCCCACTGCAATATATGAAGTCACTATATTTTTTTTAAATAAGTACGAAGAATTATAAACCCACAAGATCAAAATAACATAGATTGTCATTGTTTCTATACTAACTAATGATTAATATTTGGGAGAACATTTGACTAAAGTTATACTAATAGTTATCAAAATATATTCGGTTATAATTTATACACATTGATATTTTACTAAACAAATCGCCTATTTCTCACCTTTTCATTGTTTTATCATACTGTTAACTTAAATTGTTGTCTCATGTCTGGAAGCAACTTATGCAAAAATTTGTCCAATATAAATTATTCGACCTTCGCTTCGAATATATACGTCATGTTGACTATAATATATAGTCCGGTCAAACTAGAGGAAAATAGGAAAAAATATTAGTTTGCCAATTTTTTCATATGTTACTTTATAGGTGTTGTTATATCACAGAAAAAAAGTTTACCACTTTAATGTCTTTGGATTTGAAAGTTATTGAAGGAAATCATTTTGAAGGGTTAAAAACAGTGTTTCAATATCCGTGGAGGTTTTTCGAAGCACCTTTCTGGTTAAAAAATGTCATTCCTTTGCTAATTGCGACTAATGAAACTCATTTTATTTATATTATTTATAAGTCTACACAGTACTATCATTTAATTCATATTCAATACAATTATGGGAAGATACTGCTCTGCATTGACCACAAATATTGGAGCATCGCAAGGAAATATCTGAATCAGGTACAACTTTTGGTACTAATATCCCCTTTACAGTTGCATCTGATCATTTTCAAGAGGGAATGTGGAGCAGGGGGTTTGGGAGAGTAAATTAGCATCATCCTTTCATTTTCAATTCTCCACCTAAATTCAAGAGAATTCAAATCATTTCCTATCCTTGCTTGAACCTGATGGAACCCTCTCATCGAATGGAATTTTTGTCAGAGCATCTAAGGCTGGAGAGGTTTATTCCCAGTACACCCTTTATTAATATACCCCATAATCGATGGTGATTGAGATTCGATGATTTTGTTACTCCATGTAATAGTAAAAGCAATCTCTCACCCGCATGCATGGGATATATCATCTTTTTGAGGTATACTGTTGAGGAAAATCATCATATCTTTTTGAAATTAGGATCAATCAACCTTAGAGGTTGTATTGCATCCTAGAAGTGCATGTATTGGCAATACGTTTAGTCCAAGTATTCTGATTACATGCTTTATGTTTCATATCTAACGTGAATCACTTTTATCCAATATCAGTTTGATGTCATGTAAACCAGGTGAAGTGACATTCACGTGATGGATTAGTAACACTAATATATCAGTATCCTCTCAATAACCACAGTGTCGTGAGTTTCAGAAGTTCTTTGAGTTGTTAATACAATCAGCAAATCCGCATCATCCATTGCCTGAAGTGCCTTCATGTCATTGCTATTGAAGTCTTCTAGACGCAATTTAATGAATTGTTCTTTATTACACCAATTCTTCAAAAAATCTTCTTTCTTAATAACAAATCAGCACCGCCCTTTTTCTGACTTCTATATTTGAACAACTGGCCTTTCATTGATTGAGTACATATATAAATAAAATCACCCAGAACCCATCACGAAGAGGTGGCTGCATTATGAGGGCAACCTTATCCACCCTCAGCCGCCCACCCCACCATGAATGAAAAATAATCTATAGAAAATAGAATGTGTTCGCTATATGGGATTGAGATTATTTGCAGTTTGATTCCACTTTTTTCCATAGGATATTTATGCTATCAATTATTTTTATATATATATTATCTGTAGAATATGTTTACTGTTTATATTTTAATAGTTCATATTTTTTATCATCGAACTTTTGAGATTCATTGAAATTTCAAGGTGGGTTGCAGGTGTATAATTCTATTACATGTTGTTGGGTTAGAGTGTTTTTATTTTACCAGTCATAATGTACAGTCATACAAAAGAGACATATCAATTAACCAAATACTTAAATTTCACACTACATCGAATAAAGAAATTCCCGAATCTCCCATACGCTTCTATATAGTGTTTTCAGACAATTTTTCGTTGGTGTTCAGTGCTCACTGAGCGAAAAGAAATTGGCAGCCTGTTATCTCTAATTTGAAAACTTTCTTGAAGATATGTGAAATCTGCGTCGAGTATAATAAACAAAATACTTTTTGGCAGATTTTAGCTTAATTATATACCCTTTCAATAGAGAAACTTTAGTAAGTAGTAAACATTCATGCAATTCATTTAAGATTATTAGAAAAGTTAGTGAATCTGTATCCGTTCTTATTAGCTATGTAGTTTCTGTGAAAAAGTGAAGATAGAACTTCAAAAATGAAGATCGAAAACAGTTAGATTGACACAATTACTGATGAAATACTTTGATGATTTTTATACAAACCAGCAAGCACATTGTATCTTTTTTTGTCTCATCCTATTGTTAAAACGTTGTGCAAGATTGAAGGATTCAATGCAGGGAAAACCAACTAGAAGATGATGATAATTATGAAATCTTTTTCAGAAATGTTGAGGAAAAGCGGGGAAATTAAAGCGGGGAAAAGTACTAAAAGATATATGATTGTTATTCCTTGAATATATATCTCATTTTTTATGAGTTATAACAAAAGTATTTTTTCAAGAGTTAGAGTACTATTTATGCCTATTTATTAATAAACAGTGTTTCATTGTTTTTCATTTTTGTGAGTGTGATGAAAGTTTAGAGTAATGAATTTATTAAAGTCCTAGCTTAACTCTCACTCAGTATAGGTGATCAATAAATACTTAGATTTCTATAATTGTGCTACATTGAACAAACAGCAATGTTATGCTCTGTGAAATATTTTTGGTAGTTAGTAGGGTACTAAGTTCCAAATTTCAAACTTCTAAACAAATTGGTAGCATGAATACCAATCGAAATAAAAGGTAAATATTGAGTATTATACAATAAATTTTACTTGTACGAAAATATGGGACATGTTGAATTTTTGAACCGATTGCTTCTAATAACCTCATCTGGATTATATTATTGATGTTTATTTAGTTACCGTTATCAAAATTTTTGTTCCGTTTTCGATGTCTACGAACGGTACTTATTTTCTTGGATCTATCTCCAATTCATGTAGGCGTTGAATTGAGAGAAAAAAGACAATAAAAGAATAATTAAATGGAAATTCTTAATATTAATTGAAAAAAAATCATAAATAACAAATTGATTGTATATAGAGTTGAGAAAAACACTATTGTATCTCAATTAGTGAATTGAAATAGGTTGCTTACGTTATGACTTAGAACAATAACGCAACACTTTCCCCGATTAATATCGTCTTTCGTAGAATCAAGGTATGATGATTTCTTAGCTAATCTATCTAAGATAACTTTCCTTCGTTTGCGGCCAATTAAGTTTTAATCATGACGCGTATTGTTGCTATCTCTGGATATAAGCTTCGTTGAAGCAAGGGTAAAGGATAACAATCGAATGCAACATTATAGCGACAGTGGCGAAGGAAAACTGTAACTGATCGAGGCATCAGCGGTATAATAAGTCTGATTGAACATACACTCCATATATTAATTAATCTGACGAGTAGGATTCTAGGACAACACGTCGACGGACAATTCGCCGCCGGACAACCGGCCGCAGACAATTCGCCACTAAGACAACCCAACGCTAGGTCAACTCGCCCCTAAGACAACTCGCTGCCAGGACAACTCACCGTGTAATTTGTTTTTTCCTGTATATACATCGTTAACATACATTTGACAATATTTTAAATTTTCACAAGGATTCATTTCTATATTCTCAGGACTGATGTAAAACAGTAGTTGACAAATTTCTTTATTTCAATTTATTAGTTTCTTTGGTTGTCATATTTCCTCTGTGAGAATAATTCAGGCCTCAAAAATAATAGAGCTATTAATTTAAATTTCGTTATTCTCTATGTTATTCACATAATGCTGAACACATGGACATTGAATAATCTACGTTCCTGATAGTATGCTGACCATATAGATAGAGAATACTCTACTTCCCTGTAAATAAGCAGATATTTATTCCTGAGATAGAATACTTTCCGTCTTTGACAGTATGTTGATCACATAGACAGAGAAAACTCTACGACCCAGACAGTATGCTGACCACATATACAGATTATACTCTATGTCCTTAACAGAATGCTGACTACATAGACAGATGATACTCTATTTTCTTAACATTATGCTGGCTACATAGAGAAAAAATACTCTACGTGCATGACAGTATGCTGACCACATACACAGAGAATATTTTACGACCCTGACGTTATTCTGACAACGAAGAAAAAGAAAATTGTATTTACCTGACAGTATGCTAACCACATAGACAGATTATACTATATGTTGATAACAGTATGATGACAAAAAACTCTACGGCCCTGACAGTATGCTGACCACATGGAATGAGATTATGCTACGTCTCTGATAGTATGCTGACCATATAGATAGAGAATACTCTATTTCCCTGTAAATATGCAGATATTTATTCCTGAGAGAGAATTATACTCTATGTCCCTGACAGTATCCTGACTACATAGACAGATGATACTCTATGTTCCTAACAGTATGCTGACCACATAGACAGAAAATACACTACGGCCCTGACAGTATGCTGACCAGAGAGACATATAATACTCTATGTTCTCAACAGTATTTTGACAACATAGATAAAAAAAACTCTACGGTCCTGAGAGTATGCCGACCACATAGACAGAAAATAATCTACACCTGACAGCATCGTTACCACATAGACAGATTATACTCTATGTTCTCAACAGTATGCTGACAACATAGAAAAAATATACTTTAAATTCAGACAGTATGCTGACCACATAGATAGATTATACTCTATGTACTTGACAGTATCCTGACTTCATAGACAGATGATACTCTATGTTCCTAACAGTATGCTGACCAGAGAGACATATAATACTCTATATTCTTAACAGTATGCTGACCAAATAGCCAGATAATACTCTACGGCTTTGACAATATGCTGACCACATACACAGAGAATCTTCTACGATTCTGACAGTATTCTGACAACAGAGAAAAAGAAAATTTATGTATCTGACAGTATGCTGACCACATAGACAGATTATACTTTATGTTGATAACAGTATGCTGACAAAAAAAAATCTACTGCCCTGACAGTATGCTGACCTCATAGAATGAGAATATACTACGTCTCTGATAGTATGCTGACCATATAGATAGAGAATACTCTACTTCCCTATAAATATGAAGATATTTATTCCTGAGAGAGAATACTTTCCGTCTTTGACAGTATGTTGACCACATAGACAAAGAATACTCTACGACCCTGACAGTATGCTGACCACATAGACAGACTATACTCTACGATCCTGACAATATTCTGACCACAGAGACATAGAATATTTTACATATCTGACAGTATACTGACCACATATACAGAGAATACTCTACGTGCCTGACAGTATGCTTATCAGAGAGACATATAATACTCTATGTTCTCAACAGTATGTTGACCACATAGATAAAAAAACTCTAAGGTCCTGACAGTATGCCGACCACATAGACAGAAATTAATCTACACCTGACAGCATGGTTACCACATAGACAGATTACACTCTATGTTCTCAACAGTATGCTGACAACATAGAAAAAATATACTCTAAATCCAAACAGTATGCTGACCACATAGACAGATTATACTCTATGTCGCTGACAGTATCCTGACTACATAGACAGAGAAAACTATACGACTCAGACAGTATGCTGACCACATAGACAGAAAATACACTACGTCCCTGACAGTATATTGACAACATAGACAGAATAATCTTTATGTTATTCACATAATGCTGAACACATGGACATTGAATAATCTACGTTCCTGAAGGTATGCTGACCACATAGATAGAGAATACTCTGCTTCCCTCTAAATCAGCAGATATTTATTCCTGAGAGAGAATACTTTTCGTCTTTGACAGTATGTTGACCACATAGACAGAGAAAACTCTACGACCCAGACCTTATGCTGACCACATAGACAGATTATACTCTATGTCCTTAACAGAATGCTGACTACATAAACAGATGATACTCTATGTTCTTAGCAGTATGCTGGCTACATAGAGAAAAAATACTCTACGTGCATGACAGTATGCTGACCACATACACAGAGAATTTTCTACGACCCTGACAGTATTCTGACTACGAAGAAAAATAAAATTTTATGTATCTGACAGTATGCTAACCACATGGACAGATAATACTATATGTTGATAACAGTATGCTGTCAAAAATAACTCTACAGCCCTGACAGTATGCTGACCACATAGAATGAGAATATCCTACATCTCTGATAGTATGCTGACTATATAGGTAGAGAATACTCTACTTCCCTGTAAATATGCAGATATTTATTCCTGAGAGAATACTTTCCTTTTTTGTCAGTATGTTGACCACATAGACATAGAATATTCTACGTCCCTGCCAGTATGCTGACCACATAGACAGAGAATACTCCACGACCCTGACAGTATTCTTACCACAGAGACAAAGAATATTTTTCGTATCTGACAGTATACTGACCACATATACTGAGAACACTCTACGTGCCTGACAGTATGCTGACCAGAGAGACATATAATACTCTATGTTCTCAACAGTATGTTGACCACATAGATAAAAAAACTCTAAGGTCCTGACAGTATGCCGAGCACATAGACAGATTATACTCTATGTCCCTGACAGTATCCTGACTACATAGACAGATGATACTCTATGTTCCTAACAGTATGCTGACCACATAGACAGAAAATATACTACGGCCCTGACAGTATGCTGACCAGAGAGACATATAATACTCTATGTTCTCAACAGTATTTTGACAACATAGATAAAAAAAACTCTACGGTCCTGAGAGTATGCCGACCACATAGACAGAAAATAATCTACACCTGACAGCATGGTTACCACATAGACAGATTATACTCTATGTTCTCAACAGTATGCTGACAACATAGAAAAAATATACTTTAAATCCAGACAGTATGCTGACCACATAGACAGATTATACTCTATGTTCCTGACAGTATCCTGACTTCATAGACAGATGATACTCTATGTTCCTAACAGTATGCTGACCACAGAGACAGAAAATACACCACGTCCATGACAGTATGCTTGTTAGAATTAGGTTAAATAACAGTGGGTTAACAACGTTAAGACATAGAGTTTATTTAAAGAGTAAATATGTTATACAATTAGAAGACTAATGAGAGATGAGTTAATCACATCTCTCTCTGAGTAATGCAAAAGACCGACTGCCTTAGGGTTCTACAATCAGTGTTATTTAACACTCGACGGAAGTGTAATAGACTTCAGACCTTACGTCCGTTTCTCATTAAAAGTAATACATGGTTATTTAAACAATAGGTAATTTAATATAGCTGAGCTAGTCTAACAGGAAATTAATATTAAACATATAACGAGTGTGTAATACATTTAACTAAAATTTCAACACTCCTCCTCACACGACATTATATATTTGTCATGCCTATTAATTCAACTAATTTGGTAAATCTATCAATAGGCAACGGTTTAGTGAATATGTCAGCAAGCATAGTTTCACTGGGGCAATACACAAGTTTAATTGTGTTTGAAGCAACAAGATCTCTAATGTAATGAAATTTAATATCAATGTGTTTCGATCTAGGATGATTTTTAGCATTTTTAGCAATACAGATAGCTGACTGATTATCCTCAAACAAAACTATAGGATTCTTATTTGGTACTTTAAGATCTAATAGTAATTTATTTAGAAAGACAGCTTCTTGGGAGGCTCCCGAGAGGGAAACATATTCAGCTTCAGCTGTTGATAAAGCAACACATGACTGTTTCACAGAGCGCCAAGAAATAATGGAATTATTTAACATAAAGCATTGGCCAGAAGTACTTTTCCTATCAACTCTGTTTCCTGCCCAGTCGGCATCAGAATAACCTATCAACTCAGAATCTTCATTACCATATGTAATGCCAAGAACAGGTGTGCCCTTTAGGTATCTAAATATTCTCTTAATTGCAGACCAGTGCTTAGTGTTTGGATTGGAACAAAATTTAGAGACATTTCCAACTGCATAAGTTATGTCAGGTCTAGTTTTAGTAGATAGATACAGTAAGGCACCTACAGCTGACTGATATTTAGTTTTATCTACTAGTTCACACTCATCAGTAGTTGGTTCCAAATGGGAATTAACATCAGCAGGACACAGGTTTGCAATTATTGAATTCAAATCTATCTAATAACTCGTTGACAAATGAAGATTGATTTAGGGCTATTTTATTTTCGGCTTGTACGACTTTTATGCCTAAGAAATAGGATAATTTTCCTAAGTCTTTCATCTCAAATTTAGCACTTAAATCAATCTTGATTTTAGTCAGATCATCATAGTTCTTACATGCTACAATAATATCATCTACATACACAGAAATGAAGCATGGAGAGTTATTGATTAATTTAACATATATACATGAGTCACAAGAGGACTGAATAAATCCTAAGGATTTAAGATATGCATCCAACGCATCATTCCAACATTTGGGTGATTGTTTTAATCCATACATAGATTTATTAAGTTTACATACTAAATCTTCTTTTCCTGGAATAGCATAGCCAGGAGGCTGTCTAATATAAACATTTTCTTTAAGATCCCCATTCAGAAAAGCAGAATTGACATCCAAGTGATGTACAAATAATTTTTGGTTAGCTGCTAAAGATAACATGGTTCGCACCGATTCAAATCTCACTACAGGAGCAAAAATTTCATCATAGTCGATTCCAGGTCTCTGTAAAAAACCCTGAGCGACTAATCTAGCTTCATATGAAACCACTCTACCATCAGATCCCTTTTTTCTTTTAAACACCCATTTAGATTTAATTATGTTTAAATCTGAGGTAGGTTTTACGAGTTCAAAAACATTATGTTTCTCAAAAGCATTTAATTCCCTCTCCATGGCATGTTTCCATTTAGAGGATTCAGAACCGCTATTAAGAGCCTCAGATACCGACCTAGGTTCGATATTGTTATTCCCATTGACTAAAAAACCCTCCTCCTCCTCCTCAAACTGATCATACTCCCAACTACCATATCTAATAGGAGCTCTACGAATTCTAGACGATCGTCTATTTTCCAGTTCAGGAAGATCCTCATCTGGTCTGATAGCTGGTACAGGTTGCGCCTCAGGGAGGATTATTAGAGGATTATCGTCAGGAGTTTGATTCTCAGGCTCAGCAGGTTCTGAATCTTCTGAAGGGAACACCAGTGGAGAGGTAGGAGCCTCACTCAGTTGAGGGCTCTCAATCTTAGATGAAATTGATTCATCAAAGGTTACATTCCTGGAAAAGAAGATTCTTTTAGATTCAACATCATACATCTTATACCCTTTAGTAACTGTTCCATAGCCAATAAACAGACATTTGGTAGCTTTATTTTCTAATTTTGATCTTTCATCTCGAGAAATATGTGCGTACCCTGTGCATCCAAAAACTTTTACATGGCTAACGTTGGGTTTTCTAAGATTTAAAGCTTCATATGGAGTTTTATTTACTAAAAATGAATTAATGCATCTATTATTTAGATAATTTGCAGTATATAGTGCTTTACCCCAGAATTTCTTATCAATTCCTGAATCAGATAACATACATCTAACTTTTTCCATAATAGTTCTATTAAATCTTTCAGCTAACCCATTTTGTTCAGGAGTTTAAGGAATAGATTTCTGGTGAATTATACCTTCATTTCGTAAATATGATTCAAACTTATTTGAGGTATGTATATTCTCCTCCATTATCTGACTGCAAGGTTTAAATTTTCCTTTCATAAATATTTTCAACCATAGCTTTCCATTCCAAAAACTTCTGAAACACATCACTCTTATGTGCAATAACATATATCCAGGAGTATCGAGTAGCATGATCAATAAAGGTCAGAAAATATGAATTATTACCCCTGGAAGTGGGAGTAATTTTCCCACAGACATCTGTGTGGATTAAATCAAGAGGTTTACAATTTTTCTTAATGCTTGTAGAAAAAGGTATTTTATGCAATTTCCCATTACAGCAGTGTTCACACACGCCTTCTATAGCTTTTAATTTACTATCCAGACCATCAACTGATTTAGTTCGGATCATTTTAGTCAAGTTATCTTTACCTATATGACCTATATGTGGTAATGTAAACACAGCAATTGTGTATGCATTACTATCATCACGAACCTATATGATTGTAAGTAAGTGACAGTCAAGTCAGTTACCGATTCGCTCTCGTGAGCTACACACCTTATCTCCTGTTCGTAGTTATTTGAGACCTTAACTTGCGAGCGTTCTAGTGGAGATATTCTTTGTAATAACATGTGCTTGACCAATGAATATATTCTCTTTAAGTGTTAATTACTTTACCATTATTACCCTTAAATACAGTTAAGCTTGGACCAGAGGCCTGAGGTCGGAACCATAGTGGCAAGGTGGTTCTAGGGCATGGTACCATGAGTATTTAGTAGAAAGAGATATATAAAGAGAAAGGAATCTGAAAATACTATAAGAGTAGGATCCTAATCACTTAGAGCCCATACACTGAGACGTTATAGGGAAGTAAACTAACAACGTCACATTGGTGGCCGTATGGTGCGTGATTAAGTAATTCGAATTTAATGTGCGGAAATTCAATTACTAAAGTAAAAGATTGAAAGCTTTGTAATTTACCAAAAACTAAGTTAACCATCTGATTGGAGAGTATTTGATTACAGCAAGACCGGGTTTTGCGACCCTATATGAAGGTACGATCCAATTAAGGTGTTCAGTTTTTGTGATAAAGTATAAAGATAATTCAACTCAAGGTCAAGCAAACGGCATCTCGAAAATTATCGGAAGGATAAGGAGAGTACAGATGGCCTAATTTGAAATTTGAATGAGCAGAGACAATCAACAAGACTGACCAGTCTGACAAAAAAAAAAAAAAAATTCTGGAAATTCTGGAAAATTCAGGAAAATTCTGGAAGAAACTGGAAAACACGGAGGGAGGAAGCGACATTAATGGGTAAAGCGTTGCACGTTGGGGAATGGTGATGGTAAACATTCGATTATAAACAACATGCAAAAAAGCCGTAAATCAACCAGAAATTGAGAGTCTAATTTGTTTAAATACTACATCTGAAAAGTATTTATTCAAACTGCTACATTCAGTGAACATTCAACATTCAGTGAATATTTAACATTCAGTGAACATTCAACATTCAGTGAATTTTTAACATTCAGTGAACATTCAACATTCAGTGAAAAGTTAACATTCAGTGAACATTCAGTTAACATACAGTGCATAACATACAGTGCACAACGCTCAGTGAACATTCAGTTAACATCATAACAGTTAACATCAGAGCAAAAATCAACGACAAAACCTGATAAGCGGGACCCACTGTACATGGAACTGAAAGTTGAGTATAACATATAAATCTAATGTCATTCTTGCGCTTTCAGTCTCATTTCTGAAGCGATCGGAGTAAGATCTAAGTGTTAGACCTTAGTCAGTGGTGAATAAATCTGTTTAGTCAAGAATTGTGTTGATGAATAAGCAATAAGCAGAAGGTAATTAATCATTACTGCAGCAGTTATAATTATAGATGTATGTGTGCATGCATTTCCTTTAACTTTGAATTGCTGAGTGTCGTTATTAATTGAAAGGTATAAATATTTTATATTTATTGATTTAACAAATATTGCTTTATATTTAATTATATTTCATTTATTATTTATTGATTATTTTTAAATGTTTGACGGATAATTTTTTTTGGATAGATTATTATTTTTTCTTTCTTTTTCGTAATTTGTGATTACATGTGCACTACACTTGTTTAAGTACACAATAACACTTCATTAGGATAGGAAACACATGCCAACCTCAGAGGACGAAGCGATTAATGCTGAGGCTGTAGAACTTAGATCTGGAAGACGAACTAAACCCAGAATACAGAAAACTAAACAGCCCAAAACACCCCCCAAAACACCCCCCAAAACACCTCCCAAAATGTCGGTTGAATTAACACAAGCTCAACTCCAAGAGATAATTAAAAGTAGAAGTACGACGATCATAAATTCTGATTCATTGCCGATATTCAGGGGAAGAAGAAGGCCAGAGGATCCAGCTTTCGAGGAGAAGAACACGTTCCGTCAGCATCTCAGCCTATTAAATAATCATATATCCAGCTTAGGGGATAAAGATGACGCAGAAAAAAAGAAGATCCTTTTCAGGAGCGCTGATTGCAAGCTAGGAGATTTTCAAATTACTGTTAATAACGTTGTTAACGGTAAAACATTTAAAGATAGCACATACCAAGAGATATGCACGGTACTAGAAGACATATATGTGATGAAAGACAGTAAGGATATCTACAGTGTATGTCATGAATTATACACTAATAAATTGAAGGATGAAGCTACAGCTGCCAGTGACATCTTAAGTACATTAGAAAAAATAGGAGAAGTCACGGATTTTATATTAAATGACGACACAATGAACGCCCAATTTCCAATAAGGACAGCAACTGAAAGCGATGAATCATTCACACGCTAATTAAAAAATCACGCAAAAGATCTTATGAATACATAAATGTATTTAACGATATTGGGTCCACAGATCAACCCCAGTATCATCAAAGGAGTTGTTGAAGGTCCTTTTAAGACAACAGCTAATTTACTGTCTGCTACAACAAAGAAAATAAGATCTTTGCCACATGATAAAAAAATTCTAATACCAAAGAAGAATTTCAATGACACAGAAACTTTTTTGATAGAAAAACCCGTGGGTGAGAATCAAGGCAAGTTCCACGAGGATATGCAGGAAGATACAGAAGCATATTACACTTATGACAGAGGAACAGCAGGTAGGTATGCACGTAGAAGCAGATTCAAATACAATCACACAGGCAGAGCATATGTACACAACATTAATAACCCCCACCCTACCCTTACCCCTCACAGCAGCAGTGGTACAATTAAGTGCTACCGTTGCAACAAAATAGGACATATAGGTAGAGAATGTCGTGCTCAACAACAACAGGGCAAGGATTTTCGCAAAAACATGTAAATACAAACACAAGTAAAAAACAAGATAGGTCTCACGGGAAAACGGTCGGTAGCTCCGTGTACGAATGTGAATTGAACATGAATAAATTAGATCCAGTGCACGTTAAATTCAATGGCAAAGGTAAATCGTCACTCAACACAAGTTGTGAATGTAAAAATAAGTTCGATTTATTAAAAGAAGAAGAGTTAAGCGTTGAGGATAAAAAAACGAGCGAAACATATATAACAGTCCAATTAGTAAAAAATAAAGATGAATTAAGCGGATTGATGGACTGTCATTTTACGATAAAAGGGACTTCTAAGCCAACGATAATTTTACATAGTAAAGAATTTGATTGGGAAGCTTTAATAGATTCAGGAAGCGAGCGAACGATTTTAAACAGTCGTAATTTTAATTACAAGGCGAGTCACGAGGACATAATAAAATCAAATGTAACTATTAAAGGCATAAACGGACGTTCCGAAGTAAAAGGTGAAGTAAAATTTGAACTAATGTCGAAATCACATAAGCAAACAGTAAACGCTTTACTAATCAACAACAACAGCTTACCATATGATGTAATATTAGGAAGGGACGTGTTAACGAACGCGCAAATTGATTTTGATAAGAAAATATTGAAATTAGGTGAAGAAAAAATTCCGTTTATGGAAAAACGTAGAATAGCTACTAAAGAACTATTAAGCACAGATTGCTTAATATCAGAGCTGGTCCTTACTTCAAATAGGTCAAAACGAAGAACGTTGATAAGACAAATAAACGAACGAACAAACAACCGCAGTAGTATTGCGAAAGTAAGAGTTAAACCTCAACAAAAAGGGCAAACGGAGGTTATGAAATCCGAGGTAAAAACGAAGTCAAGGAATAAAAATAAAAAACGCGAGAAGAACGGAAATGTTCATATAAATAGCCAAGTCGTTGAGGCAAACAGCGTACAAATATTGTATGGATTTGTCAAAAACAACGAAGCAGGAAGTTATATTATAGCTAAAAGAAGTTTCAATAGTGGTTTAGTGATAGCCGAAACACTAATAAAAATCGAAGACACAAAAAAAGAGGGAGATCAAGTGTCAATATGCCCAGTTTTCGTAATGAATCCGACGGATAGTGATATCATATTACGGGACAATATGATAGTTGGGAACCTCCAGACGTACGAAGAGCAAGTCGAAGTAAATATAGCGACTATATCGGAGTGTTTAAATAATAGGACTCATGAATCTAGATTAGGAAACGTGTTGAGTGACGAAAAACCAAAGCCATTTGAACGAAACGTTACCCCTGAACTAATTTATGAAAAGTCAAAGGTACATGCAGTTGGAATTAATGGAGAGCCATTAGTTACAACGCATGGCAACCGAGATATGAAGTGTAAAATATCACGTGACGGAAGCGCTGATAGAAGCCGTGACAGCACATTAAGTGCTGATGTAGAAAACAATTCTCAGACAGTGCCATCAGCACCGAGAAGGTTTGTTAATGCTGACATATCATGTGGAATGTCAGAGTATGAAGACAAAATGACGCAGTTACTAAATGACTTTAGAGACGTAATCACGATCAATGACGAAGAAATCGGGACTACTAGTATATGTAAACACACAATAATATTGAAAGATCCTAATATAGTGATAAACAAGATACCGTATAGAATACCACATAAATTTCAAGAACAACTTGAAGAAGTCAATAAGTCAATGTTAAAGGAAGGAACTATAGAACCTTCAATGTCCGAGTACAACTTCCCGGTTATCGTGGTTCATAAAAAGAATGGGGAAATACGACCCGTAATAGATTTCAGATCATTAAATAAGTGTGTCCATATACAAGGATTTCCTTTACCCAGGGTTGACGACATGCTTGGATCTTTAGGTGGATCAAAGATATTTTCTAGTTTAGATCTGAGGAGTGCATTTCACCAGGTGGAACTCTCCGAGGAGTCTAAAAAACTTACAGCATTTGCGGTAAATGGTAAAAAGTGGCAGTTCAGAAAGCTACCATTCGGTTATGTCAATAGTCCAAAAGTATTTCAAGCAATAATGACAAAAGCGTTAAGTAATGTATTAGGGAAACTATGTTTCGTATTTATTGATGACATCCTAATTTTTAGTCGATCATATGAACAACATTTAAATGATATTGGCCAAGTGCTAATGAATTTACGTGACGCTCATTTGAGATTAAAATTAGAGAAGTGTGAATTCTTTAAACACGAAATTAATTTTCTTGGACATCGAGTCACTACTGAGGGCATCCGATGTATCCAAAACGAAAAACTTAGAGAAGCATCTAGAGCAACAGATGTAAAAACAACTTCAGCGATTTTTAGGGCTTGCGAATTATTTTCGTAAGTTCGTACCTAAATTTAGTCAGAAAGCCGACCCATTATATAGACTATTAAGGAAGGACACTAAATTTACTGGACTGACGAATGTGAGGCTAGCTTCACTAGTCTCAAAAATATTTTGACATCAGATACGGTTTTAGCTCATCCAAATTATTCCAGACCATTTTATTTATTTACTGACAGCTCAAATATCAGAGTTGGCGCAGCATTGCTACAACCAGATTCGACCAAAAGCAAAACATTAAGACCCATAGCATATTTCAGTAAATCATTAAATTCTACTCAAAAAAGGTACTCCACGACTAAACAAGAGTTTCTTGCAATACATCTAGCTTTAAAGGAATTTCAATATCTATGTCTAGGGTATCCTATTACCATTTTAACTGATCACAAACCTTTATGTGCATTTTTTGGTAATAAACTTCCATTAGACACGGCTTTAGCCAGGTGGGCAATCGAGGCTAGCACATATGATTGTACCATCAAATATTTTGAGGGTAAACGCAATGTGGTAGCAGATACCCTTAGTAGATCAACTCCTTTAACAGAAGAAACAATAGATGATTGTGAACTTTTAACACCATCTAATGAAAGTTGTAATTCAATTGAAAATTATATAGCAACCACAAGATCGAGGGCTAAGCTAAATGTACCACAAATTATTAACGACAATGACAATGACTCAGAAACAGATTCAGAAAACGAACAAGAATCAGATACATCTAAATTGTATAAAATCAACAAAGAAAAACCATTTCTGAACTACATACCTAAACACGAAGACATAACATGGACTTTAAACAGACTAAGGACTGCACAGTCAAACGACTTTGCTTGTAAGGAAATAATGGATATATTACAGAAAAAACAATTAGGAACATCTAGGAACATAGCTGAATTTTTTATATTAGACGGTATATTATATCGACATCGGAAAATAGATACTCGGGCAGCCAGTATTGTTAATCATGTTATACCAAATGAAATGATCAATTTAGTAATTAATTCAATACATTTTAACACCCATTGTGGTTTAGCTCATACGCTATTTCAATTTCGACTAAAATATTATCATTTTCAAGAAAGATCGGTCATAGAATCTTTTATTAAAAGATGTGACGTTTGCAAAATCCTTAAAGGAAGTCTAGATACACCAATTAAATTAATGTCCACAAAAACAAACATCATATAGCCCACAAAAGGAACACATAATACGAAGTAACATGAGTAACATGTTACATTTACACGAACACATGACATATAACACGGTTACATGCAAAGAGTCAGAGAAATGTTTACATTTTTTTTTTGCTTACGCGAGTCAAACAAACAGAGCATACAATTCATTGTTCAAACTACAATATTTCCTTTGCTCAGTAAGAGAATTATTGTATGTATTTAATTTTATGTATTTTAATTGTAATATTTGTATGTATTTAGTTTAAGTTGATGGGATGAATTATGAATTTTATTAATATAAAATTTCATATAATAATTTTAAGAGGATTAATTTTTTTTTGTTGTATGCATGTTAATTTTAAATTTTGTGTTTATATGTTGGTGTAACGAATAAGATGAATTATATTCTGTAAACGTAGTAGTGAAATTGTTTGAAATCAGAATGAAAATTTGAAAAAAAAAATATATATATATATTCAAATTTAGGACTGAAATAATTTAAAAGCAAAAATGATTAATTCAAAATGAGACTGAAATCTGATAAAATACCTAAAAAATAATCAGGGGCCATGATCTAACAGTATCGTTTTGATTTCAGTGACCGTGAGGCAGCGAGGACACAGCTACCCACACAGCCAACAGACCCAAATACAGCCAGTGACTGACTCTCAGCCACTCACAGCCGGTTGACACACAGAACTGTAATTCAAGGTCGGGAGAAGTAATCAGCTGGAGCGATGGGACAGTCTCAGAGCAACTATGACCTGAACTCAGTAGTGGAGCTGATACAGAAATCAACTTCGATGAACAAGGCTCATTTGGAGCAGACCATTAAAAACATGGGGTCTACAAAGTACGACCTAATACCAGATTTGTTTAGCGACATTTTGGTATTAATTCTAACATTGCTAGTTGTGATGATACTGGTATGTGGTTACAATCAGTCAAGAAAGATTAAGTCCGAGGAGGATATGAAAATGTATGAATTACGGAATTGGAGGTCTAAGATGGCGACTGAGGCCTTCAATCAGATAAAACGAGCGACCCCTTTAGATCAGGGGAACTAGGTGGAACAGTAAATGTTTTTAATGATCAGGCAGTTAATATACAGGCGACAACAATTATAGTAATGCCTCAGGCAAAACGAAAGCCAAAAAGCGAAATTACCAAAACTAAACCTAACAGCATTTAAGATTTTTTTTTCTCAAACTCAATTTGATCATTATTTTAAATTTTTTTTTAATTTTAAGTTTGGGTAATTTTAAGTGAAAATTAATAATAATCGTTTTTTCAATTGAATTTAATTTTAAGTTTAATTTTTTTTTTCGGTGTTAATTTTAAGATTTAAATTTAAAGATCACAACTGTCTCAAAATTTGATAAAGATGATCAAAATTCATATAAATTCAATTAAGAATATAAATTAATTAAAAAGTCATAAAATACGATATCATAACATATGATAAATTAAAATGAAAAATTACTTTTATCAATACAGAAGGAATTTTATTAAAATAAAACATAACTAAGTTAAATAAAATATATTTTTATAAATGAAATTTTTTTTTTTTGATTATAAATTTTTTTTTAAATGTAAATGCAGTAACAATTTGTGTAATGTATTGGAGTGATCAAAGGTCTCTGATAATATTTAGAATAATATTCTACATATTAGGAGGGGAGAGGTGTGATCTCAAATAGATTAGGCAAGTTATTACGTTTATAAAATGAAAAAGTTGTTACATTTTGAACTGAGACATATTAGGTAGGAGTAACTTAGATTATTTTGAGAATAAATGAAAATATTGTTAAAGCAAAATTAAGATTGTATAGGTAAGATTAAAAATTTAAGAAAATTTGGTGAATGCACATTAGTCTTACATATTTCTAGAACGAATTAAAACTCAAATTTTTCAATTTTCTAATAATGTATTTATTACCGGTTCGAGAAATTTCAAGAGATCCAAAACACATGTTTCCACTAACAGCGTGAGCGTCTGAACATTGTTCAATATAGAGTAACAATGGGTAGGCAAACCAGCTGGCAGTTTTGGAAAAATGTGAATTGTAACTTTGAAATTTTCGGAAGGGGGGAGCGATGTGGTAATGTAAACACAGCAATTGTGTATGCATTACTATCATCACGAACCTATATGATTGTAAGTAAGTGACAGTCAAGTCAGTTACCGATTCGCTCTCGTGAGCTACACACCTTATCTCCTGTTCGTAGTTATTTGAGACCTTAACTTGCGAGCGTTCTAGTGGAGATATTCTTTGTAATAACATGTGCTTGACCAATGAATATATTCTCTTTAAGTGTTAATTACTTTACCATTATTACCCTTAAATACAGTTAAGCTTGGACCAGAGGCCTGAGGTCGGAACCATAGTGGCAAGGTGGTTCTAGGGCATGGTACCATGAGTATTTAGTAGAAAGAGATATATAAAGAGAAAGGAATCTGAAAATACTATAAGAGTAGGATCCTAATCACTTAGAGCCCATACACTGAGACGTTATAGGGAAGTAAACTAACAACGTCACACCCTGTGCATCCAAAAACTTTTACATGGCTAACGTTGGGTTTTCTAAGATTTAAAGCTTCATATGGAGTTTTATTTACTAAAAATGAATTAATGCATCTATTATTTAGATAATTTGCAGTATATAGTGCTTCACCCCAGAATTCCTTATCAATTCCTGAATCAGATAACATACATCTAACTTTTTCCATAATAGTTCTATTAAATCTTTCAGCTAACCCATTTTGTTCAGGAGTTTAAGGAATAGATTTCTGGTGAATTATACCTTCATTTCGTAAATATGATTCAAACTTAATTGAGTTATATTCTCCTCCATTATCTGACTGCAAGGTTTTAATTTTCCTTTCATAAATATTTTCAACCATAGCTTTCCATTCCAAAAACTTCTGAAACACATCACTCTTATGTGCAATAACATATATCCAGGAGTATCGAGTAGCATGATCAATAAAGGTCAGAAAATATGAATTATTACCCCTGGAAGTGGGAGTAATTTTCCCACAGACATCTGTGTGGATTAAATCAAGAGGTTTACAATTTTTCTTAATGCTTGTAGAAAAAGGTATTTTATGCATTTTCCCATTACAGCAGTGTTCACACACGCCTTCTATAGCTTTTAATTTACTATCCAGACCATTAACTGATTTAGTTCGGATCATATTAGTCAAGTTATCTTTACCTATATGACCGAGCCTTCTGTGCCATAGAATGTTTACTTTATTTTGATCAACAGTTACTGCAGCTTTATGAACTAAAGTATTAAGATAATAGAGTTGACCAACACAGTTAGCCCCAGCAATTAACTCTTTATTTTCGTTCAAAATTTTACATTTATCATCTTCAAAAATAATAGATTCATTATTACTTGTCATTTTTGACACTGATAGTAGATTAAAAGCTAGATTTGGCACATATAGTACATCATTTATTTTACATGTTCTACTTCCACCACCTGGTATATTCACAATAACAGAAACATTTCCTAGTGAAATAGCTTGTAAGACATCTCCATTTCCTACTTTAACATTGATAGGTTTGCTAATATTTGCAAAATCTTTACATACATTTTTATCACCACTCATGTGTGATGAAGAGCCTGAATCTATTATCCAAATATTACTGTCGGCATATTTGTTACAAAGAGCGATATCATTAGCATACATTGTGTGATTTAGTTCTATATGACTTACATTTACAACATTTGGCTGGTTTTGAATTCTGTTATTTTGAGAATACCGTTTAAATTTAAAGCAGTCTTTCTTAATGTGTCCCAATTTTTTGCAAAAATGGCACTTGATTGACTGTTTATTTACTGCAGCATCAATCTGAGTATTAGATAATGCCAATGCATCATTGGATTTAATACTCAACTTTTCAGCTTCTCTCCGGAGTGTGTCAGCTACGGTAATCCAGTTAGGGATGTCTGTCTGAGCTTCAAGTGCGGTGACAAGCACTTCAAACTGTTCAGGTAGTGATGAAAGGAGACAAATAACTTTATCCTCTTCACTGATCACTTGATTTAAAAAGGCAAGCTCTTGAAAAACTTCAGTTAGTTCTTTCAAATGAAAGTCGAGTTGTTCGGGAGACTTCAATTTTAAATTGTAGAGCTTTTTCTTCAGACGAAATTTGTTCGCCCACGTGTTTTTCTGAAACGTTTCTTGAAGGGTTGTCCAGACAGCGTGTGGATCCGTGGGTTGTCCAACTAAGTACAATTGATCCGGTGAAATAGATAGTACTATATCTGCCAGAGCCTTATTATAATTATTACCATAGGCATTCTTCACCTCAGTTGAAACTGAATCAATTGGAACTGGTTTAGATCCATCAGCAAAATCCATCAGTTTCTCTCGTAAGAGATACATCTTCATTTGTATCCTCCATGTGGGGTAATTATTTCCGTCTAGGGGAACAATCCCCTGTAACTTATTTGAAGACATGTTTTCAAAGTATTTATTATCTTTCAATACTTAAGCAACATAAACAAACAAAGCAGTTAAATTGATTTACTGTTTAACTGAATTGATGTTTTAAAATTATTCTAATTCATAGGAATAACTTCACTGAATATAATTATTAATATTCAATTGGAACAGCAACACAAGTCTTAGTTCGCAAGAACCTTTTGTTGAAAGTATTTATTATCATTCAATACTTAACAAACATAAACAAACAAAGCAGTTAAATCGATTTACTGTTTAACTGAATTGATGTTTTAAAATTATTCTAATTCATAAGAATAACTTCACTGAATATAATTATTAATATTTAATTGGAACAGCAACACAAGTCTCAGTTCGCAAGAACCTTTTGTTGATAGACTGTTTACCAAAGGATAAGGTCACAGATTTAAAGGTAATTTGTGACCTCTCTTGACACCTCTTCCGCACAAATACTAAAAAATTATATCATAAAAGAAACAAGTACATTTTCGCTCAAGCAGTCAATATAATCGACCTCATTAGCGCGTTAATACGATATGCTTACACTACCGTTCGTGTGTATATGTTTCATTTAGTTTAGCACTTTTTCACTGTACATAGTTCCTATTGATTACTATATAATAGACTTCTCATTGTTTAAACATAATTTGATTTATAAACTCTTATCGTTCACTGGGCCCATAACCTGTTAGAATTAGGTTAAATAACAGTGGGTTAACAACGTTAAGACATAGAGTTTATTTAAAGAGTAAATATGTTATACAATTGTGAGAGATGAGTTAATCACATCTCTCTCTGAGTAATGCAAAAGACCGACTGCCTTAGGGTTCTACAATCAGTGTTATTTAACACTCGACGGAAGTGTAATAGACTTTAGACCTTACGTCCGTTTCTCATTAAAAGTAATACATGGTTATTTAAACAATAGGTAATTTAATATAGCTGAGCTAGTCTAACAGGAAATTAATATTAAACTTATAACGAGTGTGTAATACATTTGATTAAAATTTCAACAATGCTGACCAGAGAGACATATAATACTCTATATTCTTAACAGTATGCTGACCACATAGATAAAAAATACTCTACGTTCATGACAGTATGCTGACCAAATAGCCAGATAATACTCTACGGCTTTGACAATATGCTGACCACATACACAGAGAATCTTCTACGATTCTGACAGTATTCTGACAACGGAGAAAAAGAAAATTTATGTATCTGACAGTATGCTGACCACATAGATAGATTATACTTTATGTTGATAACAGTATGCTGACCAAAAAAAAACTCTACTTCCCTGACAGTATGCTGACCTCATAGAATGAGAATATCCTACGTCTCTGATACTATGCTGACCATATAGATAGAGAATACTCTACTTCCCTATAAATATGAAGATGTTTATTCCTGAGAGAGAATACTTTCCGTCTTTGACAGTATGTTGACCACATAGACAAAGAATACTCTACGACCCTGACAGTATGCTGACCACATAGACAGACTATACTCTACGATCCTGACAGTATTCTGACCACAGAGACATAGAATATTTTACATATCTGACAGTATACTGACCACATATACAGAGAATACTCTACGTGCCTGACAGTATGCTTATCAGAGAGACATATAATACTCTATGTTCTCAACAGTATGTTGACCACATAGATAAAAAAAACTCTAAGGTCCTGACAGTATGCCGACCACATAGACAGAAATTAATCTACACCTGACAGCATGGTTACCACATAGACAGATTATACTCTATGTTCTCAACAGTATGCTGACAACATAGAAAAAATATACTCTAGACCCAAACAGTATGCTGACCACATAGACAGATTATACTCTATGTCCCTGACAGTATCCTGACTACATAGACAGAGAAAACTCTACGACTCAGACAGTATGCTGACCACATAGACAGAAAATACACTACGTCCCTGACAGTATATTGACAACATAGACAGAATAATCTCTATGTTATTCACATAATGCTGAACACATGGACATTGAATAATCTACGTTCCTGATGGTATGCTGACCACATAGATAGAGAATACTCTACTTCCCTCTAAATCAGCAGATATTTATTCCTGAGAGAGAATACTTTTCGTCTTTGACAGTATGTTGACCACATAGACAGAGAAAACTCTACGACCCAGACCGTATGCTGACCACATAGACAGATTATACTCTATGTCCTTAACAGAATGCTGACTACATAAACAGATGATACTCTATGTTCTTAGCAGTATGCTGGCTACATAGACGAAAAATACTCTACGTGCATGACAGTATGCTGACAACGAAGAAAAATAAAATTTTATGTATCTGACAGTATGCTAACCACATAGACAGATAATACTATATGTTGATAACAGTATGCTGTCAAAAAAAACTCCACAGCCCTGACAGTATGCTGACCACATAGAATGAGAATATCCTACATTTCTGATAGTATGCTGACCATATAGATAGAGAATACTCTATTTCCCTGTAAATATGCAGATATTTATTCCTGAGAGAGAATACTTTCCTTTTTTGTCAGTATGTTGACCACATAGACATAGAATATTCTTCGTCCCTGCCAGTATGCTGACCACATAGACAGAGAATACTCCACGACCCTGACAGTATTTCTACCACAGAGACAAAGAATATTTTTCGTATCTGACAGTATACTGACCACATATACAAAGAATACTCAACGCCTCTGACAGTATGCTGACCAGAGAGACATATAATACTCTATGTTCTCAACAGTATGTTGACCACATAGATAAAAAAACTCTACGGTCCTGAGAGTATGCCGACCACATAGACAGAAAATAATCTACACCTGACAGCATGGTTACCACATAAAAAGATTATACTCTATGTTCTCAACAGTATGCTGACAAAATAGAAAAAATATACTCTTAACCCAGACAGTATGCTGACAACATAGACAGATTATACTTTATGTTCCTGACAGTATCCTGACTTCATAGACAGATGATACTCTATGTTCCTAACAGTATGCTGACCACATAGACAGAGAATACACTACAGCCCTGACAGTATGCTGACCAGAGAGACATATAATACTCTATGTTCTCAACAGTATTTTGACAACATAGATAAAAAAAACTCTACGGTCCTGAGAGTATGCCGACCACATAGTCAGAAAATAATCTACACCTGACGGCATGGTTACCACATAGACAGATTATACTCTATGTTCTCAAAAGTATGCTGACAACATAGAAAAAATATACTTTAAATCCAGACAGTATGCTGACCACATAGACAGAAAATACACCACGTCCATGACAGTATACTGACCAGAGAGACATATAATACTCTATATTCTTAACAGTTTGCTGACCACATAGATAAAAAATACTCTACGTGCATGACAATATGCTGACCACATACACAGAGAATCTTCTACGATTCTGACAGTATTCTGACAACGGAGAAAAAGAAAATTTATGTATCCGACAGTATACTGACCACATAGACAGATTATACTTTATGTTGATAACAGTATGCTGACAAAAAAAACTCTACTCCCCTGACAGTATGCTGACCACATAGAATGAGGAGAATATCCTACGTCTCTGATAGTATGCTGACCATATAGATAGAGAATACTCTACTTCCCTATAAATATGAAGATATTTATTCCTGAGAGAGAATACTTTCCGTCTTTGACAGTATGTTGACCACATAGACAAAGAATACTCTACGTGCCTGACAGTATGCTTATCAGAGAGACATATAATACTCTATGTTCTCAACAGTATGTTGACCACATAGATAAAAACTCTAAGGTCCTGACAGTGTGCCGACCACATAGACAGAAATTAATCTACACCTGACAGCATGGTTACCACATAGACAGATTATACTCTATGTTCTCAACAGTATGCTGACAACATAGAAAAAATATACTCTAAACCCAAACAGTATGCTGACCACATAGACAGATTATACTCTATGTCCCTGACAGTATCCTGACTACAAGACAGAGAAAACTCTACGACTCAGACAGTATGCTGACCACATAGACAGAAAATACACTACGTCCCTGACAGTATATTGACAACATAGACAGAATAATCTCTATGTTACTCACATAATGCTGAACACATGGACATTAAATAATCTACGTTCCTGATAGTATTCTGACCATATATACAGATTATACTCTATGTTCTTAACAGAATGCTGACTACATAGACAGATGATACTCTATGTTCTCAACAGTATGCCGGCTACATGGACAAAAAATACTCTACGTGCATGACAGTATGCTGACCACATACACAGAGAATATTCTACGACCCTGACGGTATTCTGACAACGTAGAAAAAGAAAATTTTATGTATCTGACAGTATGCTAACCACATAGACAGATTATACTATATGTTGATAACAGTATGCTGACAAAAAAAAACTCTACGGCCCTGACAGTATGCTGACCACATAGAATGAGAATATCCTACGTCTTTGATAGTATGCTGATCATATATATAGAGAATACTCTACTTCCCTGTAAATATGCAGATATTTATTCCTGAGTGAGAATACTTTCCGTTTTTGTCAGTATGTTGACCACATAGACAGAGAATACTCCACGACTCTGACAGTATTCTTACCACAGAGACAAGGAATATTTTACGTATCTGAGAGTATACTGACCACATATACAAAGAATACTCTACGCTCCTGACAGTATGCTGACCAGAGAGACATATAATACTCTATGTTCTCAACAGTATGTTGACCACATAGATAAAAAAACTCTACGGTCCTGGGAGTGTGCCGACCACATAGACAGGAAATAATCTACACCTGACAGCATGGTTACCACATAGACAGATTATACTCTATGTTCTCAACAGTATGCTGACAACATAGAAAAAATATACTCTAAACCCAAACACTATACTAACCACATAGACAGATTATACTCTATTCCCCTGACAGTTTCCTGACTACATAGACAGAGAAAACTCTACGACACAGACAGAATGCTGACCACATAGACAGAAAATACACTACGTCCCTGACAGTAAATTGATAACATAGAGAGAATAATCTCTATGTTATTCACATAATGCTGAACACATGGTCATTGAATTATCTACGTTCCTGATAGTATGCTGACCATATAGATAGAGAATACTCTACTTCCCTTTAAATCAGCAGATATTTATTCCTGAGAGAGAATACTTTCCGTCTTTGACAGTATGTTGACCACATAGACAGAGAAAACTCTACGACCCAAACCATATGCTGACCACATAGACAGATTAAACTCTATGTCCTTAACAGAATGCTGACTACATAAACAGATGATACTCTATGTTCTCAGCAGTATGCTGGCTACATAGAGAAAAAATACTCTACGTGCATGACAGTATGCTGACCACATACACAGAGAATTTTCTACGACCCTGACAGTATTCTGACAACGAAGAAAAATAAAATTTTATGTATCTGACAGTATGCTAACCACATAGACAGATAATACTATATGTTGATAACAGTATGCTGTCAAAAAAAACTCTACAGCCCTGACAGTATGCTGACCACATAGAATGAGAATATCCTACATCTCTGATAGTATGCTGACTATATAGATAGAGAATACTCTACTTCCCTGTAAATATGCAGATATTTATTCCTGGGAGTGAATACTTTCCTTTTTTGTCAGTATGTTGACCACATAGACATAGAATATTCTACGTCCCTGCCAGTATGCTGACCACATAGACAGAGAATACTCCACGACCCAGACAGTATTCTTACCACAGAGACAAAGAATATTTTTCGTATCTGACAGTATACTGACCACATATACAGAGAATACTCTACGTGCATGACAGTATGCTGACCACATACACAGAGAATTTTCTACGACCCTGACAGTATTCTGACAACGAAGAAAAATAAAATTTTATGTATCTGACAGTATGCTAACCACATAGACAGATAATACTATATGTTGATAACAGTATGCTGTCAAAAAAAACTCTACAGCCCTGACAGTATGCTGACCACATAGAATGAGAATATCCTACATCTCTGATAGTATGCTGACTATATAGATAGAGAATACTCTACTTCCCTGTAAATATGCAGATATTTATTCCTGGGAGTGAATACTTTCCTTTTTTGTCAGTATGTTGACCACATAGACATAGATTATTCTACGTCCCTGCCAGTATGCTGACCACATAGACAGAGAATACTCCACGACCCAGACAGTATTCTTACCACAGAGACAAAGAATATTTTTCGTATCTGACAGTATACTGACCACATATACAGAGAATACTCTACGTGCCTGACAGTTTGCTGACCAGAGAGACATATAATACTCTATGTTCTCAACAGTATGTTGACCACATAGATAAAAAAACTCTAAGGTCCTGACAGTATGCCGACCACATAGACAGAAATTAATCTACACCAGACAGTATGCTGACAACATAGACAGAAAATACACTACGTCCCTGACAGTATATTGATAACATAGAGAGAATAATCTCTATGTTATTCACATAATGCTGAACACATGGACATTGAATTATCTACGTTCCTAATAGTATGCTGACTATATAGATAGAGAATACTCTACTTCCCTGTATATATGCAGATATTTATTCCTGAGATAGAATACTTTCCTTTTTTGTCAGTATGTTGATCACATAGACATAGAATATTCTACGTTCCTGATAGTATGCTGACCACATCGACAGATTATACTCTATGTCCTTAACAGAATGCTGACTACATAGACAGATGATACTCTATGTTCCTAACAGTATGCTGACCACATAGACAGAAAATACACTACGGCCCTGACATTATGCTGACCAGAGAGACATATAATACTCTATGTTCTCAGCAGTATTTTGACAACATAGATAAAAAAAACTCTACGGTCCTGAGAGTATGCCGACCACATAGACAGAAAATAATCTACACCTGACAGCATGGTTACCACATAGACAGATTATACTCTATGTTCTCAACAGTATGCTGACAACATATAAAAAATATATTCTAAACCCAAACAGTATGCTGACCACATAGACAGATTATACTCTATGTCCCTGACAGTATCCTGACTACATAGACAGAAAAAACTCTATGACTCAGACAGTATGCTGACCACATAGACAGAAAATACACTACGTCCCTGACAGTATATTGACAACACAGACAGAATAATCTCTATGTTATTCACATAATGCTGAACACATGGACATTGAATGATCTACGTTCCAGATAGTATGCTGACCATATATACAGATTATACTCTATGTCCTTAACAGAATGCTGACTACATAGACAGATGATACTCTATGTTCTCAACAGTATGCCGGCTACATAGACAAAAAATACTCTACGTGCATGACAGTATGCTGACCACATACACAGAGAATATTTTACGACCCTGACGGTATTCTGACAACGAAGAAAAAGAAAATTGTATTTACCTGACAGTATGCTAACCACATAGACAGATTATACTATATGTTGATAGCAGTATGATGACAAAAAAACTCTACGGCCCTGACAGTATGCTGACCACATGGAATGAGAATATGCTACGTCTCTGATAGTATACTGACCATATAGAGAGAGAATACTCTATTTCCCTGTAAATATGCAGATATTTATTCCTGAGAGAGAATACTTTCCTTTTTTGTCAGTATGTTGACCACATAGACAGAGAATACTCCACGACCCTGACAGTATTCTTACCACAGAGACAAAGAATATTTTTCGTATCTGACAGTATACTGACCACATATAGAAAGAATACTCAACGTTCATGACAGTATGCTGACCAGAGAGACTTATAATACTCTATGTTCTCAACAGTATGTTGACCACATAGATAAAAAAAACTCTACGGTCCTGAGAGTATGCCGACCACATAGACAGAAAATAATCTACACCTGACAGCATGGTTACCACATAGACAGATTATACTCTATGTTCTCAACAGTATGGTGACAAAATAGAAAAAATATACTCTTAACCCAGACAGTATGCTGACAACATAGACAGATTATACTCTATGGCCCTGACAGTATCCTGACTACATAGACAGATGATACTCTATGTTCCTAACAGTATGCTGACCACATAGACAGAAAATACACTACGGCCCTGACATTATGCTGACCAGAGAGACATATAATACTCTATGTTCTCAGCAGTATTTTGACAACATAGATAAAAAAAACTCTACGGTCCTGAGAGTATGCCGACCACATAGACAGAAAATAATCTACACCTGACAGCATGGTTACCACATAGACAGATTATACTCTATGTTCTCAACAGTATGCTGACAACATATAAAAAATATACTCTAAACCCAAACAGTATGCTGACCACATAGACAGATTATACTCTATGTCCCTGACAGTATCCTGACTACATAGACAGAAAAAACTCTATGACTCAGACAGTATGCTGACCACATAGACAGAAAATACACTACGTCCCTGACAGTATATTGACAACACAGACAGAATAATCTCTATGTTATTCACATAATGCTGAACACATGGACATTGAATGATCTACGTTCCAGATAGTATGCTGACCATATATACAGATTATACTCTATGTCCTTAACAGAATGCTGACTACATAGACAGATGATACTCTATGTTCTCAACAGTATGCCGGCTACATAGACAAAAAATACTCTACGTGCATGACAGTATGCTGACCACATACACAGAGAATATTTTACGACCCTGACGGTATTCTGACAACGAAGAAAAAGAAAATTGTATTTACCTGACAGTATGCTAACCACATAGACAGATTATACTATATGTTGATAGCAGTATGATGACAAAAAAACTCTACGGCCCTGACAGTATGCTGACCACATGGAATGAGAATATGCTACGTCTCTGATAGTATACTGACCATATAGAGAGAGAATACTCTATTTCCCTGTAAATATGCAGATATTTATTCCTGAGAGAGAATACTTTCCTTTTTTGTCAGTATGTTGACCACATAGACAGAGAATACTCCACGACCCTTACAGTATTCTTACCACAGAGACAAAGAATATTTTTCGTATCTGACAGTATACTGACCACATATAGAAAGAATACTCAACGTTCATGACAGTATGCTGACCAGAGAGACTTATAATACTCTATGTTCTCAACAGTATGTTGACCACATAGATAAAAAAAACTCTACGGTCCTGAGAGTATGCCGACCACATAGACAGAAAATGGTCTACACCTGACAGCATGGTTACCACATAGACAGATTATACTCTATGTTCTCAACAGTATGGTGACAAAATAGAAAAAATATACTCTTAACCCAGACAGTATGCTGACAACATAGACAGATTATACTCTATGTCCCTGACAGTATCCTGACTACATAGACAGATGATACTCTATGTTCCTAACAGTATGCTGACCACATAGACAGAAAATACACTACGGCCCTGACATTATGCTGACCAGAGAGACATATAATACTCTATGTTCTCAGCAGTATTTTGACAACATAGATAAAAAAAACTCTACGGTCCTGAGAGTATGCCGACCACATAGACAGAAAATAATCTACACCTGACAGCATGGTTACCACATAGACAGATTATACTCTATGTTCTCAACAGTATGCTGACAACATATAAAAAATATACTCTAAACCCAAACAGTATGCTGACCACATAGACAGATTATACTCTATGTCCCTGACAGTATCCTGACTACATAGACAGAAAAAACTCTATGACTCAGACAGTATGCTGACCACATAGACAGAAAATACACTACGTCCCTGACAGTATATTGACAACACAGACAGAATAATCTCTATGTTATTCACATAATGCTGAACACATGGACATTGAATGATCTACGTTCCAGATAGTATGCTGACCATATATACAGATTATACTCTATGTCCTTAACAGAATGCTGACTACATAGACAGATGATACTCTATGTTCTCAACAGTATGCCGGCTACATAGACAAAAAATACTCTACGTGCATGACAGTATGCTGACCACATACACAGAGAATATTCTACGACCCTGACGGTATTCTGACAACGTAGAAAAAGAAAATTTTATGTATCTGACAGTATGCTAACTACATAGACAGATTATACTATATGTTGATAACAGTATGCTGACAAAAAATAACTCTACGGCCCTGACAGTATGCTGACCACATAGAATGAGAATATCCTACGTCTTTGATAGTATGCTGACCATATAGATAGAGAATACTCTACTTCCCTGTAAATATGCAGATATTTATTCCTGAGAGAGAATACTTTCCGTTTTGTCAGTATGTTGACCACATAGACAGAGAAAACTCTACGACCCAGACAGTATGCTGACCACAAAGACAGAAAATACACCACGTCCCTGACAGTATATTGATAACATAGAGAGAATAATCTCTTTGCCATTCACATAATGCTGAACACATGGACATTGAATTATCTACGTTCCTGATAGTATGCTGACCATATAGATAGAGAATACTCTACTTCCCTCTAAATCAGAAGATATTTATTCCTGAGAGAGAATACTTCCCGTCTTTGACAGTATGTTGACCACATAGACAGAGAAAACTCTACGACCCAGACCGTATGCTGACCACATAGACAGATTATACTCTATGTCCTTAAGAGAATGCTGACTACATAAACAGATGATACTCTATGTTCTTAGCAGTATGCTGGCTACATAGAGAAAAAATACTCTACGTGCATGACAGTATGCTGACCACATACACAGAGAATTTTCTACGACCCTGACAGTATTCTGACAACGAAGAAAAATAAAATTTTATGTATCTGACAGTATGCTAACCACATAGACAGAGAATAATCTACACCTGACATCATGGTAACCACATAGACAGATTATACTACACCTGACATCATGGTAACCACATAGACAGATTATACTCTATGGCCTGGCCTTGATAGAATGCTGACAACATAAACTGATGATACTCTATGTTCTTAACAGTATGCTGGCCACATAGACAAAAAATACACTACGTCCCTGACAGTAAGCTGACAAAATGGACAGATTATTCTCTATCTTCTTCACAATATGCTGAACACATGGACAGAGAATATTTTACGTATCTGACAGTATGCTGACCACATATACAGAGAATACTCTACGGCCCTGATAATATGCTGACCACAGAGATAGAGAATACTCAACTTCCCAGAAAATATGCAGATATATATTCCTGAGAGAGAATATTTTATAACCCTGACAGTATGCTAACCACATAGACAGATGATACCCTATGTCCTTAACAGTATGCTGGACACATAGACAAAAATACACTACGTCCCTGACAGTAAGCTGACAAAATGGACAGATTATTCTCTATCTTCTTCACAATATGCTGAACACATGGACAGAGAATATTTTACGTATCAGACAGTATGCTGACCACATATACAGAGAATACTCTACGGCCCTGATAATATGCTGACCACAGAGATAGAGAATACTCAACTTCCCAGGAAATATGCGGATATATATTCCTGAGAGAGAATACTTAACGACCCTGACAGTATGCTAACCACATAGACAGAGAAAAATCTATACCTGAAGCATGGTAACCACATACACAGATCATACTCTATGTTCCTGACAGTATGATGACCACAAAAACATGGATACTCTATGTCCATAACAGTGTGCTTACCACATAGACAGAGAATTGTCTAAGTGCCTGATTGTCTTCTGACCACATATACAGAAAATACTCTACGTCAATGACAGTGTGCTGACTACAGACACCAAGAATATTTTACGTATTTAACAGTATGCTGACCACATATACAGAGAATACAATACGATCTTGACAGCATTCTGACCACAGAGACAAAAAATATTTTACGTATCTGACAGTATGCTGACCACATAGACAGAAAATACTCTAACCAGGACAGTATGCTGACCACATAGACAGATTATACTCTATGTCATTGACAGTGTGCTGACCACATAGACAGAGAATAATCAACACCTGACAGCATTGTAACCACAAAGACAGATTATACTCTATATTATTAACAGTATGCTGACCACATAAACAGTGAATACTTTACACCTTTACAATATATTGACCACATAGACAGAGAATACTCAAAGTGCCAGACTGTATTCTGACCACATATACTGAGATTACTCTACATCCCTGATGGTGTGCTAACCACAGAGACAATAAGTATTTTATGTATCTGACAGTATGCTGACCACATAGACAGAGAATAATCTACACCTGACAACATGGTAACCACATAGACAGATTATACTCTGTGTTCTTAACATTGTACTGTCCACATAGAAAAAAATACTCTGAAACCAGACTGTATGCTGACCACATAGACAGGTTATACTCTATAGAGTCTATAGCCTTGACAGTATGCTGACAACATGGACAGATGATACTCTATTTTCTTAACAGTATGCTGGCTACATAGACAAAAAATAGTCTAAGTCCCTTACAGTATGCCGACCACATTAGACAGAGAATAATTTACACCTGACAGCATGGTAACCACATAGACAGATTATTATCTATGTTCTTAACAGTATGCTGACCACAAAGAAAAAAAATACTCTAAACCCAGAGAGTGTGCACGCCACATAGACATATTATATTCTATGTCCCAAGTATGCTGACTACATAGACAGATGATACTCTATATTCTTAACAGTATGCTGGCCAAATAGACAAAAAAAACTCTACGTATCTTACAGTATGCTGACAATATGCACAGATTATTCTCTATGTTCTTCACAATATGCTGAACACATGGACAGAGAATATTTTACGTATCTGACAGTATGCTGACCACATATACAGAGAATACTCTACGGCCCCGATAGTATGCTGACCACAGAGATAGAGGATACTCAACGTCCCTGAAAATATGCGGATATATATTCCTGATAGAGAATACTTTAAGACCCTGACAGTATGCTAACAACATGGACAGATAATACTCTATGTTCATATCAGTATGCTGACAGAAAAAACTCTACAGCCCTGACAGTATGCAGACCACAAAGACAGAGAATACTCTACGTCACTGAAAATATGCTGATATATATTTCTGAGAGAATATTTTGCGTTCCTGACAGTATGCTGACCACATGGACAGATAATACTCTATTTTCATATCAGTATGCTGACAGAAAAAACTCTATGGCCCTGACAGTATGCTGACCACATGGACAGATGATACTCTATTTTCATATCAGTATGCTGACAGAAAAAACTCTACGGCCCTGGCAGTATGTAGACCACATAGACAGATTATACTCCATGTCCCAAGTATGCTGACTACATAGACAGATGATACTCTATGTTCTTAACAGTATGTTGGCCACATAGACAAAAAAACTTTACGTCTTTTACAGTATGCTGACAACATGGACTGATTATTCTCTATCTTCTTCACAATATGCTGAACACATGGACAGAGAATACTCTACGAACCTGCCAGTATGCTGTCCACATATACAGAGAATACTCTACGATCTTGACAGTATTCTGACCACAGAGACAAAATATATTTTACGTATCTGACAGTATGCTGACCTCATATACAGGGAATACTCTACGTTCCTGTCACTATGCTGACCACATGGACAGATAATACTCTATATTCATATCAGTGTGCTGAGAGAAAAAACTCTACGGCCTGACAGTATGCTGACCACATAGACAGAGAATAATCTACTCCTGACAGCATTGTAACCACATAAACAGATTATACTCAGTGCTTATAACAGTATGCAGACCACATAGACAGAGAATACTCTACGTCCCTGAAAATATGCTGATATATATTTCAGAGAGAATATTTTGCTTTCCTGACAGTATGCTGACCACATGGACAGATAATACTCTATTTTCATATCAGTATGCTGACAGAAAAAACTCTACGGCCCTGACAGTATGCTGACCACATGGACAGATAATACTCTATTTTCATATCTGTATGCTGACAGAAAATACTCTACGGCCCTGACAGTATGCAGACCACATAGACAGATTATTCTCTATGTCCCAAGTATGCTGACTACATCGACAGATGGTACTCTATGTTCTTAACAGTATGCTGGCCACTTAGACAAAAAAAACTGTACGCCCTTACAGTATGCTGACAACATGGACAGATTATTCTCTATGTTCTTCACAATATGATGAACACATGGACAGAGAATATTTTACGTATCTGACAGTATGCTGACTATATATACAGAGAATACTCTACGGCCCCGATAGTATGCTGACCATAGAGATAGACAATACTCAACGTCCCTGAAAATATGCGGATATATATTCCTGAGAGAGAACACCTTACGACCCTGACAGTATGCTAACCACATAGACAGAGAATAGTCTACATCGCTGACAGTAAGCTGAACACATAGACAGTGAATACTCTTTACTCTTAACAGTATGCTGACCACATAGAGTGGGCATATCCTACGTCCCAGATAGTATGCTGACCATATAGATAGAGAATACTAAATTTCCCTGAAAATATGCAGATATTTATTCCTGAGAGAAAATACTTTCCGTCTTTGACAGGATGCTGACCACATAGACAGAGAATATTCTACGTCCCTGTCAGTATGCTGACCACATAGACAGAGAGTAATCTACACCTGAAAGCATAGTAACCACATACACATATCATACTCTATGTTCTTGACAGTATGCTGATCACATAGACATGGGATACTCTATGTCCATAACAGTGTGCTGATCACATAGACAGAGAAAAGTCTAATTTCCTGACTGTCTTCTAAACACATGTACAGAAAATACTCTACGTCAATGACATTATTCTGACCACAGAGGCAAAGAATATTTTACGTATCTGACAGTACGCTGACCACATATACAGTGAATACTTTACGAACCTGCCAGTATGCTGACCACATAGACAGAAAATACTTTAACCAGGACAGTATGCTGACCACATAGACAGATTATACTCTATGCCCCTGACAGTGTGCTGACCACATAGACAGAGAATAATCAACTCATGACAGCATTGTAACCACATAGACAGATTATACTCTAAGTATGCTGACCACATAGACGGAGAATACTCTACACCTTTACAATATGCTGACCACATAGACAGAGAATACTCTAAGTGCCTGACTGTATTCTGACCACATATACAGAGAATTCTCTACATGCCTGATGGTGTGCTAACCACAGAGACAGTGAGTATTTTATGTATCTGACAGTATGCTGACCACATATACAAAGAATACTCTACATTCTTGACAGTATGCTGACCAGAGAGACATTTAATACTCTATGTTCTTAACAGTATGCTGACCACTTAGATAAAAAAACTCTACGGCTCTGAGAGTATGCTGATCACTTAGACAGAGAATAATCTACACCTGACAGCATGGTAACCACATAGACAGATTATACTCTATGGCCTGGCCTTGATAGAATGCTGACAACTTAGACAGATGATACTCTATGTTCTTAACAGTATGCTGGCCACATAGAAAAAAAATACACTACGTCCCTGACAGTAAGCTGACAAAATGGACAGATTATTCTCTATCTTCTTCACAATATGCTGAACACATGGAAAGAGAATATTTTACGTATCTGACAGTATGCTGACCACATATATAGAGAATACTCTACGGCCCTGATAATATGCTGACCACAGAGATAGAGAATACTCAACTTCCCAGAAAATATGCGGATATATATTCCTGAGAGAGAATACTTTATGACCCTGACAGTATGCTAACCACATAGACAGATGATACTCTGTGTCCTTAACAGTATGCTGGACACATAGACAAAAAATACTCTACGTCCCTGACAGTAAGCTGACAACATGGACAGATTATTCTCTATCTTCTTCACAATATGCTGAACACATGGAAAGAGAATATTTTACGTATCTGACAGTATGCTGACCACATATACAGAGAATACTCTATGGCCCTGATAATATGCTGACCACAGAGATAGAGAATATTCAACTTCCCAGGAAATATGCGGATATATATTCCTGAGAGAGAATACTTTACGACCCTGACAGTATGCTAACCACTAGACAGAGAATACTCTACATCGCTGACAGTAAGCTGACCACATAGACAGAGAATAATCTACACCTGAAAGCATGGTAACCACATACACAGATCATACTCTATGTCCCTGACAGTATGCTGACCACAAAAACATGGATACTCTATGTCCATAACAGTGTGCTTACCACATAGACCGAGAATAGTTTAAGTGCCTGATTGTCTTCTGACCACATATACAGAAAATACTCTACGTCAATGACAGTGTGCTGACTACAGATACAAAGAATATTTTACGTATCTGACAGTATGCTGACCACATATACAGAGAATACTCTACGATCTTGACAGCATTCTGACCACAGAGACAAAAAATATTTTACGTATCTGACAGTATGCTGACCACATATACAGAGAATACTCTACGAACCTGCCAGTATGCTGACCACATAGACAGAAAATACTATGACCAGGACAGTATGCTGACCACATAGACAAAAAATAGTCTACGTCCCTTACAGTATGCTGACCACATAGACAGAGAATAATTTACACCTGACAGCATGGTAACCACATAGACAGATTATACTCTATGTTCTTAACAGTATGCTGACCACAAAGAAAAAAATACTCTAAACCCATAGAGTAAGTAGGATTCTAGGACAACACGTCGACGGAGAATTCACCGCCGGACAACTGGCCGCGGACAATTCGCCACTAAGACAACCCAACGCTAGGTCAACTCGCCCCTAAGACAACTCGCCGCCAGGACATCTCACCGTGTAATCTGTTTTTTCCTGTATATACATCATTAACATATATTTGACAATATTTTAAATTTTCACAAGGATTTATTTCTATATTCTCAGGACTGATGTAAAACAGTAGTTGACAAATTTCTTTATTTCAATTTATTAGTTTCTTTGGTTGTCATATTTCCTCTGTGAGAATAATTCAGGCCTCAAAAATATTAGAGCTATTAATTTAAATTTAGTAGTTGATGACGTCTGCATCGACACGAAGGGCCTTATCATTGACGTCAAAATGAAACTAAATACAAGGGACATGAACAAAAATGATTCGGAAAGCAATCTGGCTCAAGAAAATTTGATAATTACTTTACAACGCATAGTTTATATTTATAATGTTTCTTTTATATATAAATGGTGTAAATGGTGGTAAAACATAAATCACACAGCGAGTTGTCCTCTCGGAGAATTGTCCGCGGCGATTGTCCAGCGGTGAAGTTTCGTTGATTTAATTAAAAAAAAATATTTTTAATCACTAGAGAAATCATTATTATGTTCTCAATACATCATTTTATAAAGTATTTATTCAAATTTTACATCTCATGGTGATGTTTTCCATTCCTGATTGATCATAATTGGAGAAAAGAAAAGTTGTTTCTTTAGTTTTGTTTAGTTGCAATTTTCCTCATTTGTTTTTACTTTAGTTCCCCAGAAAAAAAGTTTAAAGATTTCGTACAGAAAATTTCAGTTCGCTGTGGCTACTGGAAGTGTGTCAGGAGTGCGAATAATGAAGAGGGGGGGGGGAATTTAATTTTTTGTGAGTTATTGTGTAATAGCCTTTTATTTTTGATATGGCTTCACCGTAGCCAGGGAAGACCTTTGGTTCCCCCGAAGCGACTTGATGACAATTTTTTGTTCACTCCAATATTTCAATAACTTCTTCACTCAAATCGTACTCGCACCGAATCTAAAGACTCAATGGGGGTTGGTCCTACAGAAAAATTCATAGGAGCTAATCTGCTTAAATCTAAATTCATAAGATCGTCAAGAAGTGCTCTTCTTTAATTTTGATCTCTAACTTTTTTATTTAAAAAAAAAGTAAAAGTGGAAAACAATGAAATAATAAAATACTTAGATCGAAATTAAAAAAAAAGGCTTCTAGACGACTATTGGATATTGATAGAGAACAGATTAGCCTTTAAAAAAATTTGTAGCAACAGCTCCCACTGGGGCTAGGACTTTTTGGTGGAGGGGTGCCCAAAAATGAAATAAAATACATGAACAACTTCAAAGATATGGAGCATTTTACACCGTATGTCAGAATCTCAGCTCAATCGGACGAGTAGTATTGGTAGCTAGCAAAAACCACCGAACGATTCCTAAAAATATTACTATTAGGTAGCTAAATATAAATCAAAACATGAAATTATGTTCATGCTTTGGGAGAGGTAAGATTAACTACTAGTTACTGAATTTGTAATAAATACATTGTTTTCCGAATCCAGGAATAAACATTTCTTTCTCAAGAGTGTTAAGTGTTGATATTTAATTAAATCCTATTTCTTTTAACCAAAAACTAATCTCTCAAAAAATTCGTCCGTTAACCCTAATGAGTTTGACTGTCAAAAACAACGGGAGAGTTTGACTATGTGCTAAAAAAACACATGTCTTATATATATACCTACGGTACTGTGTTTTTTACAAGTTGTTAGTATATGTATTAAGATAATGTGTACTAAATTTCAAGTAAAAATATTGAATATATAAGGAGAAATGAATACATCAGAATGTAAGACATTGGCAACTGAGAGAGCAGAACTGTGACTGGATGGAGTGTGAACCAATCACAGCTCGTGCATTTGTCTCTACTACACAAAAACGTGGAAAAATGCTTGCGTTTTGGCTAACCGAACTGTATTTTCACGTTGCCACACGTCACTTAAGTACAATCAATTCCATAATTTACGTGATTTACGCTAATTTACACCGATACGTAATTTTTTTTTGATTTTTGTATACAAAAATACATTTGGTATTCATGTAGGAACAAAGTCAAGAAGGGCCAGTAAATTTAAAAGAATGACATGAAAGATATAAAGTAATTGAGAAAATGTGTGCATAGAAAACACACGTCAAACTCATTAGGGTTAAATACTATCTAGGCAAAGTTATCTGTTTCATATCTATTCTACATATTATGCATGTACCATTGAACATTTAATATAAACGCTATCTTTTGAATGTGATGATTGTACTCTCGAAAAATCTACTAAGAGATAATGTTTGTTGAACCTTGTGTAGTTTAATTCCTGACATACTTAAAACTTGAAATAAAGCAAACAAATAGTAAGGTAACTCACTTTTATTTGATCTAGTGATAACAATTATGAACAATCAACATTCCTAACTTCAGCTGATTTACGATTAGACCTATAGATAAGAATCATGAGATTCTTTTCGGGGCAAATTGATTACTCAATATGTTTCTGTAGGGAACTGCCCTTAGTCAGCTCTAAATCTCTGTTACTAAAACTGTGCAACTATTTCTTTTGTTATTATGAGTTTATTTAAACTCAACGTTGAAGGTTTCATCAGGTTTCAAGCTTTCGAATGGGCAGATTTCTATTCATCATCAGGAGAAGGGTAGAAAACCTGGACCTGACAATGAATTATATGACCAATAGTTGTATGTTGGATACCGTCTTTCTATTTCACCTATCTATCTTATTGTTTATTATTATTAATTAATCTATCAAAATCGAAATATGAAACCAAAATTTGAAAATTTTATACCACCTATAGCAACTGGTGACAACATTCATTTTCTAGAAAAATTATACTTTCTTCATATTTGTAACAAGCTATAGAGGTGCAATAAAAAACGGTCAACCTCTTTAGCTCTATGTCTATTTCTTTCTGTTCTTTTTTCCATATTTCATTAGTACTATATTTTTTTATAATATTATTATTTTCTTATTAATAATTATTGCTATAGTTTCTATGTGTGTCCTCTATTCCATGTATAATCTCCATTCTTATGCGTTACTTATTCCTATGTTTGCACTATGATCCTATGTGCCTTGTTGTTTATATGTGTCCTCTTGGTCATATTTGTCCTCTTGTTAATGATAGCTTAGATTTTACAATTACTCCTCTTCTTTTTGATGGCTTAGATTTTACAATAATTGCTAGAAATGTCTGCTCACTGCCTTGATTTATCTAGGAGTTCTAATAATTTTAAATGATGACTATCATCTGAAGCAGTTCTCTTTTGTATTGACTTTATACTGAAGTATGTGGAACTATTAAGATAATAAGAAGGAGATAAAAAAAGTAGTATTCTGAATACTATGTAGACATGTAGAATCTTTATACTTACTTAGATCCAATAGTGAGAATGATAGAACCACGTTCATACCTAATGCCTAGCTGAACAAATATGCCCAATATATTGGCCCTTCTTGTGACACACCAAAAAATTCACAAGCTCTGTTTCTTCATATTTATACCAAATAATATATGCCGGTTACTAACTAGTTTGTATGTATATCCTGTATAATATATAAACAAAAATTAAATTAATTTCAATGAACACCTCATAGAAGAAATTGAAAACCTTTATTAAAATTAGTTCTGAAACGATAAACAATGCACAATACCATGAAATCTGAAATTTTAGTAAGCATTCCCAAACTCTCTAGCAGATTAATATGATTCAAGAAATTGGTTGACCATTTTAATTGAATAACAATAATTGTTCTTATTGCCTCAGCTACAACAAACTTAAGGGGGAAGTAGCATTTTAGCACGAGACACAGGCCATCATCGTTATAGTCCTTTAAATGCAGAACATGATCCCTACACCCAAAGAAGTGTCTCTAAAAGTTTCCCCGTATAATTTAACGCGCCAGTTACTCCTCCAAATTTGAGACCCACGCTGGGTGGCTTCCTGTCATTGACGTAAAATGCCTATTTATTCCATTAAAATTCCTCATAGATGTCGAACATTATTTCAGTAGAATCTTTGACAGGAGAAAGTAGTTGGTTTTATAGATCTAAAATACATTCGATTACATATTAATATTTGTGTAAATTTAAATATCTATAAATTAATAGATTTATTAGGAATTCTTAAGTCAAAGTATTGTTTGAGGATATTATAGTTATATTTTAGAGCTATTTAGTATGCCACAAATTGATTTTTTTCTTAATAAATGGACAACAAATAAGAGTAACAAATTGTATTCCAGTTGCTAATTGCAAAGAATTACCAGAAGTGTCTTCATTCCATGAAGTCACTCATGGTATTCCTAGTAATTAGATTACCCAATGAGGCGTCGAGGAAACAATTACCCTAATCAAATCATTTTAATTGTTAACAAACTTCCAGTAACTATTGTGGGTATAATAATTTATTTTGATGATGCAATATAACGCCAGTAATGTGTACAAACTTTTTGGCGTCATCATTGTCAGTTATTAATTGAATTCTGTTACTACTTTATCAATATGAAGAGTTAATTTTGTTATCATAAAATTGGTCATATTAATTTCTGGTATTGAATATTACCAGGAGCTTTTATGATTTAAATGAAAAGAAAACTTATTCCCTTTGAGCTTAAGTAAACCGAAATAGATTAACTTACTTTTATATACGAGTATCAAATTTATTCCTGGCCAAGTTAACCCTCACAATCTTTTGACATAATGAATATGTCGCCGACAACTAATTATAATAATGTATCTGCATAAATAACCTAACCATTATTTCATCTCCGCATCAATCTAAGCCATCAACTTCTTCAACCTGTCTTAACCAAAAACAATAGGGACGAGTCAAGTGGATAGAAGATTTCTATTGGGTCCTAAAAGATAATTGAAAAGTGGAGATTGTTTTGGTGAGTCATACAAGATAGGATAATTAGATAAACTTGAAATACAATGAAAAATAAAAAGAATCGTAATATTCAAATGGTTTATTATAAATTTATCAAAGAAACACAAATGGTAATGGATAGTGCTGGAGTTACGAATAGTTAATCCCATGTGGTTGCATTCGTACACACAAACTCACAATGACTTGAACACAAAGAATAAATTATTTTCAAACACATATGTATTTGAATTGATTTTAATAAATAGCAATATATTGAGAAATGTTAATACAAATTTATATTTATAAACACTTTCTTCGCGTCACTCGCTGCAAATACTGTGCCTTTATTCAATATAACTCTAATATTGCTATATCCCTTCTCTCATTTCAGATACCATTTACGCTCCTTACTCCATTCAATAAGCAGAAGTTACTCTAGTGAATGTCTTGGACAAGAAAGTAAAGGTTTACGTCATTCAACCAAATAAACAGCTAAATCTAACATTGAAGATTAAATAATTTAAAAAGGCTAGACCCATGAATTTTTTTCAAGAAATTCCAAGAGAAATTATTTGTTGGCATCTTTTGATTCGACAAAAGTTCGCAGCTTAGGAATGATGAATGAATCTCCTAATGGATTGGCAAAGCCGCCACTCAAAATTCTCTCCTGAAATATTTAACTTGGTGGGGATATTTCAGAGGTGAAACACAATTGGAGGACATCATCGGTTTTCTTTAGATGTTGCACTACGCATTGTCTACACAGAGAGAAATGGATGGTTAAATTCTACCATCTGAAGGGTAACTTCAATCTTTTTGTCGGCTTGTCTGACAGACAATCCGAATTATAGGATTGATTCTACCCTTCAAAGATGAAGGGTAGAATAAACTCTCTGAATGATTGAAATTATACTCTAAAAGTTAACCTTCAGATGATTGAATATAACCCTAATCTAGCAAAGGGTAGCTTTAACCATCCATTCCAGTGTTTGATCTAATCATCCTAATATTAATATTTAAATAGGATTTAATGAAATTATATTATGGGTTTAAGGGACTGGAAGAGTGTAAAGAGGCGCCATGAACATTCACCTATACCACAGACAGTGGGAATGCTCATGGATGCAGAAAAGCTACTCTGTGAATGCAGTCACTTACCAAGGAATGTAATGAATAGAGACAAAAGCAGTAGAGGAAAAAAAAAATTATCTAATTGGAGAAAATAAAATTCATAGGGTATTACTTATAATATATATTTAATAATAGAAGATACAACATTATAATATAAACTATATATAGTACAAACAATGAAATCCATAGCTATATTTAATAAACAAAAAAACTTTTTTTGGAACAAACTAAAGAATACATATATTTAATAAACAAAAAAATACCTTAGGACTATAATAATTAGATAATTTAGTAGGGGTTCAATATCTGCTTCGGAACCAAAGCCATATCGCTGACATCAAAAGGAAATCAAATAAAAGGAACTGGAAGAAGCGGTCAGAAAGTACAGTGGCTCCATGAACTTTGTCACCTACCATGTCGGTGACAAAGTTCATGGATGCATAAAAACTACTCCGTAAATGCAGCCACTTTACCAAGGAATGTGACAAAAAGGGACACAAGCAACAGTGGCTGTGCTCACTGAAGGAAGAGGAAAATGAAGAGGTGATCGTAAATGAAGCCTATGAGCCTACTTTACACAAATGAAAGACCTTTTAATTGAAAAGCATAACCTCATAAATTGAAAGAAGCATTAAAAAATGATAGAACGGTAAGAATGACGAAAAACTATCCATATTCTAAATTACAACAGTTTGGGGCCAGAGAGACGCCACCCCCTTCTCTTCCATTCACCACAGACAGCTTCAGGATAGATCCCCTTCGAGTCTTTAAAATAATAAAATCCATAGATAGGGCAAGTTACGAGTTATCGAACAGCTCCACTTTATAAACAATATAAGAAAAAACAATAGCTAATTAAATATCTTAACTGTAGGTCTAAGGATAAAAAGGAACACCAGTACTGGAATGTACATTTCTTTAAAAAAACAGGACGTTTAGATAGTCTAGCTATCATTATCAACTAATATAAAATCTGTAATGGAACAAAAAATAAAAAAAAAAAAAAAACATACACTAATATTTATTGAACATTAAAAACCTAACTAAAAATTAATTAAAAGTTAAAGGATAAGAGCTGTCACTATTGTTTAAAATTGGTTGGCGTTTAAAAATGTGAAGTGATTCTAAAATTCTCAACTCATTAAAATTGTTTGCACTACCTAAAATTTTAAAATGATCTAATTTGATTGGAGAGTCGCAAGTACTCTCCGTGTGAATTCTAATTGATGAATGAGGTGGATTGCAAATTGGTCTATTAGTTCGAAAACTCCTCCCAGCATGCTCCGCAATCCTCATGTAGAGTGGCCGCGACCTCATGCCAACGTACTCTGACGTGCACTGCACGCAACTAAAGGAATAAACGACTGACGAGAGCATGCCGAGAGGAAGTTTATCTTTGTAATTAAAAAAAGAGCCTATTGTAAATGAATTGGTAAAAACAAATCTAAAAGTTACATCATTAAAATATTTAGTAAAAAGAATGGAAAGATCTTGTTTTAATTTGACAGAGTGGTAGCCTAGATATGGTAGGGATGCATATAAAATGTTTTCAGCGGGTGGTACAGTATAAGTGCTATTAAAATTCCTATCTAAAAACTGCATAAGGATTTTATTAAAAAGTGAAGTACAAAAGCCATTGTTATTAAAAAAAGAACGTAAAAAAGAAATCTCCCGCTTAATGAAAAATTGCTACTAATTTTGCATGCCCTGAAGATTAAAGTTTTGATGCTATTGTATTTAAAAGAAGTGGAACAAAAACAATAAAAACTAGAGCATAAACCTGTAAAACTAATTTTTCTAAAAACTGAACTATGGAACTTGTTATCCTGCCTATGAATATTACAATCTAAAAATGATAAACTATTATTTTGCTCAAGTTCAAAGGTAAAATTTATACTGCTATGCTTGCTATTGAGGTAAGTTAAAAATAGGGGAACGTGAGATTTATCTTTAAAAAGGAGGAAAGTGTCATCAATATATCTTTTGTAAAACAAGGGTTTAAAATTAGAGGGGCAATCTGCAAGCCAATTTTGTTCATGATGGCACATAAAAATATTTGCGAAAGTAGGACCTAATGGGAGTCCCATACCTAAACCTTCAAGTTGTTTAAAATATTTGTTATTGAATAAAAAGAAACTATTTAAAACTGAAAGCTCTAAAAATGTTCTAAAAAATGAGACAGTTAGCCCTAAAAAAGTAGAAGATGGATCAGAAAAGAGTTTACTACAAATGATATCTATTGTTTCATGAAGAGGTATGTTTGTAAAAAGATTTTCGATGTCAAATGATGCCATAAAATAATTGTCAGAATTTGGAATACTAGTTACTTCTTCACTGAAATCATATGAATTTTTGCAAGTGTATTCATTAGTGGTTAAAGGAGATAAGAAAGGGACTAAAAATTTAGCAATATTAAAACTAGGAGTGTTATAAGCAGCAAAAATAGGTCTAAATTGAAATTTACTTTCAAAATCAAGTTTGTGAACTTTGGGTAGGCCATACAAAATTCCAGGTCCAGAGCCACTGACATATAACTGTTTATAAAGAGAATCGTTAAAATATTTCAGTCTTTTCATTTTACGAAGGAAATTATTAATCTTGTCTTCTATTTGAAGTGAATATTTCTGAATGGAATCGGTTATTTCTATAAATTTTGTTGGATCTGATATCAAAGATGTCATTCTATTAATATAATCAGATTTGTCAACAATAACTACACCACGACCTTTGTCTGGACGGGTAACTATTATGGATTTATTTTTAGAGAAATTTTTTAGAAGAGAAATATCGTGCTTAGATATTACAGCAGAGAAAATTTTATGAGGCTTAAAATTATAAAAATATTTAGAACATAAGGTCTTTAATTCTCTCTTAAAACCACTAAAATTAACACAATCCCTATCTCTAACCTGATTATACAGTTTTTCAAAAGATAGAAAATATTTGAAAAAATCAATCTTATAAATTGGAAGACAAAAGTCAAGGCCAAAAGCAAGTAGAACTTTTACACGACTAGGCAACACAACCGAACTGAAATTGTATATCACCTTTTCAGGGTCAAAAGGCTCAAGTTTGGCGTTGATGCCCAAGTTCCGCAGCTTATGTTCATGGGTAGTTTCATCTTCTACTTTTTTAGGGCTAACTGTCTCATTTTTTAGAACATTTTTAGAGCTTTCAGTTTTAAATAGTTTCTTTTTATTCAATAACAAATATTTTAAACAACTTGAAGGTTTAGGTATGGGACTCCCATTAGGTCCTACTTTCGCAAATATTTTGATG
>CANNZV010001715.1:0-133412 GCA_947561585.1 Caprella mutica
AAATACATGAAAATTTAACAAACAAAATTCATTAACATCAGGAATATTAGTTTCCGTTGCGGCTGATCAAGTCAGCTCCAATATTTTCTCTCCCAGGAATATAAACAAAGGAAAATCGGTGAGGTTGTAGAGAGATAGCCCATCTCATCAAACGTGAATTGCTGCCTTTAAATTTGTTAAGGTAAATTAAAGGTTTATGATCCACCTCCAAAATGAACTCTTTGCCTGTTAAGTAATACTTAAATTTGTTAATAGCCCACACTACTGATAAGCACTCTCTCTCAATGGTGGAGTAGTTTGTCTCAGCCTTCAACAAAGATCTACCAGCATATGCAATTGGATGAGCAACATCATTTTCCCAATATTGGATTAAAACACTACCTCGACCTACCGTTGATGCATCAGTTCTCAGTATGAATCTCTTTGAAGGGTCAGGAAGTTTTAGTACTGGTTTGGTTGCCAACATTGACTTAATCAAATCAAAGTTCTTTTCTGCTTCCTGTGACCACTCGAGTGGTTCGCGCTCACTTTTCAGAAGCTGATTAAGAGGATGGCTAAGTTCAGCTGGGTTGCTCACAAACTTTCGATAAAATGAAAATAACCCAAGGAATGCCCTAAGCAGTTTCTTATTTTTCGGTTTTTCGAAGTTGATAATGGCTGATATCTTTTCCTCTTGGGTTTGAATCTTTCCCTCTCCTACTTTGAAACCTAAATAATTCAAAGAGAAATAACCAATAAAGCACTTAGTAGGGTTAGCAGTTAGACCGTGTAGCCTCAATCTACATAAAACTACCTTTATAGTTTGAAGGTGACTATCCAAATTTCTAGAATAAATGAAAATATTATCAAAATAAAATGTAACTTTCTCTAAATCTTCCAACACAATGCACATCAACCTAATATAACTAGCTACTGCAGTGACCAGTCCAAATGGCATTCTAACTCATTCCATGAGACCCCTTGAGGTTGGGAAAGCGGTGTATTCTCTTGTTCGCTTAGTCAGCTTGACTTGCCAATAGGCTTTAGTGATATCTAGTTCAGTAAAATAGTCAGAATCATGGAATTTATAAAGATCTTCCTCGATAGAGCAAGGAGGCTCAGCATCAAAAATAGTAACAGAGTTCAATTTTCTATAATCGGCCACTAATCTGTAACTATCATCAGATTTATTTACTAGTAAACAAGGGGAAGAGTAAGGTGATTTTGATGGTTGGATGGACACCAAATCTAATAATTTATCTATTTCATTATCAAACTTTTCCTTCAGGTGTAATTGAATAGGGTAGTGTTTTGCTCTGATTGGAGAGGAAGTACACAGTTCTACATCGTGAACGATCGAATCTGTACATCCTGGTTTCGAAGTTAGAACGTCATTGAAATCTTCCTAGATGGATGAAACTTTACATCTGTCAGTTTTACTTAAAGATTCATTATTTGAGACATCAGAAACTAGCTTGGTCTCATAAATAGGAGTGAGTACATGTTTAGGATAATCATCGATTATAACAGCATGACACACAATTATGGCATTTCCAGCTTCATCTAGTTCTTCCAAATAGGTGGAATCAGATATTTCTGCTTGCCCAACCGTGGCCCTACGATGATACTTCTTTAGTAAGTTAATATGATAGAACTTCTCTTTGCCGTTATCATCGACAATGTAATTAAGTTTACCTCTTCTTTCTTTAACCTTAAAAGGCCCGCGCCAAGCCATTAACAATTTGTTTTTTTCTTCCGGTAACAAAACTAGCGTTTCGTCACCTACGTTCAATTGCCTGTCTTGACTTTTCATATCAAAATATGTTTTATACTTATCTACACTAATCTTAGCATTATGAGCAGCAATTTTAGCGCAATCTTTAAGTTTTTCCTGAAGCTCAATAACATAGCTGAAAACAGATATTTGATCTTCGGTTAGTTTAGAATCAACCCAGAGATCTTTTAGTACAGCTAACGGACCCCTGCATTGTCTTCCGTACAAAAGCTCAAAGGGTGAGAACCCTGTACGATCACTTGGCATTTCTCTGATTGAGAATAGCGTTGGAAAAAGGTGCCTATGCCAGTCGCGAGGTCTTTCTGAGCAAAGTTTCTTTAAACATGCTTTTAGGGTAGAATGTAATCGTTCGACTCTGCCGTTTCCCATTGGATGATAGGGTGATGCAAATAAGGGTTTTACACCCAATAACTTATGGAGTTCACCTATAAGCTGAGAGGTAAATTGCCTACCATTATCGGAAAGCATTTCACGTGGAATTCCGACTCTAGAGAAGATTTGAATTAGTGCCTCGGCTACAGAGATAGAGGTTATTTCTTTTAAAGGAATTCCTCCAGGAAATCCCGTCACAGAATCAATCAGAGTTAGGATATACCGATGGTCATCAGCAGATGGGGGACTCAAAGGTCCTACGATATCAATTGCCACTTTATTAAATGGTACAGTTGTGATAGGCATGGGTTTCATTAGGGGCTTTAGCGACACTGCCCTTAGGGGACATTCGTTGACATTTATCACATGATCTACAAAATAGCCTAGTGTCTCTGCTGATGCCAGGCCAGAAAAAATCTCGTTTAACTCTAGTTTCGGTTTTTGTATGACCATAATGTCCTGCTAATGGAGATTCATGGCCTATAGACAAAACAGTTCGTCTAAACCTCTCAGGGACAACTACGGCCATACTACCTATAGTATTGCTAAATTTGCTATGTATACATTTCCTATACAAAATTCCATCCTGAAACTCATACCTAAATTGAGATCCATCAGTGTTTTCGTGAATTTCCCTTGACTTAGCTAATGATCTAGCATTCTCTAAGGTTTCGCAAGTTAACTGAGCATTACAAAATTCATCTGTATCAACTCTTAAGGGATCTAGTTTAGGTACTTTCAATGGGTGTAATGTACATCCCTTAGCTGCCTTCGACATAGTAACTGCCCCAACTCTTACTTTTTCTTTAACAATGCTAGCTCCAGGAACGTTACCAATTAGTATTGAACAAGGTTTAATGGGAGCTTTAACTGCTTCAACCCATCCAGAAAAGAAATCACTCTTAATAAAACATTTAACTAATGGAAATTTATCTTTCCTGCCTAGATAATCAGACAGAACAACAGTTTTGCAGCCTAGTGAATTATGGTCGGGTAATAAATTTTCAAATACTATTACACAGTTGCATCCCGTATCCCTAATAATGGTGCTAACCGGTGAACCGTTTAAACTACCACTAGTCATGTATTTCAGAGGAGAGCGAGAGTCCAATGAAAAATTTACGGAATAGTTCTTATCATTTATATATCCCTTGAAATATAGGGCTGGGTTTTGAGGACATTTAGCTTTGGTGTGTCCCAATGATCCACAACCGAAACATTTGATATTAGAGTTTCCCCTAAAATTTCCGTTTCCTGTTCGGTTTGCATTATAGTTCCCTGGTAGAGATCTAAGACCTTGATTAGATTTCGCACTGACATTCTTATGAGCACTTGTCCAATTATCGGTCAGTTCAGTCAATCTAACTAAAGAACCTGGATTGTTTTCCTTGAGATAAGTTCTCAAAGTGGGGTTACAAGAGGATAAAAATTGGTCGATCAACATGAATTCTCGAAGGTCGTTGAATGTTCGACCAACGGTCCTAGAATCTATCCAAAAATCAAACAACCTACCTAAATGAATTGCAAATTGTTCATAAGTCTGCCCTGCAGTAACCCTAGCATGACAGAACTCTTCCCTATAACTATCTGGAGTTTTATTAAACTCAGCTAAGAGTGCCCTTTTAAGTTCGTCGTAGTTCTCAGTTATATCAGAGAATAACGCAGAATATAACTGTAATGCCTTTCCTGAAAGTAATTTACCTAAGTGAACAGCATAAGAGTCCCCATCAATCCTAATTAAAGCAGCTATTCTTTCAAACCTAATGAGATAAGCTACTATATATTCACCGTCAGTGTAAGAAGGTAACCTAGGTAAGGGAGCAGAATTTAAAGAATGGTTAACAGTTCGAGTGGCCAAATAATCTTCTCTACTTTGATTCTGTATAGTTATCATCCTAATCTCATGTTCCCTCTGTAATTCTAAAGTTTCCTTTTCATGATTACGTTCTGCAGCCCTCTCATCTCGTTCTCTATCTTTATGTTCTCAAAATAGAGACTGCTGTTTTAGAACAAATTCTACGATTTGGGTCTGGGGTACTCCCATACTTTCAGCCTGAGACCTAAGGTCAGCTAGACTTGGAATCGGACCTTCCATATCAACAATACTACAAGTTGAATGAATATTTAAATTAAGGTCGACACCCAAGATTTCCTACTAATTCAAAAAAATTCTCAGCTAGAGAAATTTATACTAAATTAAATTAGATCTCTGATTTATTGTAAATCGTCCTGAAATGATTATTTCAGCTATCTGATAACCTAGAGATGCAGGTCTGCTATCACTACTAGATATTGATCTAAATAATAATGACTTTTGTTACTTATTGTCTTTAGTCAAATAATATTAGGGTATATATTTAGACTACCCTCTTGGGTGTTATTCACTATTGAGTTTTAGGAATTCCTTTTTTGTGCTTGATTAATTCTCTATAGTTACTAATTGCAAGGAGTAATGAAACGCAATTCAACACAACACTTATATTCACTAAGAAAATGTTAGAGTTACAGAATGTTTGACAATTTAGTTTGCACAGTGTGACGGCGTACAGACGACGATTGAATCGTACTAATTAACGATCTTTGCGGAACTTTACTGAGCTCCCTATGAAGGGAACATACCCCTTTTATAAGGATACTTTCACCAAGTATCTAGGTGCGGGGAATTTGGAAATCGGAAGAGAAATTGTGTCGAGGTTGTTTTTAACTAAAATCAAAAAATACAAAAAATGTATTTACTAATTTCGAGCTCTTGTTAAGGCTCACGTCTTTCTCATAACTGTCCGACAAACACATTAAACTTAGTCAGTTTACGATCGTCTCTGTATCCTTTCTACATACTAGCTAGTTTTTGTGCTCCTTTAGGAGTTGTTCCATTAGAGAATAAATATGCATGTGTGCTTAGGGCAAAAACAGATATCTAATTTAGTCAAGGTTTTAACAGATGGTGAATCGTTTTACAGATACAAAATACCTATACAGTATAATCTGTATACTCAAGAAATACAATAATAATAATTAAGTATATGTGTAATTTAATTACTGTAACTCTTCAAAGTAAACATATAAATGAAATATCAAACTTTTCGTTTTTCTAGACCAATATACCGTTAACACTATCCCCCCCTTAAAAAAGAAAATTACATAGTAATTTTCAACCGAAAAGCAAGTTGAAACTAAGCCTATACAAGCAAAGAAAAGTAAATTACGATCTATCTCAAAGTAACGTTAGTGAAAATATAAAAAGCATAAAATAAAAAATAAAAATAGAACAAAAATTTCGAAAATGGGTTGATGTGGGAGGTTGACGTGTCAGCTGTCATCGGTCATCTCGTGGCGAGTGAAGTCCCATCGTGTCAGGAACAGGAACCGGCTCACAGGATTGTGTGGCAACCTTCATGGTGTATGTAGGTATGTATGTAGGCCCGTAACTGCTGCACCGGGCGTAGCCACGACCTTGGGTGGCTGTCGTGTTTTAAGCACTGCTCAGCAGCCCATGTGGCCTTGGGTGCCAAAGGGTCCAATGGCTGGAAGGTAAGTGTTCATGGACCCGACCATCTCGCCATCATAGGTTGGTGCCACTCGGCCATCAATGCCAACGGAAGTTAGCGTCCCATGTGGTCGTTGAATTTGGTAGATAATAATAATACAGAATCAATTACTTATATATGATTAGGTGACAATTGGAAATACTAATGACCAGCGCGGATCGAAGGTGCGTAAGACCAACAATTGTTGCTTCAACGTACTTCCATTGTTTTATTATCAACAATATATTCAACATAAAATAGAATTTTCATCCTTAAATGTAAACTAGAAATTAGGGTTAGTAACCTTACATTAATCATACATGATCGCCAATTGGCATTAGATAGCAGGGAATCAACTTACAATATTATTCATTTATAGGCTTTCAAGGGAATTTCTCTAATTTTATCACGCAACTGAGGTGAGGGCAGCGTTGAAGAAAGTGAGGGATGTAATTATCTTCATGGTAGTATTAGTTCCTACCGATTTTACCGAAGCTTCCGAATCATCCGAGTTATTAGAGGATCTGGAATCATTGGAATGGTTTCGTTTCCTGATTCTTCTGATGGAAGAGGTTTTTACTTTCGTTTTCACTTTCCTTCCTTTCCGTCTTATTCTATCATTTATCGATGATCGAGAGGAACTAAATCTGCTATGGGAGTTTTCGTTAATCTCTTTTTTTAGATTCTGCAGTTTATTCTGTGTTCTACGAAAACTACTCTTTAACGGTATTGTCAAAGAATCCCTTGGATTTAAGTTATTCCCTGATTCAATATCATCTGAATGTTTATTGCGGTGATCTCTGAATTTCAAAACATATAATATTATAATGAGAATTAAATTTATCAGTACTAAAATGATTAAACTTCCTTGAGTTACGATTGAGTAAGTGTGAACCTCCTCTAATGTGAGATCCATTTCATCAAATGGAATTACGAAAGGTTTGTCTGAGGGTAATTCATCTATCAGCTTCTTGATCGTTTTATGTAAGGGAGTTGAATCATTAACTGAAAATATAGGTAAGTTCGTAATGTCAAACGGATTGGGTTTAGTGGTATTAGATACTAATTTTGTAATGTCAATCTCATGGGACAACCGTGCAGGCCATTCTACTCTATCAGTCATGATGTCACATTTTAATGGTAAGTAATGTAATCCAACTAAAGAGTCCCTAATGAGACCTGTGGGGCATTGTAACTCTATTTGAGTAGATTCTGTTAAGTACAACAGTCGTTTCTGGTGAGAATCTGATAGCAAGATTCCATTATTGACTCCTAAATCTCTAAAGCTGCATAATTCCATCATGTTTGTGGTATTCATCATAAATGATTCGAACTCACAAGAAGAATGTTTAAAACTCCATATGGGTTCATTTTGTCTTAAGATGTGGGTTTTATCGTCAATAGAATGAATGTTGTCTAGGTCTGTGGTGACATAGTGTTCCTTGTCATACAGGAATATCTCCTTTAGGTTAGCTATTACTAGTTTGTCCGAATCTATCTTTATTGGATGGGGTATCAACGTGACGAGTTGATATTCATTCCTATGGAATAAAGGAATTAGTGATACAAAGTAATCGGAACCTAAGTTTTTAATTGTTATGAAAGGAATGATATCTTGGATGGTTCTACGATTGACCTTTGAAATGGGAAACACTAAATCGGGGTAAATTCTTGTCCCTTCCTCTACTACTGCCTTCACCGTCTCTATATCTAATAAATCTGAACTGATGGTTCCTGAACGTAATAATGTGAGTGAATGTTCTGCTATCCTTATTAGTAGTAAACAGTTCACGGCAGCCTGCTTCAGTTGTTCGAAGTTCCAACTAAGCATTTGTAACTTCTCTGAACCCTCCACTACCTTACTTAAATTATCCAAAATTATTTTTATATCTTTAACCGATTTTTCTACTGTTTTTGATAGTAGATAAATCCGTTCATTTGTTATAGTAACCTTTTTATTTATTTTTCTTATGTTATTGTTTAAAGAGGATATCTCTTCGGTATGATCAGATCCTCCAAAGAGCGATCCGAATATGGTACCGCTTATACCCCCTACAGCCAATCCCGCGACAACTCCGAGAAAGGCTTCTGGATTGGTAGTATTTTCCAGATTGGTGGAAGGGCGAGCTGCTCCCAGGAAATGTGCTAGGGAACTTGTCGTTTGCTCTGGTGCATCAAGTTTAGTCCATAATAAGCTTAATTGGGTTTGTAATTTATTATAATTATAATTTATTTCCTCATGGAGGTTTTCACACATTAGATATCTCCCTAGATAAGATATTATTTCAAGGTAAGTAGTTTCTAATCTGAATATAATAAAAGAAAGCCTACGCACAAAGTTTTGTCGACCCTTGGCCGACTCTAAAACCGTGGTGGCAAGGAGAGCGTTAATTGTGGTATGTGTGAAATGTAGATTTGATACTAATTGATCACAGACACTCGAAATGAATGTCAACCTTATGGGTGATAACAAAAACGCACCTTCCACCCTTGCAGTGCCTTGCCAGGGGTGAATGGATATGGGGGGTGAGTCTGCTTCTACAGCCAGGCAACCAGCCACCATCAAGAGCGGTAGAATCCACTTCACCGACACTGGAAGGTCAATTATCATTACAATTTATTCTTATAACTTATTACTACTTATACAATTCAAAACATTATTACAATAGGTTTACAACTATTATTACAATAGGTTTACATTTATTATCTATACCTCACTCATCTTCGAGGTCTTAAGTTATAAGGTTTCTTATCCTTAGGTTGGTTGTTAGTAAGGTTAGTCTGGTTATTATGGACACTCGTAGGAGTTTCCATTGAAATAGTTTGTTTTACAATCGATTTGTCTGGGTGAATTACAAAGGTTCGAGAAGAATTAACTTCTTGAATCGTAATCCGGTTTCCCTTCTTGTTTGTCACGACAAACGGTCCCGAGATGGGTAAGTCTAACTTTCTCATCTGGGTATGTTTGTCAAGACGGGCATACACTCGCGAACCAACTCCTATGTTCTTTTCCTTTCGTTTAGAGTTAATTCTACTTGTGTATTTATCCTGTATTTGCGTCAGATGAACCTTACAATGATTTCTAACCTGTGTTATACGTTTCAACCTTACAGCTAGATCACTTTCACTATAGTCCAAACGAGGTTGAGTAAGCACTTCGGTAGGACTATCATAACCATATAACGCAAAGAAAGGAGATTCCCCTAAAGATGCATTGTAGGTATTATTGATTGTCAACTGAATAACCGGAAGTAGCTCATCCCAGTCCTGAGTGGCTAAGGTGTGACTGTAGGTACGTAAGAGTTTAGTCACTTCCCGGTTTATCCTCTCTGCTAAACCTTGTGACTCTGGGTGGTAAGGTACCACCTCTCGCTTCGAGATGTTGTAAAACTTACAGAACAACTTTACCCGCTCACTTATAAACTCTTGGGCATTATCACTTAGCAAAACTTCGAAAGACCCATAGTGGGCTATAACCCTTCTTAACGCGTCAATAATGCTGTCTGTTTCTTTATTAGGTAGAGGGATTATGATACTATATCTAGTGCAGAAATCTCTAAATACTAAAATGTATCTATTACCCTTTTCTGTTATCGGTAATGGTCCTAATATGTCAGTACTTACAGATGCAAATGGTCGGTTAGGAATTGGATACATCCCAATTGGAATAGGTTTTGGTGAAGCCTTAGCCTGTAAACAGGGTACACATTTATCAATTAGCTCCTGTACTAGTTTACTCTCATGAAGATTGAAAAAGTTCTTCCTAAAGGTGAGCATTGTTCTATCATAACCTCTATGACCTGATGTGGTACTATCATGAATTATTCTAAAAGCCCTTTGCATCAGTGCGTCGGGAATGTATGGTACTAGATACCTGTCAACTAAGCTTCCCCTGGTAATGTTTCTTACTACAAACAAAATTCCACGTAATAACCGATAGTTTGCTAATTTCACGGTCCTTTCACTTGTTCGTGACATTAGTTTCTTTTTAAGTGATTGGCAGTTCGTGTCTGACGTTTGCAATTTCCTGAGTTCCTCTTCTGTCCAATCTACTTTTCGAGGGATATAGGACTGTAATGGTTCCTCTGATTCTTCCTCCTTAGGTTCTTGTTCAGTTACCTCATTGATTTTTTCTCCAAGCTTATCATCTAGTTTTTGTGGGAATTCTTCACAATTGTCTTGTATGTCCACCATTCGGGACAGAAAGTCCGCGAACAAATTTTTCTTTCCAGGTAAATATTTTAGATTTATCTGGTATTCTTGCACCAGCAGAGCCCACCTTGTGATTGCAGCATCTTTAGTAGTTTTATTCATTATCCCTAGCTTTTAAAACTAGCTTGCTGGTCAGTGTATGTTTTCTGACCCTAGTTTTAATTCAATGAGTTAACTTTATTTCCCTAAGTTATCGGGAAAATGAAACAACTCTATATATCTCTTAGAATTACTATTCTCAAAATATTAAGTACAGGATTACAAGATACAGATTTTGTTCACGCACAGTTTAAAAACATACTATGTTCTATGCACAATATATACCGATTACGGATAAGAGGATTCGGAACGGACGGAAGGAATAGTGCTAGATGCACAGCGAAGGGGCTCAGTTACAATAAGAACGTGGTTCTTTGGAATCCACAGTCTTTTATACTGGGATCTCAGGGAATAGAAGGGAGCGAAAATCCACTATGCAACAAGTTTTTGCTAGATTTTAAAGTCCTTGGTTACAGTATCTAATGTAATACAAAGTAATACTCTAATGAGTTTTTATAAGTCTTCGTGATCTTTAATCCAATGAATTTGGTGAATTTATATCCTCTCCTCCGACAGAACAGATAGATAATTGTGCATAGCCAACTTTTATGATAGGTAATGATAGTTCAAATCCTTATTTATTCACCTTCTTATAACATTTGCAATCAAGATACTATTCAGATATTGTAAGTTAATCCTTATAAAGAATTTAGGTAAAGTTAATCGACTCGTACACATAGTCTCAGATTGCACGTATGTTAATATAATATAAGTATAATATTCAATAGTATAATATAATACAGTATAATATAATATTCAATATATGTAATAATATATATTAATATAATATAATATAATATAATATAATATAATGTTCAATATATAATAATAATATATTCAAATAGGATATATAGTTAGAGTTGAACACAAAGTCTAATATTATATAAATATAATATTCGTTATATCGTTCAATTTCTAACACTCCTCCACCTCCACCTCCTCCACCTATTATACATACAAGGTCATACGTTAGCTAATTCATTCTATGTTTTAGGCATACTATCAAATTCTATGTATAAGATTTTATTAATGGTGTAGATACATTGTAATAATATACTGAAATATATCCTAGAGATACAAATTGTTTTTCCTTATGTCCTAATTACTTAATTTATCACCATGAAAACCCAAGAACATAATACAATTATGATTATATATAGTTAACTTGCTACATCAATATGAGTAATTAAGACTATGATTATACAATCAAAAGATAGAATATACTTAAGTAAGAAGACAAGAATATAAGAGTATGCTACCTACTAATCATAGTAATCAATATAATCAATTTTAATCAATAATCTAGAATATAATTTTACAATTTTGACATTAAAAAGATGGAATTGGGATGTTTTTGTGCCCTTGCTCATTATTTGAGGATATTGAATTTAAGGACAAGGTCGGATACACTTTCCTATGATATGGAGTATTAGTGGCTACATTTACTACAGTTGGGGGTTCCAGTTTAGTCTCTGGAGATAACCAGTTACTCCCTTTTTGTCTCCATTTACGGCTACTGGCACGTGTGCTATCAGCCGCAGATCTTAGTGAGCTAGCAATAGAGTCTTTACTTCTACTAGACCACCTACTGGACATCTCTCTAGCCTTACCAAACCCCTTTCTAAATGAAAGTTTTAATGAGTCACGTGGTGATTTAGGGAGTCGTTTCTTAATACCCTTCCGTATTCCCAATTCAATTGATTCATCTCGACTTCCCTTGTTTCTCTTTCTATTTATAAACCAATTTCGAATTTTTGGTAAGAATATGATGGCTAATAGTATTGAATGAAGGATGACTATTATTGTTACTCCCCCATAAGCTACTATTGAATATGAAGTAACTTGTTCCAAAGAGATATCATAAGTATCGAAATCAAAGGTAAATTTATCATCTTCTGAAGGAAGTTTATCAATTTGATTTTTTATAGACTCATGTAAAGGTTGGGTTTCATTTAAAATGAAGGGAGGCAAAGAAGTGATGTCGAAAGTCCTTCCCTTTCCTGAGTTTCCTACTAGTTCTTCTAAGTCAATATCTTGTGTTAACATAGCAGGCCATTTTACTTCATTTGAGGTTAAATAGCATTCTTTAGGGATAAAGGTTAAGCCTTCTATAGTATCTTTAATGCGAGTCTCAGGACAATCTAATTTAATGGGCGTTGGCTCAGAAACATACAACAATCTATTTTGTGGAGTATTTGTTAAATAGATACCTGTGGGATTACCTAATTTCTTAAAATTACATAACATTAACACATCATCTACATTTCCAATATATCCTGCATATGAACATGAATTATGGTTAAGATTCCAGATGGGAAATATATCATCAATAACATGGAGTTCATCACTAATAGAATTTACAGACTTAGAACTTAAGGCTATGTATTGATACTTATTTACTAAAATCACATCGTCTAATTCAGCTATCATTATTGAACCGGAGGAAAGTTTGATTGGATGTGGTACTAACGTATAAACCCTATACTCTGTCAACTCGACCAATGGAATTGTAATAATAAATTTGTTTTGTTGCAGATGCCTTAATTTGAGTAGGGAAATAATTTCGGGAATGTTTTCCCTTGTTATTTTAACTGGGAATTGTAATCCAACATAGTATTTTAAGCCTTCCTCAATGACTTTCCTGAATGCATCTAAATTTAGTAGATCGGTATTTAAATGACCAGATCGTAGTAGTGTTATACTATTATCGGCAATTCTGAATAAAATAAGCAAGTTAGTTGCCGCTTGTTTTAACTGATTTAAATTCCATTGGACTGTGTATGCAGATTGGGTTTTCTTATTCAATTCAGTCATGCTTTCTAAGATCAATTTTATATTTTGCACACTTAATGTTAGATTTCTAGAAATTATGTCTATACGTTCATTTGTGATTCTTATTTTTGAATTTAAAGTTTGGATGTTCTGATTTAGAGAGTTTATTTTTTCTTCGGTGTTATCTTTACCACCAAACAAAGTTCCTATCAAGCTTCCTCCGATCAATCCGATAGTGCCTACGGCTACAGTACCTAAGAAAACCTGTTGGTCTGGTGATGGTCGAATAACAGAGGGTCGTTTGCCTAAATAAGCTTGAGTCAGAATCTGAGCCGGTTTCCCAGCATCTAAGGTCGTAAGGTTCATCCAAATGGGATCAAGGATGGTTTTAAAACCATCATAATTTTCAGACAATTTTATCAAGGTTTGATTTGTACAAATTAAACTATTCTCTAGGTAATTTAATATTTCTACATATGTTGCTTCTATTTTATGTAATAAGAAACTTGTTCTCCTGATGAACCCTAGGTCCTTTTCTGCCTTACCTAGTAATTCAGATGAAATTAATGCTGATATAAAATCGGCAGTTACTTGTAAATTTGAGATGAGTTGATCACATATATTGTCAATAAAATCTAATCTTATAGGAGAAATGAGATAAGCTCCCGTCACTCTTGCTTGTCCTGACCATGCTATTTTAACTATTGGAGAACTACTTTCCCTTTCTAATAGCGCCGTTACTTTAAGTAGCGCTGCGGCTATCAGAAAAATGCTGACAGTGTTCATGTTCTCCTGAGAAATAAAATAGTTCCTCTTAATTAATTACCATAATTTTAGATTCTATTCTAACATCTATTTACGTCATTCCTAACAATCCCATATTATTTTTATTAATTCTAACATTGTTAGTTTCAATAGTAATAATAACTTGTTAGTATACTTAATTTAATTAATTCCACATGCATCTCCCTTTTCTTTTTTTTCTTTTTGTTAATTGTTAATTCCTTGGCCTAAGATTATATCTCCTTTGACCAGTTGTTATTTCACGTGATTTAGCGTTAGTCACGATATTAGTGTTATTAGAATTAGGGTTATTATCCAGCTTCACACCTGTGATGTCTTTCCCTGTTAATGGTTCATCCGAGGTAACACCCGCTTGACCTTGGAGATTAATTCCGTTGGCTGAGGGATCCTGACCTGTGGAAATATTACCTGTGTGAATATTACCTGTGGGAATATTACCTGTGGGAACTTGTAACCCTAAGATTAGTTTATCTGGATGGACCACATAAGTTTCCTTGGTGACTTTGTCCTTGATATTGTATGCACGTCCTTCCGCCTTTGTGACTACAAATGGGCCCGAGATGGGGAACTCTAGTTTTCCTTGCTGTTTATATTTTTTGAGGTTAGCGAAAACTCGATCGCCAACCTCTATGGTCTTATCCCTTCTATTTCGAATTGTCCGACTCGTATATTCATCCTGCGATTTCAATAGATATTGGCGGCAATATTGTCGGACTTGGGATACTTTATTCAAGTGCATAGACAGATAATCTTCCCCATAATTGAATTTAGGAGACTTGAAAGCTACAGTGAAACTATCGAATCCATACAGCGCAAAAAATGGGGTTTCTCCCAACACATTATTATAAGTGTTATTCACCGTTAACTGTAACGTTGGTAAAAAGAGATCCCAATCATTCCTAGCAGCATCTTCAACGTAAATTCTAATCAACTTATTTAATTCACGATTTATACGCTCCGATAGTCCTTGCGAGCTGGGTTGATATACAACTATCTCCTTTTTCCTTATACCATAGAATCTCAAAAATTTCCTTAACTCGTCACTTCGAAATTCTTGGGCATTATCTGTCAGTAGTGTCTCGAAGGTTCCGTAATGAGATATGAAATTTCTAAGGGCTGCTATTACAGCACTACTGTCCTTAGAGGCTAAGGAGTAAAATACAGAGTATCTTGTAGTAAAATCCCTAAGAACTAAAACATACCTTTTCCCAAATTCCGTGATGGGAAGTGGACCCAGGATATCTGAACTGAGCGCAGTGAAAGGTCTCGGAGGAATAGGATATTTAGCTATGGGTATTGGTTGGGCTATTCCCTTTGCCCTAATGCACTTAGTACAATTTTTTGCCTTATTCTCAATGAACTCCCTTTCTTTGTAATTATAGAAGTTCCTCTTGAACAACCTTAATGTTCTGGGAGCACTCTTGTGACCGGCTGTTATTTTATCGTGGACAAGTTCAAACGCCTTTCCCATGAGGGAGTCTGGTATATATGGAACCAGAACTTCTTCCTCTGAATTTCCACGTTTCAATTTTCTATAAACGTAGATAATTTTATTCATTATCTTGAAATTTGATAATTTCTGGGTTGACTCTTCGAGGCCATTTTTCATAGTTACCCGCAAGTCACTGCACCTTTCATCCCTTTTCTGATGTTCTCTCAATTCCTTCTCATCCCAAGGTACTGCTACAGGAATTAATGAGTTAATTCCGTCTGTTGTCTCTTCTTCTTCTTCCTTTAATTCGATGATCTTCTCGTGGAAATCATCATCCAATTCCTGTGCGACATCTACACATCCCTTATTCACGTCTACTAATCTAGATAATAGATCCGCGAATATATTGCTCTTACTAGGTAAATATTTGATTTTTACATCATATTCCTGGATAGCGGCAGTCCACCTAGTGATGACTGCATCCTTGGTTACCTTTTGACATATTCCAATTAAGGGTTTGTGGTCCGTAAATGCGGTGAGATCATAGAGTTTGATGATATAATGAAACTTTCTTAAGGCGTATAACAGGGCCATACACTCACGTTTTGTAGTTGAGTAGTTTCTCTGGGCCTCAGTTAAACATCTTGATACAAAGGATACTGGGTGTAGCCATCCGTTATGTTCTTCCAGTAAACACGCAGAAATTCCTATTAACGAAGCATCGGTGTGGAGGTAGAAGGGACGCTGGTAGTCGGGTATCTTCAAGATGGGAGCCGAGCACAGTTTCTCCTTTAGTGCGTCCACCGCGAGAGAATGCCGCTCTTCCCACAAGAACCGGACGTTCTTCTTTAGTAGTTCATACAAGGGAGCGGCTATAATGGCATAATTAGCCACAAGAACCCTAAAGTAGTTTAGGGTTCCCAATAACCCTTGTAATTGTCGCTTACCTTTAGGATATGGTAAATCCCTGATGTCCTTAATCCGCTCTTCGTCTAGATTCAACCCTTCTGACGTTAAATTGTACCCTAGGAACTTCACGCTGGGTGTAAAAAACCTACACTTTTTTATTTTGAGTTTCAAGTTAGCTTCAGTCAACCTTTTTAATACTTTCTCTATCTTTTCCAAATGACTTACCTTGTCTGCTGTTGTGATGATTATATCATCTAGGTAGACTAAAACACCATGACCGATGAGATCGAACAAGACCTCATTTATTACTCTACTAAAAAAACCTGGGGCTAAGGTTAACCCAAAGGGTATCCTCGTATATTGATACTTACTATTACAGGCCGTAAAGGCTGTCTTCTCCTGATCTTCTGCCTTAATGGGTACCTGGTGGAAAGCGGATGCAAGGTCTAAAGAGGTAATACAGTTAGTATTTCCTAATGAGTTAAATAATTCACTAATTCTGGGAATTGGATAAGTTATTCTTTCGGTTATTTTATTTAATTGACGATAATCGATACAGACTCTAATTTCACCCCCTGGCTTGGGAACTATGATAAGGGGTGAGTTATACGATGACTTTGATCGTATAATTACTCCTTGCTTGAACATATCCCTTATAACCGCATCCAACTGTCCTTGTCTTGCATGGGGTATCCTGTAGGGGGGTAAATTGATTTTAGTATTAGGGTCGGTGAGCGTTATGGGCATAGGGTCGCCCTTGTAATGTCCTAATGGTTCTCCTTCCTTCCAGATCGCCTTCCTAAATGTATTTAGGAGAGTTAGTAACGGAGGCTTCATGGTAGTATCTCCGCAGTTTATTTCCTCTTCTGTGAGTTCCTTGAATTCTTTTTCTATGTCCATGTAATTTCTCTCTCCTTTCTCCTGGACTGAGTTCAGATATTCTTCTTCATTAAACAGCTGGCCCGTACATAACTGGGTACCCTGTTCTAACCTCACCTTCTCGTCATCCAAATTTATGAGATTGACGGTAATTTGTCCTTTTGTGACCCGAGTCACTGCATTTGCTGATACTACCATTTTCTTGTGGTGCACTGTTTTATGTAACACAATGCATTGATTTTCTACGCACCATCCTGGTGCCCTTATATTCATTATTGTTACCGCATTTGGGTCTAATTCTACGTCTTCTACCAAGTGAATATTATTATTTCCAACTGGAACGTTTCCTAATTTCTTCTGTACTCCTATTATTTGTTCGTTTAATATTTTCATCCTCATTGTTTCAGGATCCTTTATATCTTTGGGTAACCCCTTATTCTTATTAAATATCAGAGTATTATTCGAGAAATCCAAATGGGCATTATTTAATATATTCATCCCTAAAACAATAATTTGTTTTACGGGGCTCACCTTGTCTAAGACCAACATTTCCACCGGAAAGTGTCCTTGAGGAGTAATTAATCCCACTTTTATGCTTCCTGCTATAGGAATCGTATTACCACTAGCGTCCTTCACACTACGGTTTGTTTTCCTTAAATAATTTTGAGGTACTAACTCTTCATTTATTAATGAAATGGAAGCTCCTGTATCAATGAGAGCATCATATTTTCTATTATTTATTTCTACCCTTAATTTAGGAGTGGATATCGAGTTATTTAAGGTCCTCACGTGATCCTCCTCCTGTACCTCTTCCTTGTGTCAATATTGACCTTCATTTCCTCTATCATCATCTATTGGGATTGCCTGTCCTTCTTCTTCACATATGATGTTTATCTCATCACTGTATTCGCTATCTTCCTCATCATTTGGTTTATCCCATTCTTCCATATTTCTCATTTCCTCCCTTGTGGGTTTATATTTGCCTGTATATCTTTGGCCCTTACCGTTGTTTGTTTCCTGGTTCCTTCTAGTCCTACACTCATTTGAGGTATGCCCTTTACGGCTACAGATAGTGCACATTTTATCTGATTTACAATCCTTGTACTCATGACCTATTCGGTCACATTTCCCGCATAGGGGTATCCCCTTTTGCATGCGTTTTATGCATCTTTTTGCATTATGGCCCCTCTGTTTGCAGTATTTGCAATGGGCGTTTACCTGGGTTTGAGAGCCTTGGAGGGCTCTACAATCCTTCTTTTGATGTCCTAATTTTCCGCAATGGAAACACGTACCTCTTGATTCGTTATTTCGAACAGCATTATTGTCTGGTCGTATTTCATAGAGAACGTCAGAACGATTTTTTCGGTTATCTCTCTTCTTTTTGTCAGAAGAATGTTTTTCCATAGCTTGGGCGGCCTTGGCCTTCAACATCGTGGAACGGAGACCTATAGGTGCATTCGCTATTTTCTTGTATGCCTCGGGTTCTAGTTTGTCCGCCAGGTGAAGATGCATAATGAAACTATGCAGGAGCTCTTGGGCGGTTATAAATTCCCTTGGGGTTTGTGTTATTCCCCGATTATACACTACATTCCTGTTCACTCCTCGTCTGACTCCTTCTGCTTCTGGAGTCTCAGTCCCAGTTCCGGCAGTTCTCCGTTCGTCCATGGGGGGGGGGGATGATCGCGAACTCGTGGTTCCTAATGAGGTCGTTGGAATCCTGGTTGAGGTGCCCTGTTCTTGTCCATCCTCTTCGGTCTCACTGTCAGTGGATTCTTCACCAACTGACGCGTTCGGTGGTGGGTCCACGGAATCAGTTTCACTAACCCTTATGTTCTCACTTATGATGTTCTGGGCGTATATTCCTTCTTTCTCCCGATGGGTACCGGACATAAAAGCTTCTACGGCGGCTCGCGCCTCTGCTTCCAGTTGGGATATAGAACGGAGTGGTTCCTGGGGTTGTATATTGAATTTCATTATAGAGTGAGCGGCGCATGTAAAATCAGTCCTTTCATGTTGGGGATTACTAATGAGCAGTTCTTCTTTCAGACTAGCATAAGTTATGTTGACACCGGCGAACCCGTTTACTACTTGTATGGCATCACCAACATGTTTAACTACTTGGTTAAATAATAATTGGACCTTTTGGTGATCATCATTAATATTCCTACACTTGAACTGTATTTCAAGACTCCTCAAGAACGTGCAGACATCAATGTCCGACGTACCTTGAGGATTCTCGCCTTTTCTTAGATTCCCTCGGAAACGGGGGAGGGGATCTAAGATAAGTAAATTTTGTTCCGTGCCAGTTAATGCCATTTTCCCTTGATATAATATCCTAATAATATTAGTTTATGGGAAAAATAATAATCAGCGCAAGTACCTTTAGTAATATATACGTATTAACTTATGTAATTAAGCAATTAATACACACGATACGCAATATTCAATACTCAGCATGCAATACAAGTTATTTAAGAGTATTAGTAACACAACATAACCATGCAATAATTTATGTATTTTATGTTGTTAGTGGTAATACCCCTAAATTATGATTTATGAATTACAACAATTTGGTAAAATGTTCTATAACTTATTAAATTAGTTCGACTTAAATTTTTATTATTCTATAATTTTAACTTCAATTTTTTTTTTACTACTCAATACTTCAATAGAACAGATGACGTTCTGCTATTATTTCTTTAGTTACTTAGCCCCTTATACTAGTGATTAAGCTTACGTAGAAATTCTCGTAGATCTCAGACGGGTTATGTAACTTCCTAAGTGATGACGTGTTATGCGTTGTGACGCAATGTGTCTATGTGAAGTGCTGGCTGCTCATAAGGTCGCTGACCTTAAATACCGGTAGGAATACCAGTTCTTCAACTGCACTAGGAAGTAGGTCTCAACTAGCCTTGGGCACTGCTACCGCTGCGGCAACGGTCAAGTTGAAGAATACCAGTTCTTCGGCTGCTCTGGGAAGTAGGTCTCCACTAGCCGGAGGCACTGCTGGCTCGCACCCTGGCAACGGGTCAAGTTGAAGGTACGGAGTGTGTGTGGTATTTACACAAAGCGGAAGGGCAATTTAGAGGTTATGTGGTACGTGCAATGTTTTGCCACGTAAGTCTCACGTCTCTCGTTATACTATGTTGAGAGTGTTCTGATGATTGCTCATTGAAGGAATGCTGGTACGGAACCTTGACGTGATGGCGCTGCTGCCTTCCACTGTCCTTCAAACTGTAGCGCAATGTGGATTACGCGGTGTGGCTATGTGGTGTAGTGCTACTTACACCCTGACGTGATGGCGCTGCTGCCTTCCACTGTCCTTCACACTTTAGCGCAATGTGGATTACGCGGTGTGGCTATGTGGTGTAGTGCTACTTACACCCTGACGTGATGGCGCTGCTGCCTTCCACTGTCCTTCACACTTTAGCGCAATGTGGATTACGCGGTGTGGCTATGTGGTGTAGTGGTACTTACACCCTGACGTGATGGCGCTGCTGCCTTTCACAGTCCTTACTCCCTTTCTTTTAATCAGATTGATCCTGAGGGTTCGACTCTTCTTCCGTCCTTAATGAGGAGTTTTCTCCACTCATTCACTGTGGTCACTTACTTAGAGTTATTAGTCACCACCACTGTATCACCTGTACTTATATAGTTTGGATTTGATTAGTAATTCAGAGAAGTCCCTGTTTTCGGGCGCCACATTTTAAAACTAGCTTGCTGGTCAGTGTGTGTTTTCTGACCCTAGTTTCAATTCAATGAGTTAACTTTATTTCCCTAAGTTATCGGGAAAATGAAACAACTCTATATATCTCTTAGAATTACTATTCTCAAAATATTAAGTACAGGATTACAAGATACAGATTTTGTTCACGCACAGTTTAAAAACATACTATGTTCTATGCACAATATATACCGATTACGGATAAGAGGATTCGGAACGGACGGAAGGAATAGTGCTAGATGCACAGCGAAGGGGCTCAGTTACAATAAGAACGTGGTTCTTTGGAATCCACAGTCTTTTATACTGGGATCTCAGGGAATAGAAGGGAGCGAAAATCCACTATGCAACAAGTTTTTGCTAGATTTTAAAGTCCTTGGTTACAGTATCTAATGTAATACAAAGTAATACTCTAATGAGTTTTTATAAGTCTTCGTAATCTTTAATCCAATGAATTTGGTGAATTTATATCCTCTCCTCCGACAGAACAGATAGATAATTGTGCATAGCCAACTTTTATGATAGGTAATGATAGTTCAAATCCTTATTTATTCACCTTCTTATAACATTTGCAATCAAGATACTATTCAGATATTGTAAGTTAATCCTTATAAAGAATTTAGGTAAAGTTAATCGACTCGTACACATAGTCTCAGATTGCACGTATGTTAATATAATATAAGTATAATATTCAATAGTATAATATAATACAGTATAATATAATATTCAATATATGTAATAATATATATTAATATAATATAATATAATATAATATAATATAATATAATGTTCAATATATAATAATAATATATTCAAATAGGATATATAGTTAGAGTTGAACACACAGTCTAATATTATATAAATATAATATTCGTTATAACGTTCAATTTCTAACACTAGCAAAGGTAAATGGTCCGTGTACACGGTTACCTTATAGTGTAGGATGAGATGCCTGAACTGCTCTAGTGCAAAAATTAACCCTAACATCTCCCTTTTCGTGGCGGAGTAATTCCTTTGGGTCTCACTCAGGCACTTACTTACGTATGACAGGGGGTGTAATATCCCGTCTATTTCTTGCATCAGGGCCGAGCCCAGGCCCACTAGGGATGCATCCGTGTGGATGAAGAATTCCTTAGAGAAATCCGGGATCTTTAGGATTGGACTGTTACATAGTTTCTCTTTTAGTGAATCTACAGCCTCCTTCTTCCTTTCATCCCATTCGAATTTTACGCCTTTTCTAAGAAGTTAATACAATGGATCGGCTATACCTGAAAAGTTGGGAACGAAGATTCTGAAATAATTACAGGCCCCTAGAAAGGCCTGCAACTCTTTCTTACTCGTGGGATATGGTAGTTTCCGGACTGCCTTGATCCGGTCCTCATCCATCCTTAGTCCATGTTCGTCCACAGTATATCCCAGGAACTTCACTTGATGGGTGAAGAAACTACACTTTGTGATCTTTATTTTGAGGTTGGCCTCCTGTAGTTTCTCCAACACTGTCTTGATCTTGTCTAGGTGGGTCTCTTCGTTTTTAGAGAATATTATGATATCGTCCATATACGATAAAGCATGCGTTCCTAAAATATCGTACAGGACTTCATTGATTACCCTACTAAAATACCCTGGTGCCGAGGAGAGCCCAAATGGTACCCTCCGAAACTCATACTTTGAATTTCTTACCGTGAACGCGGTTTTGTGGCAATCCTCTGCCTTAATCTCGCATTGATGGTATGCCGAAATTAGATCTAAATTGGAGATGACTTTCGTTTCTTGCAGCGAGTTAAGGAGGTCTGCTATCTTGGGAATAGGAAATGTTATCGGTTCCGTTATCTTATTTAAACATCTAAAATCTATACAAGGCCTTATTCCACCACCGGGCTTAGGTACGATAATAAGTGGGGAGTTATAATTAGAGGAAGACTTCCTTATAACCCCTTGTTCCAACAATTTTTTGATTTCTACATCTAAGGGTCCTTGCCTGGTGTGCGGATTCCGATAGGGCGGCTTGTTGACTATTCTGTCTTCTTTCAGAGTAATTTCAAGTGGCTGTCCTCTGTAATTCCCGAGCGGTTCTCCTTTCAACCAACATACCTGCCTATACGTATTAAGGAGTGCCATCACTTTCCCTTTCCTTTCTTCATTTCCACAGGTTACATCTTCCCACTGCACTGGTGGCAGTGTTTCTGGTTCTTCGTGTTCCTTCACTGATGAATTATTGGTGGTGATGCTGTGGATATTTTCCATCTTTGTTTTTTCTGCTAGGCACAATATTGTACCTTGACTGAGGGTTACATCCTTATCACTTGCGTTAGTTATACTGACCGTTATTATCCCGTCAGTTGCCCTCGTGATTGCGTTCGAGGTTAATAACCCGAACCTTGGTTCTCCGTGATGAATAATTAAATCTTCGTTTTCCTTGATCTTCTTGTTAGCCACTTCCACTTGAAGGGTGTTTACTGAATTCTTAGCTATCGTGAGTTCCTCTTTCAGGTGTATACTCACGTTACTCACGTTTCTCTGTCAACCAGTATCATTTTCCGTTTCGTTTCTTACCGTTGGATCGTTTTCTTCTTCGTTTTTATCGAGCGTTTCCTTTCCCTGCTCTTCTTCCAATACGATTATTCTTGAGTTTACCGGTACTTTATTATATAGTTTCTTGGACTGAATGATCATGGTTACGGTTTCTTCAGTATTTCTTTCACTTACTGCTTGGTTGTCTATGAACTGTAATTCTTGTTGAGGAAAGTTTACTATAGCATGCTTAAGGATATTCATTCCCAATAGGACTTGGACACTTCCCTTATTTAATTCTTTGAAGACCAAAAAATCTCCTTCTATCTTTCCATTTAGCGTTTCTATTGACATCACCACCTTTCCTATTATTGGAATTAGGTTGCCTTGCGCGTCGTACACCCGTTTGTTTTGAGTTTCTATTTTCTCCTGCTCCCCTAAATTTACTATAATATTTTCAGCTACTAGGGAGACGCTAGCTGAACTATCTACTAGGGCGCTTAATTCTTCATTTTTTTTCTTACTGATTAACTGAATCTTTATCATGGGAATCTTAAGTTTATTCTCTATCTCTGTAGTATTAGACAAACTAACTAGTCATTCCGAGTCTTCCTCTTTTTGTTCGTAGTAGTAATCCGGTGTATCCTCTTCGGATTGCTCTTCTAGGTGATGTACCTGATCTCTTCTCCTATAGTCGTTGTCGGAGTATTTCTGTTTATTCTCAAGTTTGACTCTGCAGTTAATCTTGGTGTGTCCGCGCCTTTTACACCTGCTGCACGCGTTTCGACAGTTTCTTTCTTGGTGTCCGTTCTTTTCGCAGTTTGTACAATACTGTACATTATCCCGCTGTCGTTTCCTGCAGTTTTTACTATTATGCCCCGTGAGTCGGCAGTATCCGCAGTAATTTCCTTCTTTGGGGCATTCCTTTGCGAAGTGACCTTGCCGACCGCACGCGTAGCATTTCTTTTCCATCCTTGCTGGTCTCGTTTGTTCGGTTTGGAGTGCGTAAAGGACTTCCGGTTGCATGTTCTTCTTCTTTGCGGCTGTTTCCATTGTCATGGCGTGTGCCTTCTTGACACAATTTATGGCGTGTGCCGTTATTCTCGTTGATCTCTTATCCGGGGTAGACTTCGATGACCTTGTCAATTGCTTGTGGACATCCTCTTGTTGACCGTTCACTATGAACAAATGCAGCAACATATTCTGCAGAACATCCGCTAAACGAATCGGATTCCTATCCGGTCCTGCATCTCCTGCTGCAATTTCTCCTCTGGCAATCCCATCAGCTGCGGCTGGACCTACAGCAATGTCTTGCGTTAGGGGGTCCTGTAGGTAGCATCCTGCTCCAATCCGGAGAGCTCTCATATCGTTTCTCCCCAGATATGCGTCCACTAAGGCACGGGTTTGCGCTTCTAGCTTCGGCAGATCCTTTTCAGGATTGGAGATATCGTTACGGAGCAGACCGCGTGCCGCTACACGGAACTCCGACCGCTCAAATTGGGGATATATTTCCAGGAGGTCGTTGCAGACCTCTTCATAAGAGATCTGGCGTCCCGCGTAATTTGCCATTTGGATTGCAGCATCTCCCCGTTGAGGATCTATACGACTATTAAGAAGCCTAATCTTGGCCGCATCATCGGTGATGCGGTTCGATTGTATATGCGCGTCTATGTGACGCAAGAATGACCGCACATCCACTTCCCGGCTACCTAGTCCTACTCCATCACTAGCATTTAACTTCCCGCAGAAACTGGGTAAGTTATCAAGCACCGTGATGGAGCGCTGTTCTGTGGCGGACATGGTGTCTACTTAATTAGCGCGCCAATATATATAAATTCTCAAGGGTTAGTTAGGAATTAGTTAGAAATGGTTATTTTTACCGGAATACACGCTGAAATCAGTACAAATATAATTGCAATGTAAAATTAAAATAAACAGAAAAAATACACGTGCTACAATAGTTATTAGGTTCCACTAGCAATTATTTTAAAGGTATATCTCGTTACACGTTATATATATATAAGAATTCTTGAAGATCGCTTCTTGATTCCAAGGTACTCACTCTTCTCGAGACTCTGTCTTATGTACCTCACTCACTGACTGTTCTGACACTACTGTACTTGAGTTGGTCGTGACTCCTCTCTCCTTGGGTAGAGCTGGTGACGCCGTCGTCTAACGGTTGTTCCCTGGAGTGTGCTTGCTTTCGTCGATGGTTTTTTTCTTGATTAGTAGCCCGATGTACTGCGGAGATTTTCTTCTCAAAAGTGGTCCCTGGTTAGCTCGTTGATAGTACTACGTTAAATTAACTTACAATGCGCTTCCCTTTACCAGCGGCTTAATTACGTTCACTTCAACGTACTGTGCGCTTTTCATAACTAGCGACTTATTACTGCTCACAACTGAGAGACTTCTTGCGCTACACGTAGCTAGCGGCTTTCTATTGCTCACAATTAGAGGCTTCAATTGCGCTAAAAACTAGCGGCTTACTATTGCTCACAGTTAGAGGCTTCAATTGCGCTAAAAACTAGCGGCTTACTGGTTCAGTAGTTCCCGAGCTTTCCTACTATTTAGGCGGTGTAGGAGTGTCAGTATCTTCTTCTGGGTTCGCCTGTATCGCCGACCACCTACTAATTAGGCGGTGTAGGAGTGTCAGTATCTTCTTCTGGGTTTGCCTGTATCTCCGACCACCTGCCCTTAGCTTCCCAAGCGAGTTGCTTGCGGTGCTTGACCTGCACGCGGTGCTTGACCTGCTTAACTGGTTTCTGCGCCTGCCAATGCCGTGTGATACAGCGTATTGCCCGAGGCTATGTCTTGACCTGTAAGCGGTGCTTGACCTCGTCGACTGGTTTATGTGCCTGCCGATCCGATGCCGTGTGTTACACTGTATTGCCCGAGGCTATGTCGCGGTGTTTACTTTTATTGTCACTGTTCACTGTTGTATTATAATAATAATACTTCAACATCAAACCTTGCTGGAAGTAATATAGAGAATTTTATTTCACAAAATAAGGTCCCGCCGGAGGTTCCAGATATATTAATGACTTTTGTTACTTATTGTCTTTAGTCAAATAATATTAGGGTATATATTTAGACTACCCTCTTGGGTGTTATTCACTATTGAGTTTTAGGAATTCCTTTTTTGTGCTTGATTAATTCTCTATAGTTACTAATTGCAAGGAGTAATGAAACGCAATTCAACACAACACTTATATTCACTAAGAAAATGTTATAGAGTTACAGAATGTTTGACAATTTAGTTTGCACAGAGTGACGGCGTACAGACGACGATTGAATCGTACTAATTAACGATGTTTGCGGAACTTTACTGAGCTCCCTATGAAGGGAACATACCCCTTTTATAAGGATACTTTCACCAAGTATCTAGGTGCGGGGAATTTGGAAATCGGAAGAGTAATTGTGTCGAGGTTGTTTTTAACTAAAATCAAATAATACAAAAAATGTATTTACTAATTTCGAGCTCTTGTTAAGGCTCACGTCTTTCTCATAACTGTCCGACAAACACATTAAACTTAGTCAGTTTACGATCGTCTCTGTATCCTTTCTACATACTAGCTAGTTTTTGTGCTCCTTTAGGAGTTGTTCCATTAGAGAATAAATATGCATGTGTGCTTAAGGCAAAAACAGATATCTAATTTAGTCAAGGTTTCAACAGATGGTGAATCGTTTTACAGATACAAAATACCTATACAGTATAATCAGTATACTCATGAAATACAATAATAATAATAAAATATATGCGTAATTTAATTACTGTAACTCTTCAAAGTAAACATATAAATGAAATATCAAACTTTTCGTTTTTCTAGACCAATCCCAGGTAGCAATGAATGTTATTTAAATGTTAGAATAATATTATCCTGTAACCAAAAGTAATGTTATTTTCAATGTTAAAATAACATTATAAAAATGTTATATTTTCAATGTTAACATAATATTACAACCGAACCTTGAAATAACATTGGGAAATAATATTGAATGTTATGTTGTAATATTAATATAACATTTAAAAAATGTTGAATAATGTTATTTTAATATTAAACAAATGTTATCTAACATTTGTTTATTACGAACAAACCTTATAATAACATTGGGATATAATATTTAATGTTATGTTGTAATATTAAAATAACATTTAAAAAATGTAAAATAATGTTATTGTAATATCAAAAAAATGTTAATATAACATTTTTTAAATGTTATTTTAATATTACAACATAACATTCAATGTTTTTTCCCAATGTTATTTTAAGGGTTTGTTCGTAATAAACAAATGTTATCTAACATTTGTTTATTACGAACAAACCTTAAAATAACATTGGGAAAAAACATTGAATGTTATGTTGTAATATTAAAATAACATTTAAAAAATGTTATATTAACATTTTTTTGATATTACAATAACATTATTTTACATTTTTTAAATGTTATTTTAATATTACAACATAACATTAAATATTATATCCCAATCTTATTATAAGGTTTGTTCGTAATAAACAAATGTTAGATAACATTTGTTTAATATTAAAATAACATTATTCAACATTTTTTAAATGTTATATTAATATTACAACATAACATTCAATATTATTTCCCAATGTTATTTCAAGGTTCGGTTGTAATATTATGTTAACATTGAAAATATAACATTTTTATAATGTTATTTTAACATTGAAAATAACATTACTTTTGGTTACAGGATAATATTATTCTAACATTTAAATAACATTCATTGCTACCTGGGATATGTATGTTCAATAATACATACCAACATGTACTATCTTCAATTATACATACTAACATGCATGTTCAATAATAAATACCAACATGTTCAATAATACATACCAACATGTATGTTCATTAATAAATACTAACATGTATGTTCAATAATACATACCAACATGTATGTTCAATAATAATTACCATTATGTATGTTCAATAATACATACTAACATGTATGTTCAATAATAAATATCAACATGTATGTTCAATAATACATTAATACATACCAACATGTATGTTCAATAATAAATGCTAACATGTATGTTCAATAATACATACCAACATGTATGTTCAATAATAATTACCATTATGTATGTTCAATAATACATACTAACATGTATGTTCAATAATAAATATCAACATGTATGTTCAATAATACATTAATACATACCAACATGTATGTTCAATAATAAATGCTAACATGTATGTTCAATAATAAATATCAACATGTATGTTCAATAATACATTAGTACATACCAACATGTATGTTCAATAATAAATGCTAACATGTATGTTCAATAATACATACCAACATGTATGTTCAATAATAAATACTAACATGTATATTTAATAATACATACCAACATTTATGTTCAATAATTCCTTCCAATTAACCTCATGAGGGAACATCGCGGAGATATTGCTGGAAGGTTATTTTGCAATTGGTGAGGGAATTCTAGAAGACTTGAAGATTACAGGAAGGATAAACAAAAGAATGCAGGCGACAGTCGAATTCTTTATACACAACTGTCACGAGCATTCGATTTAGCATATCCTCCACTGTGTATGGACGTCTTACGGTACACCTCTCTGGCTTAACCCTGTGGAGGTGGCGGGGCTTCTGTCCGACTGCTGCGCACAACTTGGAGGAGGGAGTCGACTGGGGCGCACACCTTGGAGGAGGGAGTCGACAACAGCACAAAACAGTGTACTCAGTATACTGAATCCATATGTTCAAATTGAAAAGACTTCACCAAGAGAACCTGTGAAAGGGACTAGAAGACTCAGACAGAAAGAAAAGTGGCTTCATGAACAAGGTCACCTATCACCGTCAATACTCATGTATGCATTAAAGCTACTCCGTGAATGCAGTTGCATACCAATAAATGTGACAAAAAGGGACACAAACACTGATGGCTGCACTCACGAATGGAAGAGGAAAATGAAGAGGTTATAGTAAATGAAGCCTACCTGACAGTAATACAATATCTGAGACCTCGTAGTTGAAGAGAATTACACTAGCGCTATCCTCTAAAACTGCAAGTAGCTTTAAAAAAGTGAGAGTCATAGTAAAAATTAAATAAAGACAACACACAATCCAATTTACAACATTTCAGGACCAAGGAACAACATACACCCTTCTCTTCCATCCCCCAAAGATAGAATAGCTGAGCTTCGGGCTAAAGATAAACAGCTAAGATTACAGAGAACTGTATAGAGGTGGAACTTTAAAAGAATTCTTCATACTTTATATATTTTTAACTGAATATTTGTAATTACATTGTAACTACTACTTTTAATTTCATTGCAACTATTAGTTTTAATTACATTATGTACTATTCTTGAATATGTTGTAAATTTGTAGTGTTCCTATTGGTAGTAGCAAATAAAGCAATGTGTACTATTATAAGGAACTATATTAGGAACTAGCCTTGTTGTTGATAGCTCATTCAAAATCTCTGCTTTCAATCTGATAATTATATTCTCTAGGTAGCTACAATGTAATTAAATGTACGAACAGTTAAAAATGTAAATTATTGAAAAGTAGTATGTGAATGATGTGATAGTACTGAAATTTTGTAATTTAAGAAAACTTGAAATGATTTAAATAGCTACATGTAATTAATACTATCAAAAACTATTCAATCTCTTCTATTCACCATATAGACAACTACACTAAAGAGTCACACATGAAAGGAAATCGGGAAATAATTCAGCTCATATAAATTTAAATAAAATATATTTTTAAATATATTATCCTTTCATAAAGTATATCAATCCTTAAAATCGTATGACTTTGGTATAAACTAATATCACCAGTTAGCTAAGAAATCTAACAAAAATAAACAAAAAATTAATAAATCCTTACCTACTTACAAAAAAAAAACAAGTTTAATTAGTTACATTGGTCTCTTGACTCTCTTCCTCCAAATCATTGTCCTCTCTTGTAACCACGTTCTCCCTTCCTCTCCTCTTCATCAGTCTATCTTTAGCATAGATCAGATTGTACCCCAAGTACTTGAGTATTTCAGCACATTCCACATTTGCACACAGGTGGTGATTCTTCATAGCCTCTGTGGGAGATATTTAAGTCAGGGCTTAATTCCTAAAAAAATATGTATAGTATATCTAAGTACTTAATTGAAGAAACTTACAATTTCTACTTTTGAATAAGAATAAACATCTATATTGAAAAAAATTCATAATAATTAATTATACCTTCTCTCTCCTTGATGTTGGTAGCAGTTAATGTTAATTTAATTAGACTGTGAAATGTATTTTAGGCTTTAGCATGTCTATATAAAGACTAGAAATCTGCACAACTCCACTCTTATTCATTACACTGTTCACACTTACCCAAGATGCAAATGAACAAGGACATCTCCTTGAAACACTTCTTTCCACTTTTGCCATGAAGGCTATAGTTCATTGCCACTTCTCTTGCCATCGAGTGGTTCATAAGATTGTTTGCAAGTGACCGAGCAGAGGTTCCATCGATGAGAGTTAGAGAAGAGACCAGATTGATCCTCTCATCTTCGGACTGCAAGACATCCTCGAGCAAAGTCATTCCTTCCTCAGAATCAATAGGGAGAGGAGGAATACTGCTCTCCGTAATTATGGTTTGGGTCGTTTTGTTCCCCCTAACCATTTTACGGAGGACTTTTATTTCTTCCTTAAGCTCCAAAATTATATTATTGTTGGTAGTGAAGCCGACTTTTACAGTATCAATGACTTCCCTCATCATGCCGTCCAAGTTTGGAGTGGCAGTAATGTCATTGATGATAACTGTTGCAAATTCTTCATCTTTTGAGGTACTCGCCGTCATTGTAGCTGAAAAGATTCCTCATATAACTAACAAATTAAGATAATGAACTAAAGATAAGATAAAGTATTTTGCATTAAAGAGTATAAATGGCAGGCAAGTGCAAAACAGAACAAAATTTGAAAGATTCAATTAGTGACATTGGTCATGGATGCAGAAAAGATACTCTCAAAAGCAGAATCTGATTGTAAGTTTTTGAGCTAGCTAGCTATGGACTTTTTTAAACTGTTGTTTTTATTTATATATTTCATTCAAAGATATATATTTAAGTGATAGAATGTTCCACCTCACCATATGTTTAGTGCAGAAATGATCAAATATACATTTTCATGTCAAAGGTGTATTATACCTATTCAAAGATTTGTTAGTCGAGATTTTTTTTTATCAATCATATAAATTGAGAAAATCTTTTCTAAATACAATTTGACATTCCTGCAATTAACAATGTGGTCTTCCATAAAAGAGATCACTTGCTTTTTTATAGAGGTGCTCACATGAAGATTGAAAGTCAGTATACTTTTGGAATCAAAGGAAATATCACTTTAGATAAATGAAATATATTGATATATGTAAGTATATCATGAAAATCACGTTGGATGATAAATACACTGTTTTGAACCTTCAAGTCATATTATCCTCTTGTCTCATACTTCTTTTTTCAATTCAAATCAATTCAACTCATTATGAATTTTTCTTCTGAAATTTCAAGATTATTTATTTTTTATATATTATATTCAGTTGGGGGTTTAATGTCTGCTTTGGAACCAAAGGCCATATCACTGACGTTAAAAGGAAAATAAATACAAGGAACCAAGAAGATGGCAGTCAGACAGGAAAGTGTCTCCATGAACAAAGTCACTTACCACCATTCGGTGACAAGGCTCATGGATGCAGAAAAGCTACTCCGTGAATGCAGTCACTTACCAAGGAATGTGACGAAAAAGGACACAAGCACCGATGACTGCACTCACGAATGGAAAAGGAAAATGAAGAGATGATAGTAAATGAAGCCTGGCTTCGAGCCTACCTAACATAATATCTAAGACCTCGCAATTGAGGAGCATAACCCTAGCGCTATCCTTTAAAAAAATTATTATTAGCATGGTAAAAATGAAAAAGACAATCCATAATCCAAATAACAACAGTTCAGGGCCCAAGGGACGCCACCCCCTTCTCTTCCATTCACAACAGACATATGCAGGATATATAGAGCCCCTGGGGGACCTTAAAAAACGAAGGACATAGCTATGGTGAAAATGAAAAGAAGAAGGCATTACACAATCCGAAATGCAATATCTCATTTAACATAGAAACCTCCTTATCTTTCCAATTACCAGACAGATTCAAAATTGATATAGCTGACAGTGGACGAAATTGCTTGGTCAACATAAAGTCATTATTTTTTGTTTTTTTAAAAGAGAAAATGAAACAAAAATTAAAATGGAAAACATACAATTTAAAAGGAAAACATAAAATTATACATTGTGGTTCCACAATTCCATTGAACTAAATACAAAATCAAAAATAAAAGTATGAAAGAAAAAAAAAGAAAACATTTTTATAAATACCGCACAGCCAAAAAAGATTGTTTCCTATACACTATTAATACAAGTAGCTATATTAGCTATATGAAGTAGCTATAATAAATATTAAGTAGCTACTTAATATCATTTTGAACTATATCAATCTAGCAATTCTTTTTCTGCTACTAGATTGTCAATCTCTATTTCATCTGCGTTTTTTGATTCTTCTGCGTCTTCGTTATCAGATTCTTTTTTTTCACGTTTTTTATACTTGCTATGAATCAGCCAGATCCCAACAACTCTTTCAATCTCAGTGACTGTGATCCCAGCATAATTAGAGTTTTCCATTATTGAACCTGTAAGTTCAATATAAAAGATTTTACATACCAAAAAAAGACCACATCAAAGAGCACATCATTTTCTACTAAGATCCCTCAAAAACATTTAATTGCGATGCTAACTATTATTTCATAATGGAGATCAAAGTTGAAATATATTTCTATATTAAATATATATTACTATAAAATTCCCAAATTGATCATAAAATGATCTTACTCACTTTTAATGCACTTGAATAGTTCAAGGCTGTCAAACTTCAGTTTTTTTCCAGTTCTTCCTTTCAAAGAGTAGAGCACTCCTATTTGAGGAGAAATCAGTTTTCTCAACATCACATGGAGAGCACCTTTGTATGATACTCCACCTAAATTCTTCAAATATTTAATTAAAGCATTTTTCGTATCTTCTTCATTTTTCAAGGTAAGATCAAAATCATCCAGATCATCAGTAGATTGAAACGGGAAATCAGGAAATATGATTTCCTTTTCACCTTTGTTAGAAGTGCTTTTGTTCATTGCTTTTAGTATCTTTATATCCTGTCCAATAGTGAGAACTTCTTTGTGAATTAAATCATTACTCATCCTTATTTGACAACAGACTTTCAGCATTTCAGTACGCAGAAGTTTAATTTCGTTTCTGCAATTGGAACAGGATCCACTAGGCTCTCCAATGGTTGATTTGGGTTTTCCTGGAGTAAAATATTGTTTTTAATATAGCAAAGCAATGAGCTTTTAAGTTTAAACCCTTTATAAGTGCATAATTCAGATTAATGTTCCAATCTGGAATTTTAACTTCAGTTCATCAAGAATTAAGGAATATATAAAATTCAAAAGTTAGATTTAATTATAAATTCTGTCATTTAACAAATAATATTGAAACAAAATAAAGTATATAAGTAAGTGCACAATTAAACACAAGTCATGACTTATGATCATAATTAGAAACTGTTTTTATTTATTTCTATATTCTGTATTTAATATTTATAATAAAAATTAGCAAATAAAGTAAATAAACACAACTTTTAATATTTCAAATTAAAGACTCAGATTAATATGAAAAGAATTTGCATGTTAGGTATATAATAAATTTTTATATTCATTTTTCTAATAAAAATAAAGGAAGTTAGAGATAAATATATTTATTGTACTGGTAAACATAATTTATGTTCATGAGTCATGTTTTATTGTTCACATTTCAAATTTACTTTGTTTCTTTAATTTTATTTATAAAATAAAGGAATTTAAATTTAGAAGTTGAAACTAAATTTTTAATTTATCCTTATTTCTTGATTGACTATTTAAATTTCCCGCTTGTAATTGTTATAAACAAATTCAAAGTATTGGTATTGGCTCAAATATCAGTATTGGTCTCAATATTAAAATGGGTATTGGTATTGGCTAAAAATTCAGTATCGTCCCATGACTACTTTACAAACATGAAATAACTAACCTGAAGAACTGAAGCACAGTTTTTTCACAGGAGGAGGAGGGAATGCCAGCTCCTCATCTTCTTCAGACAAAGATATAGCTCTATTGGATCTCGAATTTTTCTTTAGAGAAGTAGAAGCTTGAATTGTATGAGAAGTAGAGCAGGTATCCGAATCACTTGAGTTGTACTCAGTGGTTATATTTTCTGCTTCTTTTAATTTTAATCTCATCTCTTCATAAGTTGCTGCCTCATACTTGACTCTACACTTGACCATGGCCCAATCTTCATGAGGTGGCTCCTTTCTCTTTACCAATCTTGAAATATTCTCAGATTTTTTTGGCCAGAAGCAATACTTCCATCCATTTACTTCTGTAACCCAAGATTTTGGAACCCCTTCCACACTATTTTCAATTTCAAAAATAACAATTAAATACATAACTAGCCTGTTCAATTTTTGTCAAAAAAATTTGGCCAAGGTATATGGGTTAAAACATGGTCAATACCAATACTTTCTACCTGTATAATAGTTATGTATCAACTAGAAGGAAATTAAATTTCAGTTCATTCAAGGAATAAAGATTAAACTGTCAAACTTAATTTATTCCTTATTTCTTAATGAACTGAAATTATATTTCCTGTTAGTTATTACTTATTATATACAAATACAAAGTATTGGTATTGACAACATAAACATTATTATCGTCCCATCACTAGAAACTTTATACAAGAGGTTGGTAACATTAATAGGATTATGAGTGAGTTTATAGAAGAGGAATGACTGCATATCCTTTCGAATACGGACATATGAAACACTTTGCCTTCACATTTTGCTTATTTTTGGAAATAATCTTAGTTTTACTAGATGTTTTGTACATATTAATAAAGCTAGTATTTATTGGTTTTTCAAATAATGGTGTTTTTCTTACAAATATTTTCAGGTAAATTTTGTCTTTCACCTGTTTTACAATTTGTCCTACATTATCATCATCTAGTAACACGCAGGAATTCTTTAAATCACCAATGATAATATTAAATCCATTTATTGTACGAACTCGTCCAAATTTTTTATGAGATTTCTCAGAAAAAGTGGAAGTCCTCATCTCTGACAATCTGCGGCTAATTTGGGCTAAGGGATTAGATCCGGATCTGATCCGTTTCTTCATTATTCCTAAGAAATTCTCAAATTGGAAGGCACTAAAAGAATCTAGTGATCCTAATCTTCTAACATCATTTGTTAAGTGCAAAAGAGAATGTATATTGTATACAATACTAACATTCTTATATATTTGATCAAAGTCATGGACAAATTTTGATATCAACATTTCTGCATAGTCAACAAATTCAGAATCTTGAGTAAATTCACTTGAACATAAAATTCTTATAGCCACAGACAGTATAAGAAAATGATTCCATTTATCCTTAGGCAATTGACTCTGCATACATAATAATCCAACATACAAGAGAAATGTTCTACATTCAGATGCTTTCCATTTTTCACTATAACTGATATCATTAGGTTTCCTATTAAATTCTATAGGAAGATATTTTTTACAATCAGACAAACTCTCAGTTATTTCTCCTTTAGAAAAAATAGATAGCTTAAAGGGTATAACAGACATCCACAAATGTAAAAGTTTCCTAGTAATACCTAATAATACCAAATGCATATAATCTAGAGGAAAAGCTGTTATCATATTGATGGAGAGGGTTTCAAGGGGTGAATCGCCTACATGATGGGTAATGTCTGCTCTCGAGCGAAATTCATCATCACTGCGTAACTGCATGGAACACTTGTCATATGATATTGACCGTGCCTTATCATTATACTTCCCTTTAGTATAACAATGATCACAAGCATAATATGCACCATGTTGCTTGATTTGTTTGATGAATGACTTGGCTGGTGCATCAGCAATAATGGCCCTCACTTTGATAGAATATTCTATGCCCTTGTACATGATTGATGTGAATTCTCTCATTTCTTCAGTAAATTTTTGCAGATAAGAATTTATATCAGGTTTCCTAGCACCACAATAAATACCAATGACAAGAGGCATCATGTCAACATTGTTAATGGTACATAAAATAGGCCAAAAAGATATAGGAGAAGACCTGTACAATGGAATTCCGTCAATGTTAAAATTTAAATATAAACAAGAGTCTATTTTATTAATAACATCTGTTCCATAATTTTCTAAGAAGCTGTTCAAACAAAATTTTACACCAAAATAACAGAACTCACCACCCTCTTCAAATTTATCAATATTAAAAGAGGTGGAAGTTGTACCTAACAATGTTCTAGCATCTAATGGCAAGTCTTCGTGTAACGGTTTAAGTAACTTCAAAAGTCCATTAAGTGCAGAATGACTAATGTTATGGGCTAATGCCCAAGTTTTCAATGGGTGTTTCAAGTCAGTGTTAACATTAGCTGCACTTACATTATCTTCAACATCGGTTTGCTCCTCTCCATAGATCTCAATATCAGGAATTTCATTTGTATCACTACATGTTTCTTCCGATTTTTCACTAATTATATGTACACTTTCGGTTTCATCGCAGCTCTGAGACTGAGTAGGTCTAGCTATACTAGGAGATAATGGCAGGCAAACCGAATCTGAACTGCCAGAAGCAGAATTCAAATTAGTTTCTTCTACATTTTCACTGACAAAGGTTTTATCATTTTCCTCTTTACCATCAACGCACTGAAGATATAATCTTTGTTTCTTACGGATGTCATAATAATTTCTAGACATTTTTACTAAAAAACACCTAGCTAATTCACTTCACTCGCAACTTATTCAAGCACATGCAGGCTCACAGCACAAAGACGAAGGACGCACTGAAAACCGCCAAGAACGTACCACATGCATAAACATGAGTAATGAAATAATAATATTTAGAAGACCAAGTAATTAAAATAATACAATTTACTCTGTGGTCTAAAACCTCATAGAAAGTAACATATTGGGATAATATAGATCAATCGATTACAATGTAAATGTTGAAATCCACTTAAAACTTTATCCGTAGATGGCGCTGGTGTTACAATGAGCGCGTGCATTTTGTGTTTCAGTTACCATGTATGTACGTAGCATAACACATACGTGAGTTGCCAGTTAGTTAATTCAATGAATTGATAACTGTTATAAATTTGAAGTGAAAAACTGTTACAAACAATATTTAATAGGTAATCGAAATTATATTTATACTTTTAATTGAAAGTGTTCTATATGTATAACGAGAGAAGAATAAAACCCATGATAAGTAAAAGATTTCAAATTAAAATAATTGGGTACTTAATTAACGTAACAGTAAAACGTATTTAAATTGAGAACTCATTTTGAATAAGTAGGTATATTGGGTAAACACCCAATTCTCGGACAAACACAGTTTACGAACAGTGGGCGTGAACCCCAGGATCCGACAGACTTAAATTAATGAATTCTGCTTATGATAAACATTTGATTGGCCATATGATCGATAACTGTGTTATGTTCGGTAATTGGGTGTTTACCCTTGTAAGATACATGGAAATCTTCACTAAATCAAAATGGAATTAGGTATATGTATATAGTGGAAACGTTTTGTAGGTATGATTTTAAGTTATATTTTAGTATTTATTTTAAACATTATTCAAATAGTATGTTGAATATTGTTATATTATTTACGTATAACCTTATTATAATACTAACTTATAATCTTATTATAACATTAAAATATAAGTATTATTTTAATGTTATCGAGTAACCTTATTATAATATATATGCATAATCTTAATATAATAAAGCTTTCGAATATTTAGTACTAATGTTATATTTATATTTTTATAAGGTTAGATTATAACATGAACTTCTAATATTATAAGCTAATGTTAAAATAATATTAATATAATAATACAAAAATAACATTCAACATAAATATAACATTCAAACATTATAATAACATTAATATAATGTTCGATTGCTAGCTGGGATATACCGTTAACACTAAATATAATAGTTTGAATCCGTTAGATTCTGATTCCTGGCCCTAGGTAATCAATATTATTCCGCGTGTCCCAACTACACAATCCCAAATATGGCAAAATACTAAAAAAATGGCAGTGAGAAATTCTAAAGTTAAAAGTTAAACTCTCCACATTAACCCAGTTGGACGAATAGGTAATAATTAAAGGGACAAAGTCGCGTCCCTGTTCGTCACCAATGTAAAGGCCTAGATTTCTAGTCCTAAACGAAACAAACTCTAAACGTCCAACCAGAATCAATGAGGAAAGTAAAACACTTCAGAGAGAATAATGAATATATTAAATAATTAAAGTTTTAATAATGGTACCTGACCTGAGAATAGTTAAGTGGTAGGAGAGTCTTGAATCCAGAAATCCTCTTAGCTCTATGATTAGTCAGGTGACTTTAGTGGTGGTCGGATGACAATAGTGGTGGTCGGCCAACAATAGTGGTGGTCGGACAACAATATTCGTGGTTGGACAACAATAGTGGTGGTCGGACAACAATAGTCGTGGTCGGACAACAATAGTGGTGGTCGGACAACAATAGTAGAGGTCGGACGACAATAGTAGAGGTCGGACGACAATAGTAGAGTTCGGACGACAATAGTAGAGGTTGGACGACAATAGTAGAGGTCGGACGACAATAAGGTGGTCGGACGACAAAAAGATGGTCTGACGATTCCAAAGACTTTAATTGCAACTGTGATGATTCCCCTCGGGGTGATCTCATCAACTGTGGAACCTTATAACGGTCCACTGTATGGGTTATCTAGTGATTAGAATCTTACTCTTTTACTTATCTTTCAGATTCTTTTTTAATCAATTAATCTCTTTCTACTAAATACTCATTGCCATGCCCTAGAACCAACTTGCCTATATGGTTCCGACCTCAGGCCTATGGTCAATGCTCAACTGTATTTAGGTTAAATAACACTTTTAGATATAACTTAAAAGGGATTGTATTTCTACATCAAGCATATATTACAACACTATGCACTTCACTAAGCACTCACAAGAATTTGACTCACAACTCAGACTTGAGATTTAGATGTTAATCTCATGCGAGCCAAATGGTAACTAGCTGTGAATGTTCATTACACATAATTATATAGGTTCGCCAAAGCAGTTATGCGTACACAAGTAATGTGTTCACATCACTACTTTGCTCCTCCCATACGAAAATTTCAAAGTTACAATCCGCATTTTCCAAGACCAACAGCTGCCCTCTCTGCACATTGTTACCCAATAGTTGACAATGTTCAGATGCGCACTCTGTTAGTGGAAATCTGTGTATTGTATCTCTTGAAATTTCTCGAACCGGCTATAATTGTATTACTATCAAATTGATTAAGAATATAAGTTTAATTCAATTGTTTCTAACATTCTAAAAATATTTCAGAACTAAAGTGCATCAATAATTTTTTATAAAATTCTATCTTACCTATACAATCTTAACTTTTGCTTTAACAATATTTTTTATTTATTACTAAATATTCTAAGTTATTCCTACCTACTATGTCTCAGTTCAAAATAAATAATTTTTTTCATTTTATAAATGTAAAACTTGCCTAATATATTTGAGATCTCACCTCGCCCCTCCTAATATTTAGAATATTAATTCTAAATATTGTCAGAGACTTCGTTCACTCCAATATATTAAACATAGTTCTCAGCTGTTCAAGATGTTATTATATTTATGTTTAAAAAAAATTGTTATGATTCATAAATTTTTTTTGTAAAAATATATTTTTGTTTAACTTATTCATGTTTTATTTTAACGAAATTCCTAATTTATTGATGAAAAGAATTATTCGTTATAATTTATCATAGGTTATGATATCATAAATTGTGACTCTTTAATTAATTTATATACTTTTTTTATGAATTTTGATCAATTTCACTGTCAAATTTTGAGACAGTCTTAATCCTTTAAACTAAAGATTAAAATTAACATCGAGAAAAAAAATTATAATTAAATTCAATTGAAATGATTATATTTTAATTTCACTTAAAATTACCCAGACTTAAAAATTAAAAGCTTAAAGTAATGTTCTAATTTAATTTGAATTTTTTAAATTATTCCTAATTAGTCGCCTGGATGTTAATTGGTTTTTAATTGGTTTTTATCTTTCTAGCATGAGTGTAGCCGTATACTAAAATTCCGACCATTAATACGGTCAAAACTAATACTAACACATCACTGTACAAATTCGGTATAAGGTCGTATTGCGTTGTACCCATAATTTTTATTGCGGCCTCCAGGTGAGCTTTGTTCACCGACGTAGACTTTTGTATAAGTTCTACCACCGAATTAAGATCAAAGTTACTTTGTGTTTGAACCATCTTAACAGCTGAGTACATTTCCTTCTCCCACGACCTTGAAGTGTGTGGCAGCGAGTTGCAGGTAGGTACGACAAACGTTTCCTCTCAGCGAACGTTCGTCCCGCAGGCACTGGCTGTGAGTGGCTGGCTCCATGTGGCTTTTTGCGCTGAAATTGAAACGACACTGTTAATACATGGCCACTGATGTTATTTATATAATTTATCAGTCTCAGTGTGAATTAATTATATTTGATTTTAATTCCTTCAGTCTTTCAACTCGATTTCAAATTTATTTTAATTTTCATTTTGATTTTAAACAATTCAACTTCTACATTTCTTTAGCATTTGTCAAAATATAATTCGTCTTATTCGTTACACTAAACATATAAATACAAAATTTAAAATTAACATGCATTAAAAATTATTCATCTTAAAATTATTATATGAAATTTTATGTTAATAAAATTCATATTTCATCCCACCAACTTGAATTAAATACATACAATTATTTTACACATTAAAATTATCATTGTATTGATATAATGATTATCTTACTCTTTATCAAGTAAGAATTGTATCATTAACATTGTACTGCATAATGTGTGTTTGTTTGATTAGCGTAAGCTTTGTTTGCAACTGAGTTATGTGTCAAGTGTTACTGTACTATTGGTTACATGTTACTTCAAGTTACTTCATGTTACTACGTGTTATGTATTACTATTTTGGGCTACCTACATGATGTTTATATTCAAATTGATCACAATTTGATTTCCTGTTTAATGATTTCCTGTTTAAATTACTTAATTAATTGGTTATGAAATTTTCTAACTTAGTCAAGTAGTTTATGTTACTTGTTACCGTTTGATGTCCAATTTTTATTACTGCTTTATTTTTGTTGACCTGTAATACCTTACCTGGTCCTATCCAATTCAATTGTAGTTTATGAGTTTTTTGATGGTTTCTAATTAATACTCGGTCACCTGTCTGTATGAGTTTGTCTTTTCGTGTCCTATTGTGGTAAGTTATGCGTTTGTTTGTTTGGTTAATAATGTTCGCTCGAATCTGATCTTGAATGTATATAGCTTGTCTGGCCTTAACTTTGACTATTGATTCTGATGTATCTAGGTTATAAATGTTATCCAAAGTTTCTGCCTTTATATTTGGAGAAGTATTACGACCATACATGGCGTATGAAGGAGAATCTTTAAGGGATACTACGATTTGATTGTTGACTGTATTTTGGACAATATCGAGAAACATGCCCCAATTATCGTGATTTACGGTTGCTACATAGAATAGCTAGTTAATTCTTTGGTTGTTGCGTTCACAAATTCCAATGGAATATGCTGAGTATGGTAATACTTCGCATTTATATATCTGATGTATTTCTCTTAAAGTTTTAATTGCGTTAGACTTAAATTCTTTCGCACAATCTGACATTAGAATTTTGGGATATCCGCATCGGCTAAATGTTTTACTTTGACAATAAATTACTGTGTTAGTTGTGACGTAGTTAGTTTACTTTCCTATAACGTCTCAGTGTATGGGCTCTAAGTGATTAGGATCCTACTCTATAAAGTATTTTCAGATTCCTTTCTCTTTATATATCTCTTTCTACTAAATACTCATGGTACCATGCCCTAGAACCACCTTGCCACTATGGTTCCGACCTCAGGCCTCTGGTCCAAGCTTAACTGTATTTAAGGGTAATAATGGTAAAGTAATTAACACTTAAAGAGATTATATTCATTGGTCAAGCACATGTTATTACAAGTAATATCTCCACTAGAACGCTCGCAAGTTAAGGTCTCAAATAACTACGAACAGGAGATAAGGTGTGTAGCTCACGAGAGCGAATCGGTAACTAACTTGACTGTCACTTACTTACAATCATATAGGTTCGTGATGATAGCAATGCATACACAATTGCTGTGTTTGCTTTACCACATCGCTCCCCCCTTCCGAAAATTTCAAAGTTACAATTCACATTTTTCCAAAACTGCCAGCTGGTTTGTCTACCCATTGTTACTCTATATTGAACAATGTTCAGACGCTCACGCTGTTAGTGGAAACATGTATATTGGATCTCTTGAAATTTCTCGAACCGGTAATAAACATATTATTAGAAAATTGAAAAGTTTGAGTTTTAATTCGTTCTAGAAATATGTAAGACTAATGTGCATTCACCAAATTTTCCTAAATTTTTAATCTTACCTATACAATCTTAATTTTGCTTTAACAATATTTTTATTTATTCTCAAAATAAACCAAGTTACTCCTACCTAATATGTCTCAGTTCAAAAATGTAACAACTTTTTCATTTTATAAACGTAATAACTTGCCTAATCTATTTGAGATCACACCCCTCCCTCCTAATATGTAGATTTTTAGTCTAAATATTAACAGAGACCTTTGATCACTCCAATACATTACACAAATTGTAAAAATTTTCATTTATAAGAAATATATTCAATGAACTTAGTTATGTTTTATTTTAATAACCTTCCTTTTTTATTGATAAAAGTAATTTTTCATTTTAATTTATCATATGTTATGATATCGTATTTTATGATCTTTTAATGAATTTTTATTCGTAATTGAATTTATATGAATTTTGATCATCTTTATCAAATTTTGAGACAGTTGTGATCTTTAAATTTAAATCTTAAAATTAACACCGAAAAAAAAAATTAAACTTAAAATTAACACCGAAAAAAAAATTAAACTTAAAATTAACACCGAAAAAAAAATTAAACTTAAAATTAAATTCAATTGAAAAAAACGATTATTATTAATTTTCACTTAAAATTACCCAAACTTAAAATTAAAATTTTTTTTTTAAATAATGATCAAATTGAGTTTGAGAAAAAAAAATCTTAAATGCTGTTAGGTTTAGTTTTGGTAATTTCGCTTTTTGGCCTTCGTTTTGCCTGAGGCATTACTATAACTGTTGTCGCCTGTATATTAACTGCCTGATCATTAAAAACATTTACTGTTCCACCTAGTTCCCCTGATCTAAAGGGGTGCTTCGCTTTATCTGATTGAAAGCTTCAGTCGCCATCTTAGACCTCAAATTCCTAATTTCGTACATTTTCATATCTTCTTCTGACTTTATCTTTTTTGACTGATTATATCCACATACCAGTATCATCACAACCAGTAGTGTTAGAATTAACACTAAAATGTCGCTGAACAAGTCTGGTATTAGGTCGTACTTTGTAGACCCCATGTTTTTAATGGTTTGCTCCAAATGGGCCTTATTCATTGAAGATGATTTCTGGATCAGCTCCACTACTGAGTTCAGGTCAAAGTTGCTCTGAGTCTGTCCCATCGCTCCAGCTGATTACTTCTCACGACCTTGAATTACAGTTCTGTGTGTCAACCGGCTGTGAGTGGCTGAGAGTCAGTCACTGACTGTTTATGGCTGAGGAGCTGTTGGCTGTGTGGGTAGCTGGGTCCTCTCTGCCTCACGGTCACTGAAATCAAAACGATACCGTTAGACCATGGCCCCTGTTCATTTTAAGTATTTTATCATATTTCAGTCTCATTTTGAATTGATCATTTTTGCTTTTAAAATATTTCAGTATTTCATCCTAAATTTGAATATATATATATATATATATATTTTTTTTTTCTTCAAATTTTCATTCAAACAATTTTACAGAATATAATTCATCTTATTCGTTACCCAACATTTAAACAAAAAATTTAAAATTAACATGCATACAACAAAAAAAAATTAATCCTCTTAAAATTATTATATGAAATTTTATATTAATAAAATTCATAATTCATCCCATCAACTTAAACTAAATACATACAAATATTACAATTAAAATTCATACAATTAAATACATACAATAATTCTCTTACTGAGCAAAGGAAATATTGTAGTTTGAACAATGAATTGTATGCTCTGTTTGTTTGACTCTCGTAAGCAAAAAAAATGTAAACATTTCTCTGACTCTTTGCATGTAACCGTGTTATATGTCACGTGTTCGTGTAAATGTAACATGTTACTCATGTTACTTCGTCTTATGTGTTCCTTTTGTGTGCTAAATGATGTTTGTTTATATTCAAATTTCTCATAATTTGATTTCCTGTTTAATGATGTTAATGAAATTATTTAATTAATTTGTTGTGAATTTTTCCAACTTAGTTAGATAATTTATATTGCTCGTTATCGTTTGATGTCCTAATTGAATTATAGCTTTGTTTTTTTTCACTTGTAATACTGTACCTGGTCCTATCCAATTTAATTGTAATTTATGTGTTTTTTGATGATTTCTAATTAATACTCGATCACCTATCTGTATAATTTTGTCTTTTCGTGTCTTATTGTGGTAAATTATGCGTTTGTTTGATTGATTAATTATGTTAGCTCTTATCTGATCTTGAATAAATAGAGCTTGCCTGGCCTTGATTTTGACTATTGATTCTGATGTATCTAAATTGTAAATGTTATCCAAATTTTCTGCTTGAATATTTGGAGATGTGTCCCTCCCGAAAAGAGCGTATGAGGGCGTATCCTCCTAACAAATCAACCACATAGTTGATTTGTCAGCTACAGCGTGTATTTCGTTATATCGTGTCAACATACATGTTATTGATAAAATGTACTTGTTGTTTAAGTCCGCTGTAATGAAAGGTCCTATAAAGTCAGATGAAACTGTTTCAAATGGTGTATTAGCTACTGGGCAGTCATTAATTTGATAGGAGTATCTAGACTTCCTTTAAGTATTTTGCAAACGTCACATCTTTTAGCAAAAGATTCTATGGCCGATCTTTCTTGAAAATGATAGTATTTTAGTCGAAATTTAAAGGGCGTATGAGCTAAACCACAATGTGTGTTAAAATGTATTGAATTAATTACTAAATTGATCATTTCAGTTGCATAACATAATTAATAATACTAGCTGCCCTAGTATCTATTTTTCTATGTCTATATAATATTCCGTCTAATATGAAAAACTCAGCTATGTTTTTAGTTTTACATATTTGTTTTCTATTTAAACTGTCTATAATTTCCTTACAAGCAAAATCTTTTGATTGTGCTGTTTTTAGTCTGTTTAGAGTCCATGTTATTTCTTCGTGTTTAGGTATGTAATTCAAAAATGGTTTTTCTTTGTTGATTTTATACAACTTAGATGGATCTGATTCTTGTTCATTTTCTGAGTCTGTTTCTGATTCAATGTCATTGTTGTCTATAATTTGTGGTACATTCAGTTTAGCCCTCGATCTTGTGTTAGCTATAAAACTTTCAATTGAGCTGAAGCTTTCATTAGATGGTGTTAAAAGTTCGCATTCATCTATTGTTTCTTCCGTTAAAGGAGGTAATCTACTTAGGGTGTCTGCTACTACATTTCGCTTACCCTCAAAATACTTTACCGTACAGTCATAGGTGCTGACTTCGATCGCCCACCGAGCCATTGCTGTATCTAATGGGAGTTTATTACCAAAAACGCGCATAGAGGTTTGTGATCGGTGAGTATGATAATAGGGTACCCTAGACATAGATATTGAAATTCCTTTAACGCTAGATGGATCGCAAGAAACTCTTGTTTCGTAAGTGAATACCTTTTCTGGGTTGAATTTAATGATTTACTGAAATAGGCTATGGGTCTTAATGTTTTGCCCCTGGTCGAATCTGGCTGTAGCAAAGCTGCGCCGACACCGATACTTGAACTATCAGTAAATAAATAAAATGGTCTGGAGTAATTTGGATGAGCTAAAACCTTATCTGATGTCAAAATATTTTTGAGACAGTGAAGCTAGCCTCACATTCGTCAGTCCAGTCAAATTTAGTGTCCTTCCTTAATAGTCTGTATAATGGTTCGGCCTTCTGGCTAAATTTGGGGACGAACTTCTGAAAATAATTCACAAGTCCTAAGAAACGCTGAAGTTTCTTTACATCTGTTGGTCTAGATGCCTCTCTAAGTTTTTCGTTTTGGATGCACCGTATGCCCTCAGTCGTGACTCTGTGACCAAGAAAATTGATTTCGTGTTTAAAGAATTCACACTTCTCTAATTTTAGTCTCAGATGAGCATCACGTAAACTCATCAGCACTTGGCTAATATCATCTAAATGTTGTTCACATGATCGACTAAATATTAGGATATCATCAATAAATACGAAACATAATTTCCTTAATACTTTATTTAAAGCTTTCGTCATGATTGCTTGAAACACTTTTGGGCTATTGACATATCCAAACGGTAACTTGGAGAAATGGTACTTCTTACCATTTACAGCGAATGCTGTGAGTCTTTTAGAGTCTTCTGTTATTTTAACTTGATGAAAAGCACTCCTTAGATCTAAACTAGAGAATACCTTGGACCCACCTAAAGATCCTAGCATATCATCTACTTTTGGTAATAGAAACCCTTATATATGTACACATTTATTTAAAGATCTGAAATCTATTACGGGACGTATTTCCCCATTTTTCTTATGAACGATTATAACAGGAAAGTTAAAATCGGACATTGAAGGTTCAATTATTCCTTCTTCTAACATTGATTTATTAACCTCTTCAAGTTGTTCTTGAAATTTATGAGGTATCCTATAAGGAGTTTTGTTAATCACTACATTAGGATCTTTTAATTTGATCTGATGTGTGCATATACTAGTCTTTCCTATTGGTTCGTCTTTAAGTGTAATAACGTCTCTAAAGTCATTTAGTAACTGTGTTGTTTGTTCTTTATACTCTGACATTCCACATGATATGTCAGCATTAATTAACCTTCTCAGTGCTGATGGCGTCGTCTGAGAATTGTTTACTACATCATCATTTCTTACTTTAATATCACGGCTTCTCTCCGTGCTACCATCACGTGATATTTTATACTCTATCTCGTGGTTGCCATGCACTGAATCTAATGGCTCTCCATTATTTCCAACTGCATGTACCATTGACTTATCATAAATCAAATCAGGGGTAACGTTTCGTTCAAATGGCTTCGTTATATCGTCACTCAACACGTTTCCTAATCTAGATTTATGAGTCCTCAGAAATAGTCGCTATATTCACTTCGACTTGTCTTTCATAGACTTCAAGTGTTTCTAATGTTTGATTATCATTTAATACGATATCACTATCAGTCGGGTTTATTACAAAAACTGGGCAAATAGACACCTGGCCCCCCTCTTTATTATTTTCCTCTATATTTATCAAGGTTTCGGCTACCACTAAACCCGAACTGAAAATTCTCTTAGCTACTATAAAACTTCCAGATTCGTTATTCTTAACGAAACCATATATGACTTTTATCGTATTTGCCTCAACGAGTTGGCTACTTATATGAACATTACCGTACTTCTTCATTTTTATATTTTTTCTTCTAGACTTGGTTTTCATTTCGGATTTCATAACATCCGCTTGCCCTTTCTGTTTTAATTGCGGCTTAACCCTTACCTTCGCAATGCTACTGTGATTGCCTCTTCGCTCATTAATTTCTCTTATTAAACTCTTCCTCTTTGACCTATTAGAAATTAGAACTAACTCTGCTATTGTTTAATAGTTCCTTACGTGTTTAATAGTTCCTTTGGTGCTATTTTGCGTTTTTCCATAAACGGAATTATTTCTTCACCTAATTTCAAATTATTATTATTAAAATTGATTTGAGCTTTTTTCAATACATCTCTTCCCAATATCATGTCGTAGGGAAAGCTCGCGTTTTCTATTAGTAAGGCATTCACTCGTTGTTTATTTGACTTGGATGACAATACTAAATTTATTTCACCCTTTACTTTTGAGCGGCCGTTGATCCCCTTAATTGTGACATTTGATTCCATTATTTCTTCGTTACTAGCAATATATTTGAAATTACGACTATTCAAAATTGTTCGCTCACTACCTGAGTCTAATAACGCTTCCCAATCAAATTCCTTATTATGCAATATAATAGTTGGCTTAGATGTCCCTTGTATTTCATAATGATTCCTTTAAACCATTCAGTTCGTCTTTATTTTTTTACGAACTGAGCTGCGATATACGTCTCGCTAGAACTTACCTCTTCATTGCTTAAATTAACTTCCTTTAGTAAATCGTATTTGTTTCTAAATTCACATTGATTTTTTGAATTGAGTGACGATTTAATAATTCCACCATTGAGTTTAACGTACACAAGATCTAATTTATTCATGTTTAATTCACATGTATGCACGGAGTTACCATTCACCGTCGCATTTGTCTTTGATAAGTGTTTTATTAAATTAATCCTACCGAGTTGTCTGCTAACTTTATGTTCTGTATTTATTTCAGCTTTCGTATTTACATTCTCATGCGAAAATCTTTGTTCTGACCTCTGTTGAAGGGTCTTTGAGTCCTGCAATCTCTACCTAAATGTCCCATGTTGTTTGTTACACTTGTATCACTTAATAGTGTCACTATTTTGCTGTGGTGTATGTATATTTGTGGCAGGTGGTCTGCCTCGGTGGTTATTTCTTCCTCGCCTCATATACCTACCATGGTTACCTCTCTGCCTACCATAATGTGCATAATATAACTCCGCTGTTCCTTCATACATGTCAGCGTCGTATTGGTTATAAACCTGGTTCGCACTTACAAATTGATCAGAATTTTCTATCACAAAGGTTTCTGTGGTATTGAGGTTCTTTCTAGGAATCAAAATTTTTTTGTCATGGGGCAAGGACCTGATTTTCTTTGTTGTAGCGGACAGTAAATTAGCTGTTGTTTTAAACGGTCCTTCAATTACGCTCTTAACAATATTAGGGTTGATCTGCGGTCCTAATATCGTCAAGAACATGGCTGTATTCATCAAATCTTTAGCGTGTTTCTTCAATCTCTTGTTGAAATCCTGATCACAGTCCTTGTAGGAAACTGCGCATTCATTGTGGCGTCATTTAGGATATGATCCGTTACCCCTCCTATTTTTTCCAATGTACTTAATATGTCACTGGCAGCTGTAGTTTCATCTTTCAATTTATTAGTGTATAATTTGTGACAAACACTGCAGATGTCCTTACTGTCTTTCTGCACATATATATCTTCTAGAACTGTGCATATTTCTTCGTAGGTGCTATCTATGAATGTTTTTCCGTTGACAACGTTATTTACGGTAATTTGAAAGTCGCCCAATTTGCAGTCAGCGCTCCTGAGAAGAATCTTCTTTTTCTGTGCGTCATCTTTGTCTGCCAGGCTCGATATATGGTTATTTAATAGACTCAAATGTTGACGAAACGTATTTTTCTCCTCGAAATTTGGATTTTCGGGTCTTCTTCGTCCTCTAAATATCGGCAACTAGTCAGAGTTTATAATTGTAGTGCTCGCACCTTTAACTATTTCCTGTAACTGCGCTTGGGTCATTTCTACTTTACTCATTGTGTCTGAAGTATTTGTATCTAAGTCGTCTATAAATATCCTATTTAGTCTCTGTTCTTCTATAACCAATAACCTAGAATCTGTATTTTTTTTGTGTTTAGATTGTTTTTTCCTAAATCTTGGCCTTGTTTTTCTACCAGACCTTAATTTAATTGGACTTGGTTGATTATTTCTTCTTCTGAGCTGAGCATGTAATTTTCATACTTAAATCAATGTAAAAGTGTACTTAAGAAATGTGTGGGTTAAAACAAATCAGTATTATAAAAATATTATAAAAATAGAACATGCATACAATTAACGAAATTTCAATAGAACGAAACCTGTTAAATCAATAATATTATAAGATTGAATATTAATACCTGTCAAATCAATAATATTATAAAGCTGAAATAAATTCATTAACAAAAATACATCCTATAATAATGATTGCTGCAATGAAAATTAACTAAGTACTTCTAACTAACCTTTTACATTTTATTTTTGCTAATGTATACACATAGACACTGACTCAGGGAAACTGCTTTTATCACCACTGGACTTGATTCATAAAAGATCCTTATGTGACTAGTTCACAAATGAAACTGATGAATATAATGGGTGACACGCAATATAAATCGTTAGCCTAGATTATACTCAACTTTGGTTTCATGAACAGTGGGTCTCCCATCTTCAAATGTTATCGGCGACGTTATCGATGATTTTAACTGTGTCACCTCGTGTACACTGAATGAAGCAGGTTAAATAAATACTATTTTAAATTCAGATGTAGTGTTCAAACAAATTAGACTCTCAGTTTTCGGTTGAATTACGGCTTTTTTGCATGTTGTATATTGATTAATTGAATGTTGCCCACATTCACCAACGTGCAACGCTTTACCCTTTCAGTTCTCTTCCTTCCTCCGTGTGTCACCAAAGATTTACCCAACAGGTTAATCTCACTGATTGTCTCTGCTTTCACTCAAATTTTTCAATTAGGTCATCTGTACTCTCCTTATCCTTCCGATAATTTTCGAGATGCCTTTTTCACTATGCTTGATTTTGATTTGAAAATTCTTCATATTTTATCATAAAAACTGAACACCGAAATTGGATTATACTATCAAATAGGGTCGCAAAACCCGGTCTTGCTGTAATCAAATACTCTCCAATCAGATGGTTAACTAAGTTTTTGGTAAACACAAAGTTCTCAATCTTTCACTTTAGTAACTGAATTTTCGTTCGTTAAATTCGAGTTACTTAATCACACACCATACTGCCACCAATGTGATGATTCCCCTTGGGGTGATCTCATCAACTGTGGAACCTTATAACGGTCCACTGTATGGGTTATCTAGTGATTAGAATCTTACTCTTTTACTTAGATTTCAGATTCTTTTTAATCAATTAATCTCTCTCTACTAAATACTCATTGCCATGCTCTAGAACCAACTTGCTTATATGGTTCCGACCTCAGGCCTATGGTCAATGCTCAACTGATTTAGGTTAAATAACACTTTTAGATATAACTTAAAAGGGATTGTATTTCTATATCAAGCATATATTACAACACTATGCACTTCACTAAGCACTCACAAGAATTTGACTCACAACTCAGACTTGAGATTTAGATGTTAATCTCATGCGAGCCAAATGGTAACTAGCTGTGAATGTTCATTACACATAATTATATAGGTTCGCCAAAGCAGTTATGCGTACACAAGTAATGTCTTCGCATCACTACACAACTGAGGATTTATCTTCAGCTAGGGATATATCTTCAACTAGATATGTATCTTTCTTCAGCGTAAGGTATGGCCAGGACCCTCGGCACCGAAATTAAACAATAGAATTAGCTCACCTAGCCATTTAAAGTAAACAATTGCCAAATACCAAGGATTGGTAGCTAGGCAATTGTTAAACAATTGAACACACATAATTATAATAAGTAACACACACCTACAAACTATGTGACATAAGAATAACACTGATAAGTAACTTACCAAGGAGAGAGAGAGGACACCGGACTAACGTTAGCTGTCAATTAAGTGCAAACGATTCAGCCAACCAAATTGAAACCACCCGTACTTACATATACCCATGCACCGATTTCGAACAAGCAAATTGATTGGACTAGGCATGGTGGAGTTACAGAAGTCTCATCCAATCAGAGCGTTCGAAATAGTTATGTAATGAGTCATGCTCTCCTATCGGTTACTGGGAGAGTTTAAAGATAATACCAGTTCTCTGATTGGTAGCGGCATGGCCGGTGGGTATAAATATTTGAAATAACTATAAATGTTTGAACCGCAACAGCAAAATCTCTATAATGGTATCCAGTCCTCTACAGTCTGTATCATCATCCCCTAATCAGTGGCGTTATGTAAGCACCAGGAACAATCCAGCGGATTTTACGTCACGAGCAACGTCTGCCAATGCATTACTAAACTAGTCATGTATTACCGGCCCAAGCATTCTGTCTACTAAACATCATGAAAATCATCCAGTTGAAAATGATGTATCAGTCGATCTACCGGAAACCGTTAACCTACTCCATACCAGATAACTCCCCGATAAGCACGTTGATAGAACGTCACTCTTCATGGAATAAAATGAAAAGGATAGTAAACCTCGTCGTGAAAGTAACCAGAAACTGGATGGAAAAGGTCAAAAAAGTGAGCTGCAACAAACAAGAAAATTATGCCCATGATTTATTGATACGGGAAGATCAATCAACGTCATTCGTAAATATGACTAATATTCTTCAGAAAGGTCAACTCCCAGCTAACAACCCCTAGTCAAAACTAGAATTGTTTACAGACAAAAACGGTATCCTAAGAGTTGGAGGACGTCTTAAAAATGTGTCTTCTCCTTGTACAGTTAAATATCCTATGCTATTGCCTCATGACCACAGAGTAAGTACATTGATATTAGACAAAGTACATATGGATACCGGTCATCAAGGGAAGGCACATAAACAGTGGAAGTCTACGACATGGAGGCTACTACTTAAACAAATGAAAGAAAATATTGAAATCCTTTCTGAACAAATGCATCCTATGTTGACGCTTAAGAGCGTTATGCGAACAACCGTACATGTCCGATCTTCCTCATGACAGAGTCGACGCAACGCCTCCATTCACAAACGTCGGTTTGGGCGTATTCTGACACTGGTTCATTCATGACGGAGTCAAAACCCGCAAAAAACGTAGCATCCAAGAAAATTTGGGCTGTTCTGTTCACGTGTTTATACTCGAGGGCCGTTCACGTCGAACCACTATACCATCACTCGATTCGCTCTCTTTCCAAAATGCTCTTCGTCGCTTTATAAGTGTGAGAGGACCCTGCAAGTTGATAAGAAGTGACAGAGGAACAAATTTTACTGCCACTACAAAAATGTAGACTTCTTAAAGATAGCCATATTCTTAGAAGATAAAGACTGCAAATGGGAATTTAACCCTCCACACGCCTCTCACTACGCAGGAGTGTGGGAAAGAAAAATCGGGCTGGTCAGAAGATCAATGGACGCAGCTCTCTTGAAGAATAAAGAGAGAAGCTTATCAAGAGATGAACTTCATACCTTCCTCCAGGAATCAGCGAACATCGTCAATTCCACACCTCTATCGGATGTGTCAAATGACCCTAACGATCCACAACCTATGTCGCCTGCAATTCTTCTAACTCAAAAACATTCAAAGGAACAGAGACGCGACGAAGATTTTCAGAAGACGACCTACTTCAATACGGGAAAAAACGTTGGCGAAGAGTTCAGTTCGTTGCAGAGCACTTCTGGACAGAATGGAGGAAAAACTACCTAGAAGAACTCAGAGCTCAACGGAAGTGGGTGACAAAGCGGACATATCTAACAGTTGGTGACATAGTCATTATGAGAGATCCTGGCTTGAAGAGAAATCAATGGCCACTGGGCCTCGTAGTCAACGTGTATCCAAGTGATGATAAAATAGTCCGTAAAGTAAAAAAAGTTTGCTAGAAATGAGAATTCTATTACAAAAACATTTTTCTACCTTAGACCTGTATCTGAAATAGTTTTGCTCTTTAGATGGACTGATCATTAATTGTTCATGATTTATGTATATATTAGTTCATTTGTTTTAAGCAGTGTGATGCTTATATCATTAATTTTATACAATATTTGTTGTTATAAAATATTGGGGATTTCTTATAAGCGTACTTGTCGGAAGATTCACTTTGGAAAGGTGGACACTGGACAGAATATATAGGTAGCTTAAAATAACTCATAGTTGCATGATTCATTCACTCATGAAATTTAACATTCTCGATAATTTAGGGTAATTTGAATTAGTCACTTCACCAGAACTTATATAGCATCACCAACCAAATCTACAGATAATTTTCCTTCTTTTCATATAGTGTTCGATCAAGAGGGGTGATTGGGTGTTTCAGCGCTTTAGTGATATTTAATATCAGCTATTTTCAGGTCAATTTCAATAAAAGTTTAATACGAATAGTTACCTTACTCAGCTGACCCCAGTCACCTCTTGATATGTGTGAATTATGCTGGCTTCTTCTTTCGAAAGATAGAAGTAGCCATTTTAATATTTTTGAGTATATTTGGGCAACTGTAATTTTTATATTTTAGTGTGCCGGAACGTCGAATTTCACTCACTCCTCAACTACCGGTTGCATTAAGCTAGTTAAACTTTTAGATTAGATAGAAGTTCGATGTCCGGCATTTGGGTGTACAATCCTTTTATTGAATTTTCTTTTTCTGTCAGGTACGTAAATGAGAGATAGTTAACTCTGAATATAAATAATTATCGTGCTAACCCAGTGAAACGTTGTCTACCTCCCACAAGTGATTCTCTAAACCCTAAGCTAGACTACCTATCTGTAAGAAATTATTTGCTATATTTATTGATATATTGAGTTTGTTTATTTTCACCAGGTAGAATATTTCCTAACATTAGCGCCATTATGTGTTTATTTTATTATGAATAGAATTCTAAATTCTCGTATTGCCAATTACCACTATTACCATACTTCACCCTAATATACCTAGTTCTTCCTGCGATCTTTAGAGTAAATCAATTAACTTAACCTCCAGTCTCTCTCTGAACTTTAGTATTTCCATTTGTTAGAATTTATTTGATTCATTGGAATTGTTAAAAATTTGTTAATTCATTAGATTTTGTTAAATTCGTTGTAATTTATTGTAATTCATAATTCATCAGAATTTATTAGAATTCGTTAGAGTACTAATTACTACTAACAGTTAAAATTTTTGTATTCCACTTACGATTGAATTTTTTGTCTTTTTCTACAAAGTTCTTTGTATTTGATAGTCATAAATTTGTTGACTTATATTGTGCATTATGTAATTCTGAAACCATTTTCCTTCATTGTTTCAGAATTACGAGTTGTTTGGAATAAAGAAAAAGGCAACACCCTACATTATTCCTTCCCCGTTATCTGTTATGAGAAAACAAATAATCTCGGTACATTTCTAATTTCACTCACTTTTCTAATTTCACTCACTTTTCTAATTTAACTCACTTTTCTAATTCAACTCACTTTTCTAATTCCACTCACTTTTCTAATTTAACTCACTTTTCTAATTTCACTCTCTTCTCTAATTTCAGTCAATTCTCTCATCCCACTAAATTTTCACTATTCTCATCCAACTTCTCTCATTTCACTCACTCCTCTAATTTCACTCACTTCTCTAATTTCACTCACTTCTCTCATCTCAATTCTTTCATCTTACTAAATTCTCACCTCTCTCATTTCACTCACTATTCTCATTTCATTTCTCTCAGTACTCTCCTCTCACTAAATTCTCACTAATCTCCTCTCACTAAATTCTCACAACTCTCACCTCACTTCTCTCATTTCACTCGCTCCACACTACTCTCATGATCTCATCATCTCCCATTACTAATATAATGATTATCTTAGCGCAGAGCTTCCTATGTGTGATATCGAGGGCCCATAGAATTTAATTTTTAAATTTAACTTCATTTATTTTAAATAAAACTCTAACTTTTTTTAAATTAAACTTGAAATATTTAAATTTAAGTTAAACTATTTTAAATATAACTTGATTTATCTTAAATATAACTTGACTTATTTTGAATATAACTTGAATTGTTTTAAATTATAGTTAAAAGGTGTAGTGTAACTAATCAGTAACACTTCAATTAAAGAACATATTAATCAATTTTGTGCTTTTATTAAAGAGTATTAGTTAAAAAAAATTAAATTGCAGGAGCCTGGAGCTACTTGTAATGTTAGAGCTCCAGCTCCCCTCCACTGTTTGCACATTCAGCTAAGCTCCGGCTCCAGCTCCTGCTCCAGAGTGCCAAAATTGGCTAGTTCCGGGCTCCGGCTCCAAGCTCCGGAGCCAGCTCCCCAACCCTGCTAGTTAGGCGTCAGCCAACGTGCGTCAAAGAGATGCATCACCCTGCGTCTAGAATTGTCCGTCTTTTGACATGCATTCAAAAGACGCTCGTATGCCCACATATTTTAGGGTCATGCGTCCATTGATGCACGTCAGAAACGCTCGTGTGCGGGGGACCACAATGATATTTTAGGATTATGCTTTACTTGAAGCACGTTACAAAAAACGTTCGTTTGCGGGGCCTTTGCTGGAATCATCACACGAGTAAACTGTTGGAAAAAATATTCTTGGAATATGGTTACCTGGTATATATAAGCACTAATAATTTCAACATCTATTGCATTCTAGTAATTTTTTATGAATCCTTAAAATATAAGATACCAGACTAATATCAGATGAATAAAGATGCTATGACTGTTCTTCTTCTCTCGTCATGACGTCACTCCTACTTCCAAAATCCCGCGAAATCCCCACCCTCTCCATCTCTTGCTCTAGCAGTCCCAATAAACTGAATAAAGTAGTTATTAAAATTTATTATTATATGTATAAGACTGGAGAGAGAGAATGTATAAGAATGGAGAATTTCAGTGCTTGTCATCAAATTGAGAGTGTATTGTTAAAGCATGAATTAAATAGTGGCAATTACAGCTGTACACTATCATAGGTACTCACTATTACTGCTATCACTTTACACAGCTAGTACATACGAACTGAGATACAATCAATAGAAAATATTTTTCGTAAAATTCAAATGGAATGATGAATTTATTAAGGTACCTAATACATGTAATGATGAGGCTATACACAGAAAAATTGAATTATATTTCTTCAATAATAGTTGTGTATTATTGAAGAAATATAATTTAATTTTACAGTGTATAGCCTATATGTGATCTATGTTTTGAAAACCATTTGACAAACTGTTACTTAGGTAATACTAATACTTACCTCAATAATTATATCGTACACGCAAAATTGAAAAAAGATACACTTTCTTACATACCTAACTAATTATGGAGCTTATTCCTTTATCTGAACATAATAATAGAATAAACACATTGCACTCTATACTTAGCTCATTCAGAAATGTGAAGATTAAATACTTTTTATGGTTGTGTGACTACATCATAAAATAATTTAGAATTTAAATAAATTTTCTAATTATAACCTCATATTTTGCTATAGGTGGATGCAACACAATTGTTTATTATACCCATTATTGTAATCATGATAAAATCGTCCCTGAAAGTGACTGTACAAGAACATTTGTACGTACATGCACTCACGCCTTAACTGAATCAAAACTAGATACAAAAAGCATTTGTTATATACTATTTTGTTGTAAATAAATTAGCAGTTAACAAAGAAATATTTGTACACACTTAGATTATAGATTTGTTTTTTTCAGTATACCTATCATTCTCTACCTTTTTCCCTATATACAGGGTCGTGCAGCTAAATTGGGACTAACTTTAACAGCACATATCTTCCGTAATTTCTAACCTATGACTAAATTCTCTTCTACAGACAATCTTTTTGCCCTTTGCTATAATATTTCAGATTAAGATCTAGCATATTTCGCTAAAATATGGCGGAATTAGCGCGAAGAACGACCATATGTGAAATGAGACGCGCCGGGACCTCTGTTTCAGACATTATTAAGAGCACTGGCTATGCGAAATCGACTGTTTATCGAGTTGTTGCTGCTTTTGATGCCGAGGGTAATGTTTAGAGAAGTCGACACAGTTCCCGCAGTGATCGAAAGAGAACCAAAACATCCCTTGCTGGGCTGAAAAGGACGTTGAAGTCAGACCCAAGCCAGCCGATATCAAAATTGGCACAAAAGCGCAGCGTCAGTCGTAGCACCATCAGCAGGGCAGTCAAGGAAGACCTTGGTATGAAGTCATACGTAAGGAGAGTCCGTAACCTCCTACATACTCGCTACAGAGCCCTCAGAGCTGAAAGATGCCCAAAGCTTCTGAACCATCTGAAACACAAAGAAGGACATGTCCGCGTTTTTGTTGACGAGAAAAAGTTCGTTGTTGATGAGGTTACAAATCGCCAGAACACTCGGGTAGTTGCCTCCGATCGTTCAGAAGTACTTCCTGTGATGCAGAGCAAAAATCCCGCTTATGTGATGGTTTTTGCAGCCGTCGAAAGTGATGGTAAGGTGATGCCTCCTTTTTTCATCGAAGCTGGTCTCAAAATCATGCCCGCGCATGGAGCAAAGAAAGTTCAGGATTTCCTGAAGGAGAATCTTCCTTTGATGGTCCCGAAGAATATTTGGCCCAGCAGCTCCCCAGATCTGAATGTTTGTGACTATTGGCTGCTTGGCGTCATTGAGGGAGAGTCTAACGTAACTTCACATCCAAGTGTCAACTCTCTGAAGGCCGCCATTCGTCGGGCATTTCGTAATCTTGACCCCGAGGATGTAAAAAGGAGTTGTTCACGGTTTCGCTCGAGAATCTCTCAAATTATTGACGCAAAGGGTAGTCACATAAACTGCGTCCATCGCTTTATTGCAGATCACTATTTTGTGAATAATTTTAATAATATTGATCGTACAGTAGTGAAACTTTGGTCACTGGAAGATTGCTTCTATGTTAGTATTTTGCTGAAATATTTTTTGAATCCATGAGAAAACTGGAAAGTTATGAATGTTTATGTATTTTGAAGGCATTTTAACTGTCCATCGCTTTATTGCAGCTCTGTGAAAAGGCCAAAAAAATGTGCGATTAACTTCTACAGAGAGGGTAAAAGGTATAGCAGGTCCTGCAGAAGGGATGACTCTTCTATATTTAGCTTTATAACTTGGAAGGGTTAAGAGAACAATAGTTTCTTTTGTGGAAAGCCCCGACACAAGCCCAAGGAGAGATGAGGGTACGAGAAAAAGTATTTCACCTCGAAATATGCGAAAAATACGCAGGCGGGTCATAAGGCAGCTAAATGACACTAGTCCCTCCATTTTTGACAAAGCTGTCATTGGTCTTACGTCAAAACAGTTCTGATGTAATGTCTCAAATGAAACGGTCAGAAATGCTCAATGGGGCTTAAGACCAGAGAACAAGGCGATCAAGTCATGAGAGTCTCTCACTTGATGCCCAGAGATATGAGGAGAAAAAAGTTTTAACCCTTCTAGCATGAGATTGTGCGAAGTAATGCAAGAAAATCATCTTTTGCCAACAGGATAATTGCAAACTATCAGGCCAAGGGAACAAAAGAGGCAATGTAGGATTGGAATGTTAGGTTTACACCCTCTGGTACTCGGAAAGGTCCAATTAACGTTTCACCAATGATGCCCGCTTAAAACATAAAGCCACAGCCTCCTTGTTGACGACGAAACCAGTGTGGATTGACAGCTCCAGTACGGTCCAAACTTTAACCCATCCATCCAGACAATCAAGGGTAGCTCTTTCCTCATCTGTTAAAAGAACAAGTAGGAAGATGGTTTTCATGTAATTCTGTGTACATCTAATGCCTTTTTCCTTTTGGGTCTTGTCCATAGGAGGCCTGGAAATGGGCTCCACGTTCTTTGTCGTCTCATTTAAGACACTGTTTGGACGAATAACCAATGACAGCCTTGTCGAAAATGGAGGCACTAGTGTTATTTGGCTGCCTTATAACCTGCCTTAGTAGTTTTCGCATATTTCGAGGGGAAAAAGCTTCTCCTCGTACCCTCATCTCTCCTTGGGTTGGTGTCGGGATTTTCCACAATAGAAACTGTTTCTCTTATCCATCCCAAATTCATTAGCTAAATATAGAAGAGTCCTCCCTTCTGCAGGACCTGCTACAATTTTTACCATCTCGGTAGAAGTTAATCGCCCATTTTTGTGGCCTTTTCACAGAGCTGCAATAAAGCGATGGACAGTTAAAATGCCTTCAAAAGACATAAACGTTCATAACTTTCCAATTTTCTCATGGATTCGAAAAATATTTCAGCAAAATACTAACATAGAAGCAATCTTCCAGTGACCCAAGTTTCACTACTGTACGATCAATATTATTAAAATTATTCACAAAATAGTGATCTGCAATAAAGCGATAGACGCAGTTTAGAATGATTTTGTTCTGTAGACAATAACGAACAAATAAATGCAAGTAATAATTACATTTAATCATTATTTGCCTTTCAAAATAGCGAATTTTAAAAAAGTTATGTTTGTCCCAATTTAGCTGCACGACCCTGTATTGCCAAACCCTTCCCTTCCCTTATATTTGTCTACTGAGAGAATTAAATTATATTATTATTAATAATAAATATCCAATATTATTCGATACATAAATAACATTATAGTATTGCAGTATTTTTTATCTATCATTGGATATTTATTATGCTACATTACAATACATTTTTAATTACTTTTTCTTTGCATTGCAATACTAAAATTTTTGAAACCTATTTTTCTTACATGCCTAGGTATAAAATGATCAATATTTCAATGCATCATAAGATGAGTAGTGTTTTAATTACTTTAACTGATTCATTTTAGTTATATTATTTTAAATAATTTATTTTTAAATTATCAGTAAATGCAACAAGTTATTAATATCTGAACAGATCAATGATTATGTGGATTGAAAATATATATAACTACTGAAAAATAATCAATAAATTATTTGTTGCTAAATAAGTATATATAAATAGTTGAATACCTCCAGAACTTATATGTTTCAGTATATATATCGAAATAGTATTATTGTTGCACTAACAGTAGGTAGGTAAACGAGCGAATTTTACGATGATATTTTATTAAAATAATGATAGTTTGATAAATATAAATGGAAAATAATACTGTGTGTATTCTGCTATTCATGAATGAGTAACAAGAGGTAGTATTTGATTTGGTTTCGTGCTTTTAAATTACCTTATGATAAGCAATCAGGCATTAGGTGGCATTTATAATGTTAATTAAATTATTGCTAATGCGAATTACGTTACTAATGACTGTAAGAATTGTTTTATATATATATCTACGATTCCAGAGTAGTTGGGTATCTATTTACATACCCAACTTCACCTCCTAATTCATAAATAGATCCCCCCCCCCTCCCCTGCAAGAAGACTGAAGTTTATTGAGAAGACAAGTTGGGTAACTACACACACAACTTCACCTAAAAATCATTGTCTGAATCAGTGAGAGATGAAGTTGTGGAGTAACACATACTACTTTACCGCAATAGAATACTTCGTTAATGTGAGCGGTGTAGTTGGGTGAGAACACACATAGGTACACCGTTTGAGATATTTCCTATTCGTTTAGAAGTTGGATAAGAATGCACCTAACTTTACCGTAGAGGAAAAGCTTCATTTAATGGAGAGCGACACTTCGTAGTTAACCAACTTTACCTCTCTACCGTCCAATTTGTCTTTTATTATTCATATGAATTATATTCATTCTATTATTCATATGCTGTGAAATTATTCATGTGTTCTGTTTTATTATTCATATGCTGACTTCTAGAGTAACTATTAAATGCTGACGTTTTGTAAACAAAACACCTCGCACTCATAAAATGTGAACTTAATGCGAATGTGATTAATGTGCAAGAAAGTGAATTAGTTAGTGTGACTTGATATGTGAATGTGACTGTGGAACTGATTTATATTTTATAGTTAATAAATGTAATGATATCGGGTATAGTATCATTTGGTTGGTAATTTAAATGCCTTTCTCATCTAAATCACGTATTGTTCGAAAAAGATACTAATTTTCTTAAATAGTTTATGTTACATTTTATTAGTTTGTGTCCTATTTTTACGATACATTTATTTCTGTTGATTACGGTTATCTCTCCTGGCCCTAACCAATTTAATTGTAATTTGTGATTTTTGTGGTTATTCCTTAATAGAACCCTGTCTTTTACATGTAGTATTTTATCCTTTCTAGATCTATTGTGATTGATTGTTCGTTTATTCGCTTGGTTTATTATGTTAGATCTTAAGACATCCTATATGTAAATGGCTTGTCTAGCCCTAATTTAAACTATAGATTCAGAGGTGTCTACATTATATAATTGGTCTAAATTTTCAGTTTGAATATTCTGGTTTGTATCTCTACCATATAAAGCATAAGAAGGCGTATCTCTTATTGAGATATTGACTTGGTTATTTAGTGTATTTGTTACCATGTCCAAAAATATGTTCCAATTGTTATGATCTACTGTGTGTATATAAAGTCTTAAAAGTTTATTTACCCTTTTATGGTTTCGTTCGCAAATTCCATTTGAATATGCTGAATATGGTAAGATCTCACATTTTTTAATTTGATGTATTTTACTGTATGTGTGTATCGCTTTCGATGCAAATTCTCTAGCATTGTCTGATATTAGCGTTTTTGGAAATCCGTAACGATTGAATGTTTTATCTAAACATTTAATTACTGTGTCAGTTGCTTTATCGGGGATTGCTTGTAAATCACAAAATCGTGTTAATATATCTGTCACTGACAATATGTATTTGTTATTAATTGGTATGTCTAACGTGTCCTTTAGTATTTTCCTGTCTAGTATCTATTTTCCTATGTTTGTATAAAATTACGTCTAACAAACAATATTCTGCTATATCTTATGTGTTTTCTATTTAGACTATCTATAATTTCCTTGCAGAAATCATCCGAATGTTGATTTTGTTTTAATTTCTCCAGTATCCACGTGATTTCTTTCTCTGATTGTATGTATTCTAGAAAAGGTATTTCTCTATCGATTGTGTGTACTTTACTTTGCTCGTTTTCTATTGGCTCTGTGTCAATTATTTGTGGTATCTGCTGCTTAGTTCGGGACCTAGTGTTGGCTATGAATCCCTTGATTGACTCGAATTTTTCATTTGAACTTTATAAAATTTAGCAATCATCAATATCTTTTCTGTTAAATGTGTTAACATACTTAAAGTGTCAGCTACTATGTTTCTCTTCTCCTCAAAATATCTATTCTGGCAATCGAATGTTGACGCCTCGATTGCCCAACGAGCGAGACAATTATCCAACAGTAATTTTTTTAACAAAAAACGCACATAACGGTTTATGATTGGTGAGGATTGTTATTGGGTAACCTAGACATGGATACTGAAATTCTTTCAAAGAGAGGTGCATAGCCAAAATTTCGAATATCGTGACGCTACACCTCTTTTGCGTTGCATTAAGTACCTTACTGAAATAAGCTATTGGTCTTAAATTTCGTTATATTGTGTTATCTGACTGAAGAAGCGCACTACCTATGCCAAAATTGCTTGCATCGCAAAAACGTAAAAAAGTTTTACTATAATTTGGGTGTGCCAGACACGTGTCTGACACAAGGGAATTCTTTAAATTTGTAAAGTTTTCCTCACATTTTCCTATCCATTTGTATGGTGTATCTTTTCGTAGTAATTTGTAAAGTGGTTGGGCTACCCTACTGAACATTGGCAAGAATTATCTAAAGTAAATAGCAAAGCCCAAAAAATCTCTGAAGTGATTGTACATCTGTTGGACGTGAAGCGTGTTTTAATTTATCGTTTTGTACGCTCTTTATGCCGTCTGTTGTTATTTTGTGCCCTAGAAATTGATTTTCTGTTTCGAAAAAACGGCACTTTTCAAGTTTTAACTTTAGTTGAGCTTCCCTTAATTGTCCCGGTACTTTAGATATGTCATTTAAATGATCTTCATTTGATTTACTATAGATTAGTATGTCGTCTATAAAAAGAAAATCTAATTTCCTATTACTTTATTAAGTGCTTCAGTCATAATAATTGATTGAAATACCATAGGTGAGTTCACGTAGCCAAAAGGCAACTTCCTGAATTGAAATTTCTGAAAATTAGCAGAAAAAGCTGTTAACTTCTTAGATTCATCTGTTAATTGAACTTGATGAAAAGCACTTTGGAGGTCTCAGGTGGAAAACACCATAGAGCTAATATATCATCTACTCTTGGCAACGGGAACCCTTCTATGTGAACTGTTAAATTTATATCTCGAAAATCTATTACTGGTCTAATTTTCCCCGTTTTCATGGTTACTATGATGATCGGGAAATTGAAGTTGTTTGTTGAGGGCTTTATGATTTAGTCCTATAAATCTGTTGAGTTAATAGATCAAGTTTTTCCCTATATTTATGAGGAATTCTATATGGAATTTTGTTAGTTACTGTTTCTTGGTTTTTTAACCTAATGTTATGCTTAGGAACGTTCGAAGTTCCAATTGGTTCGTCTTTTTGCGTTATAACATCTCTAAACTGATTCAAAAGTTTAACTGTTAGTTCTCTGTACTCGCTTGAACCACAAACAATATCGTTGTTTTGCAACGGCTGCAATTTTTCCACTGACTCAAACTCATTGTTAATCTGACTTGTTGTTACATTGCGATCAGCAATTAATTCGCATGTACCTACCTCGTTTTTTCGCTCCTAACGTCTTCATTCACGAGGACTTCACGTTCGATTCTTGTGTCGCTGTCACGTGATCCTGAATTGTTTATTTCTGACTAGTTCGATGCATTAAATCCTAAAGACATTCTTATTTCGCCTCTAGATACAGCATCTAATGATTCAGGAATATTATTATTTACCTCATTCGGAGTTTTCTCATCTAACCATTCCGAAACTGTTGCTAATAACCATTAAAGGATAACTATTTACTCTTTCCTTAGAGTTACTATCTCTCTCTATACTTATTTTCACTTCTGCTGTCATCAACCCACTTTTATATGTTCTTCTAGGGATTACAAAATTCCCCTCATCGCTATTTTTAATAAAAACATTTACTATACATAATGTATTCGCTGGAATGACTTGACTGTTTATATTGACATTTAACCCATATTTCATATTTGACTGTTTCTTTTTACACGTTGACTCTGCATCCATAACACTGTTGTTATGAATTTTTTACATGGACTCACTCTGCCAGCACTTTTTGGGTTTACTAAACCATAACTATTTCTACTTGGACTTACTTTGCCATTAATCATAACACTTTTGTTATGCACTTGTTTACTTGGATTTACTATACCATTACTTACTGTCTCATTAATTGCATTTATAATATGCTTTCTTCTATTTCGGCTACCTTTTAAAACTAAATCTACTAGCAAACAGTTAGTTGATATTATGTCTCTTGAAGATATCCTGTATTTATCCCTAAATAGAATTATTTCTCTATCAATTCGGATGTGTCTATCTTCCAAATTTATCTCCGATCTTCTGAGAATGTCTATACCCAGTATTAAATCATACGTGAAATTGGAATTCTTTATCATCAATGCTTGAACTTTAATATTCTTTCCTGAATTTAATGCCATTTCTAAATAAACTTCTCCAATGACATTAGATTTTCCATTAATCCTTTCTATTATTACATTTGACTCTAAGATTTCCTCCTGATCTATATTTTCGAAGTTTCTGCTATTTATTGTACATCTCTCACTTCCAGTATCGATCAACGCATTTCAAACTACTTTACTGTGTTTTACCACAATAACTGGCTTATAACTCTCTCGAATACCAAAGTTCGAACCAGTATAATAACTCACTGCTATTAAGGCTTCCTTTGTGGCCTTTTCCTCTTCACTAAGATCTACTTCATTTAGTGCTTCATATCTATTTCTTAAATCACAAGATATCTCTGTATTCTGTTGGTCGTTTTCAGAATGTCTATTGGTTTTAACGCACGAAATTAGTTTTTAGTTCGAATCTAATCGCGCGAAGTCAGCTGCTCGCATAGATGTTGAATTTACCTCTTTCTCGCTTCTAGCTGTTAGAATTTCCTTTATTAAATCTAACTTACCTATATTCTTTGCTATATTATCTACATTTTGTCATGAAAAACCTTCTGGTTCCATTGCCTCTTTGGCTTTCTACAATTACGTATCAAGTGACCTACTTTATCACACCTGTAACATCTACGCTTTAATGTCCTCTGTAATCTACCTCCGTTTTTATCTACTTTGTTTGCTCCTGACATATCTACCGTTTCACTTTTTAAATGCTGCGTCATACATTCTTTCTCTACTAGCTCTGTGTGTGTTCCTATGCTTTTGTCGGTGATGCGTACTATCGCTTCTAAAATTACATTTACTTCCGTCTTCGGTGTTCCCTTCATTGTACCTACATGATGAATCGACTGTGTGATTTTACCTAGATTTTCGGTGCCTACCACTGCCTAGGCTCTGTGTACTATCATCTCTATATGTTTCTCTACCTCTGTCTTCGTTTTGCGTCTCTGCTTTTATAATTTGTACCACTTTTGTTCCATATTTCGAATTAAATTTGTTTTGAGCTTTTCTAATTAGAGTTGCTATCTCATTTAGTGATATATTTATGTCAGACATGTTTGATGTTTCATATGTTTATTTCATGCAACTTGTTTACTACTCAGCAATTGTGATTTTATACACCCTATATAAAATCAATACTTAACTATATAAATGTTTTGTGTTATTATTCTTTGCTAAAATCCAAAAAAATAATGATTAGAATCTTAGCATCCTAACACAAAAAAATTGCATCAACTCAACATAAATTATCATCAAAAAAATTACAATAGAATTTCATGAATATTATAATAGGAAAAGAAATGAATATTATTTTTTCCTGTAAAGCACATATATACTAGCGGACAAAAATGTGCGACAATTCAGTTTTTTTACCATTTCTGCAATATTTTCCAATGGATTTAATTAATTTTTATACTCAATGGAGCCACTTATAGTGTTAATAATTATTATAAAAGTTCAGCCTTATACGTAGGATAGAAAAAAAACTTATGGTGGAGTCAATTTTTTTCTCAAAATGACAGTGCCAAAAGTGTGGGACAATGTTAGAAAAATACAATTTAAATGCAGTTTAGAGTCAGTTTATCCACATTTATCACTATGGCAATGAAGAATAAGTCGATTGCACCACTTTGTTTACATTTTAGCCGGTTACATCATAGCAATGGCACCGAAAATGACCGCCTCCATGAAAAGAAGAATAATTTGTACAACTTTATGAAGATAAAAATTCAATCCGGAAGATAGCCGAGGACTTGCAGTTGTCCAAAAGTGTTGTGGGAAGAATAATAAAGTACTACAAGGAGACTGGGAAAGTTTCACCACCGAAGAAGAAGGGTAGACCGCGAAACACCACTCCTAGTGACGAAAGGATCATGAGAAAAATGGCACTGAAGGATAGGTTTCAGACGGCAGCAGGTATTTCTCGTGAAATGAGTACCTCCTACGATGTCAACGTTTCTAGTAGAACCGTGTTTAGACGCCTCGGTGAAATTGGCCTCTTTTCAAGGTCACCCGCGAAGAAGCCTTTGATTAGCCTCAAAAACAAGAAAGTTCGATTGAGCTACGCCGAGGATCATGTACTCTTGACCGACTATCAGTGGCAAAATGTATTTTTTTTCCGATGAAAGTAAGTTCAATCTATTTGGATCTGACGGGAAAAAATATGTAAGAAGATTTTGTCCCGAAAGATTCGATAAAAAGTGCACCAAGAAAACAGTCAAGTTTGGTGGGGGCAGCGTAATGGTCTTCGGCATGATTTCATGGGAAGGGACGACTGATATCGTCCGTCTAAACATCAGAGTTAATGGAACCATCTACAAGAGCTTGTTACGAGATCATGTCATCCCAATACTTAGACGTTCTGCCTGCAAATCGCCCATTTTCATACAGGATAACGCCCCCTGCCACAAAGCTAAAAACGTGATGGAGTTTCTTCGGGAGCAAGGTAGCTGTAATGTATTGGCCCCCGCAAAGTCCGGACCTAAATCCAATGGAAAACCTGTGGTCCACTTTGGGGAAGAATGTGAGTGCCAGGAATCCCAACAACGCTGAAGATCTTTGGCTCAAACTCAAAGAAGAGTGGGCGAAAGTGTCACGAGATGATTGTCGCCGTCTCATTCAATCCTGTGGTAGAAGGTGTGCTGCAGTCATCGATAACAAAGGCCTTTTCACTAAATATTAATGTTAGTCTGAAATCTTTTTGTCTATATGAAGTTATTTACATTTTTGTTCACATTGTCCCACACTATTGGCTCTGTGATTTTGAGAAAAAAATTGACCCCACCATATAAGTTTATTTCTATCCAACGTATTAAGCTGAAATTTTGTATCATCATTAACACTATAAGTTGCTACATTGAGTGTAAAAATTATTCAAATCCATTGGAAAATATTGCAGAAATGGTAAAAAACAGAATTTTTCCACATTTTTGTCCGCTAGTGTATATATATAATTTAAACTGTTTAAATTGGGTTTAGGAAAATTGATCGAATGGAAAATTGGTCGAATAGAAAATTGACCGAAAAGAAAATTGGTCGATAGGAAAATTGATCGCACAACAATTAATCGAAAGGAAAATTGATCGAATAGACCAGCTTTATTTTTTTCTTCCATCTGTGAGTGCAGCAACCGGTGCTTAGTGTTTCTTTTTGTTACAGTCTTTGGTAAGTGACTGCACTCACAGAGTAGCTTTTCTGCATCCATGAGCATTTTCGCCGACGGTATTAAGTGACTTTGTTCATGAATTGAATTTTGTTCATGAAGAAGCAACCGGTGCTTCTTCCTATCTCTTGTATTCAATTCCCTGTTGCCGTCAGTGATATGGCTTTTGGTTCCGAAACAGACGTTAAACCTATTGGGTCGGACGAGGTATCGCTGCGCACAATCCCGCAATCTCTGTACCTACTCAAAAACTGAATGTACTAGAAAAACTCTTTTTCGAAATATTAACTAAATAAATGAAATACTCATTGGCAACATAAATGCAACACTCCATCCCTCCCCCCTGAATCCCTCCACTCACCAATTTTAATACCCCTGCAACCCCCTATCTTAACCCCTCTTTACCCATCTAAATATCCCTCTCTTCACATCTAAATCCCCCTCTCTTCACATCTAAGTACCCCTCTCTTCACATCTAAATCTCACTCTCTTCCCATCTAAATTCCCTTCTTCCCAATCTAAATTTTCTCTTTCATCCATTTCCCCATCTAAATGTCTGTGATTCCATCTCAACATGCCTTCCCCCAATCTAATTGTTCCTTATCTTTTAAACACATTTTATGAATCTACAACAAATTTAACACTTAAATTTCACGTAACTAGTTAACTACTTATATCAAGTTATATAGTACGATATATTTTCAATCAATATTTTAATTCAATAATCTCTCACCTCCACCTAAATACCCCCTCTCCCTATCTTAATACCCCCCACATCAAGTAGCATAGCTACTACGAACGTTAGTTTATTTTTAATCATTGTTATAATTAAATAACACCTTATTTAATATAAATGCCTTTATTAAGAGCTAAAAACTCATAATTTTTATATTTGTTTACATACAAATATGGTTATTAATGATGCGCAGTGATACCCTCTATCTCTAAATTATCTGGGGTATCACTGCGCACGGTTGTGGCGGGAAAACCGTTGAGACTGAGAAGTGGAAAGTTTGTCATAATGTAACTGTTAATGTTTTTATTAACATGTTAGAACAATATGAATATCTATATCTCGGTTCTAGAGTTAATGGAGAGTTTGCGGGAATTATAAATCACCAGCGCAAACTTTTTTCTGATCGTTTTGAGAGCTCCACATAATTCGTGACTTAGCACTAGAAATATTCATAGAATAATGGTACTTCATGATGGTTAAGGGAGAAAAGAGGATGCTTGAAATGATAGTTCAATCAGATTTAGGCTAAAACAAGTGCTTCTGAAATTATAAGAGGTGCGGAGTGATACCCCATAAAAATGGTATATGCAGTAATACCCCGTCCGACCTTACTAAATTAATTAATTATTCAACTTTCATTTCACAAGTTATCTTGAACTATCTAAATTCTAGAACTAAGAAAAATTTAAATTCTTCAAATTGGGAAAATTCTTCAAATCAAAGCATATAATTCTCTGTTAAAAAAAAACAGTTGATTGAAGAAATGTTATACATATATTATTATTATATATTATTATTGTATAAATTGTTATTAGAATTATTACTATATATAAATAATGGTAACAAGATCTATATATTGCAAGTAAGTTTCTCTGGTAATCCATGGTTTTAATTATCATTGTCAATATGTGTACATAGATTCAATATCATTTTCGATCAATTTTTTTCGGTCAATTTTACATTCGATCAATTATTGTTGTTCGATCAATTTTCCTTTCGATCAATTTTCCATTTGACCAATTTTCCTTTCGATCAATTTTCCATTCGACTAATTTTCCTTTCGATCAATTTTCAATTATACCAATTTTCCTTTCGATCAATTTTCCATTCGACCAATTTTCTATTCGATCAATTGCTTTCGATCAATTTTCTGGATCCCATTTAAATTATATCAAAGAATATTTTATATCACAAGTTAATGTCTATAAAACTTCCAGTTCGAAGATTATCTATCAATTATCTCAACTGATACTTATCAGCTGCCTGCTATAATTACAAAAGATTATAATATACTCAGTAATCAATATTATTGAAATATTACTCCCCTGATGATTGATTCGTTCCTTTGGTTATTCTGACGTTCTCGTTTCCTTTTGCCTCTGGTTGGCAAAACCAATTGTTTAACTGTAGATTACTTTTGGGTTTCTTCTTAGTTAGCTGTTGATTTATGTAGAGATTCACCTTTTTCCTCCGATTCGTACAACTGAATTTTCGTTATTGTACCTCTGTAGAGATTTTCTGGTTTCACTGTTCATCAAACTGTTTCTCTAATTGAACTGATTTATAACACTCAGTGTATTGTTTCTTATTGTTTTAATAATCCGATCGTTCAGAAGTTCCTCCTGTGATGCAGAAAGAAAATCCCTCTTCTGTGAGGGTTTTTGTAGCCGTCGCAAGTGATGGTAAGGTGATGCCTCCTCATTTCATCGAAGTGGGCCTTAAAATCAACACAGCGGAGTACTTGAAAATTCTGAAAGATGTTTTGATGCCGTGAATACGTAGGAACTACGACCCCCTTCAAAGTGATGCTCGTTCAAGACTCTGCGCCCGCGCATGGAGCAAAGAAAGTTCAGGATTTCCTGAAGGAGAATCTTCCTTTGATGGTCCCGAATGATATTTGGCCCAGCAGGTCCCCAGATCTGTTTGTTTGTGACTATTGGCTGTTTGGCGTCATTGAGGGAGAGTCTAACGTAATTTTACATCCAAGTGTCAACTCTCTGAAGACCGCCATTCGTCGGGCATTTCGTAATCTTGACCCTGAGGATGTAAAAAGTAGTTGTTCACGGTTTCGCTCGAGAATCTCCCAATTTATTGACGCAAAGGGTAGTCACATAGAATGATTTTGTTCTGTAGACAATAACGAACAAATAAATGAAAGTAAAAATTACATTTAATCATTATTTGCCTTTCAAAATAGCGAATTTAAAAAAGTTATGTTAGTCCCAATTTAGCTGCACGACCCTGTATATTCAAATAATCACACAGATTAGGGTTGAGTCATGAATTAGATCAACTTTTACCCCTACTCTGTCATTTAATTGATATAAAATCCATAATATCAATTTACCCATCATCATTCAGTCGCATGAAGCGAGTAAAACGCTGTATCCTCGGGAGGAGCACAAGCGATATTTATGTCAGGTGACTGGTAGAAATAAGAGAGGAGAGCTTTCGGTGTGTTGTAGAGAGAGAAAAGGGGGTCAGTTGTGCAGAGTGTGGCATAGTGCTGCAAAAGAAAAATAACGGAGGTGTAGTAAGGGATGGAGATCCACAAAGCATGCACTGTCCTGAAAATGTTTCAGAGGAGCGAGAGATGGAGCTGCAGTGGAGGAGCAGACGGAGGAGAACAAGAAGTACCAAGATTGCCTGCAGAATCTCACTAGAGAAGAAATACCACGGCACTGCCAGAAGGCAGCAAATTCAATCACCAGAAGTGCGCTGGGTAGAGGAGTATGGAAAGAACAGTTGAAGTGAAGGAGCTGTGAAGAGGAATAAGACCCAGGAGAGGGGCAGATGAAGGAGTAATGAAACTGATAGACGAGCCTTTGGAATGTTGGTCTGTGGTCATCTTCTAGCAAGGAGAGGAGCTGAGAGAACTGATGATGGATAAGTTAGATGAGTTAATGGTTTAGAAAACGAAACTGAGTGGGAGGGACAAAATACCAATGATGAAAGGATATGGAGAAGTGAGGGAAGGAACGCAGTTGTTCGTGGTGCCAACAAGCGGGAAGAGAGAGAGAGAAGGGACTGCTTAGCATCTATGTACCACCAGAGAGGAAGAGAGGAGGATAGATAAGAATAATGTGAGGGGTTCAACATGCACCAGCCACTTTGCGAAACGCATGTTTACGAGGATGCGATTGGCTGATGGAGTGAATGGCAGAGGAGGACCTGATGATGCTTAACGTCAGAAGAGTGACGAGAAACCCATATTTTGAGAAGTTGAAAAGAAGGAGGACTGGTATTGTCAGACGTGCGCGGACAGAATGCCTACGGACAGAATGCCTACGGACAAAATGCCTAACGGACAAAATGCCTAACAGACAAAATGCCGAACGGACAAAATGCCTAAAATGCAATTATACTTATTTCAAATATTGAAGTTGCGGACAAAAATTTAAAATAAGTTAGACTAAGTGGAAACAAAGAGTTTTGTGTCAGAGACAGTTTATTAAATCACTTTCACAATGAATATGAACATTTGAAACTCAGCGTGCTTACTGTAAACTCTCTCTTATTTCATTTCACTGTGTTTGTGATTTTTACTAAAGTGTTTGTTCTATTTATCAAATCGCTCTTAAAAATAATCTCCCTACATCTTACCATTTTTATTGGATATCTAGAATCATCTTCTATTTTATTTTTTTAAAGGTATCTATAATCATCTTATTCTATTACCAATTTTTTAAATATTGTTTAATCTTTTAGATAGCTATAATCATCTTCAATCTATAGTGATGTTTATAGTTGCTTTTGAAGTTTTAAAGCAAGTTAAGTAATTACAATGTTTATATAAATTAGTACTGACATGCAATTTACTACTATGCTTATAAAAAGAAGTTCCGTTGAAAAAAATTCAATATTCTTTATGAGTGTAACTGAGATCTTATGTTTTACAGAAATTAAAAAAAAATATTATTTGATGTTCAATTATGATAAGTTATAATACAATATAATGTATTCTGTTCTTTATTTACCAATAATCATTCCATTACAGATATCATTTTAATGTTTTTTATTCGGCCCTTTTATTTAAATATGGAGTTAATTCTTTTATTCACTTGGCAGCATTATTTTTCGTCATTATTTTACAATTTCCATTTTCTTTATTCATACATTTTGTACATTAGGCATTTTGTCAGTTAGGCATTTCGTCCGTTAGGCATTTTGTCCTTTAGGCATTCTGTCCGTTAGGCATTTTGTCTGTGGGCATTTTGTCCGTAGGCATTTTGTCCGTAGGCATTGTGTCCTAGTATCTTGCCAGAGACATGAGAGTGGTAATGACGGGAAGGGAAAGGAATATGAATGGGAGATATTCAATCACCTGGTCACCATAGTTTGATGAATGAAGAAAAAGAGAAACTGATGAAGATTATTAAGATTACGAAGAAGACACATTGAAGGAAATACAGAGAAGAGATGGGAAGAGAAATTGAAGCTATATAAGAGGTGGAGAAGGTGAAGTACAGGGTGATAGTGAAGAACTTTAGTATGAATAACAGTGTGGAGATAGAGAGCAAAATCAGTAGGCTTTGAAGAAACATATCATAGAAAAAGAGAAATAGAAGAATGGCAGGAGAGTGAATGGATAAGATATAGACGGCGAATGAAGAAATCATGCACATTCATACTTTGCTTATTCCATCGGCAATGTCCAATTGTTTTTGAATGAGTATAAAAATACTTCTAAAACTAGCTACCATCAGTCTCACTAAAAATATTTCGAATAAACAACACTGTATCATTTCTGTCTTATAATGCCGTTAGATGACACATATACTGGATTATTTAATTAATTTTCTTTTTCTTACCATTCATAATTTTTTTCATTATTATTATTTCAATTAAAATGGAGAATTATTTTATAGTAGCTATAGTGTCATATTTTATATTTTAGAATTTTTCTCACTAAATGAAAGGAAATGTACCTAATTTACAATATCTTTTTTATAATAAATTTTTTGATGTACCCTATCCGGCCCAAGTGATCATATATGATCACAGTCTTGTCCTTTTAGGGGAACCGGGCGGTATCCCATATATGATCACTTCAAATTATCATATTTCCATGAAGACTATGCAAAATAAGGAAAAATCTACATGAATAAGAGTGTCTTAGAAATAAATTTTGTATATAAATTCATAATCAAAATTTCAAATTTCACTCCATTTCTTCATTGGCCCGTTAAAGGATTATAGAAAGAAAATTTGTTTTAAAGTTATTAGAGTACTACGTATATAAGCATATTATTAATAAAATGCAGTCTTTCATCGTTTGTGAAAGTTTTAAAATCCATCCACAGCTTAACTCAAACTCAGTATAGGCGAGTAATTAATAGATACTTAGACTTCTATAATTATTGTGCTACATTTAACAAACAGCAAATTTATGCTCTATGAAATATTTTTGGTAGTTGGGTACTAAGTTCCAAGTTGGTTCTATAATTTCGGTTACGTTAGAAAAAAAGCATTATAATTATTATTTAACTTCTATTCTAATTATCATGGATACCAATTGAAATAAAAGTAAAATATTGATTATTATGTAAAGATTTTCACGTATTCGAAAATATGGAACTTCCCTAAAATGGGACATGTTGAATTTCTGAACCAATTGCTTATAATAATCTCATCTGGATTATATTTTTGATGTTTTTTTAGTTACCGTGAAATAATCACAAAAAATTGTCTCCTTCTTCTATGTCTACGAACGAACGGTTCTTATTTCGAAACATGACTCGAAATAAGTACCACTTTTGTTATTGCGAATTGTACTTGAAGCGAGGCCTGCCTGAATATTTAATTCCGCGTGCTGTACGCGGAATTAAATATTCCGCGTACAGCATAAGAAACATATTGTCCTCTTTCGGAATCATATGGAAACTAATATTGATCACTTCAGAGAATTAATGATGGAAATTAATAAGTTAATAAATTTTTATTTATCCATATGTACATATTTATATATATGTATATATTTGGATGATTTTGGTGACAACTGAGAAATGGTTGGCGGGTTGATAAATTGTATCCAAAATTTATTGGCTCTGCGGCACCGGAAGAATATTGTGTATTGGTCTAAGAATTGAACAAATTTTTTTTGAAGATATAAGCATCGAGAATATCACTATTGCATAATTAATGTTTATGTAACATCATTATTTGATTCGATTTTTCAATCAAATTAGAAAAAAAGGAAAAATATCTAATTCCAATAGTCTTGCGGCACATAAAGGAATCAATTATATGGGATACTGATTTTTTTTAATCATAGAACACCAAAAAATCACTATTGCATTTTTGTAAATCATTCCCGCATTATCTTGAATTTTTAACCAAATTCAGCATAAAAAGAAAAACCTGTCTAATTTCATTGGCCTCGCGGCACCTGAAGGAATCATTTATATGAGCTCATTTTTCAGTATACTTATTTTCTAATCATAGAGCACCAAGAAATCACTATTGCTTGTTTGTAAATCATCCCCGTATTATCTTAAATTTGTAACCAAATACAGCATAAAAAGAAAAACATGTATAATTTCAATGGCCTCGCGGCACCTGAAGGAATCAATTATATGAGCTCAGATTTCAGGATACTTGTTCTCTAATCAAAGAGCACCAAAATTTCACTATTGCATCTTTCGTTTCAAAATGTTTAAAAACACCATTTTCGCTCCGCCTCAATGCCTACGGACAAAATGGCTAAAGACGAAATGCCTAATGGACAAAATGACTAACGGATAAAATGCCTAATGGACAAAATGCCTAACGGACAAAACGCCCAACTATATATAAATATAGTAGAATAATGACGTAAATAAATATTGGAAATAAAATAAAATATAAACTCAATATCTTGATAAAAGGGCTAAATAGAAAATATTGAAGTGATATATTTAATGAGATGATTATTTGTAAATAAAACAAAAACATAATGCATTATATTGTAATTAACCTTATCATTGAACATCAAATAATGTTTTCTTTATATTTTTGTAGAACCTAAGTAAATAATACACATCGTCTCAGTTATAATTCAAAGAGTATAAAGTAATATTTTTTCCAACGGAACTTTTAATACCAAGATAATGAAATAATACAAAAACCAGCGGGTTTGTTTTTTAGCATGGGTAGTTAATTGAATATCAGCACTAACTTATATACTTATATAAATATTGAAATTACCCAACGTGCTTTATAATTTCAAAAGCAAAGATAAACATCACTATAGATTGAAGATGATTAATTGATATATATTTATCTAATAAAATATACAATATTTTACAATGAAAATAGAATGAAATGGTTATAGATATCTAATGACAAAATGAAAATAAAAGAAAATAATTGAAGAATGTAAATATCTAATGACCAAAAAAAAATCAAAAAATAGAAGATGACTGTATATGGCTAGTGGAAAAATTCAAAATAGCGGAAGATTAATAAATCAAACACTTTAGGGATAAATCACAAACACAGCAAAATAATGGTGTTTAAACTCTCACTGAGACAAAATTCTCTGTTCCATTTGGGTCTCACTTATTTGAAATTATAAACTTTTTTTCACTACTCCAATATTTTAAAATAGTTTACAATGCAAGTTAGTCATTTTGTCCGTTAGGCATTTTGTCCGTAGGCATTTTGTCCGTAGGCATTCTGTCCTAGTATCTTGCCAGAGACATGAGAGTGGTAATGACGGGAAGGGAAAGGAATATGAATGGGAGATATTCAATCACCTGGTCATCATAGTTTGATGAATGAAGAAAAAGAGAAACTGATGAAGATTATTAAGATTACGAAGAAAACACATTGAAGGAAATACAGAGAAGAGATGGGAAGAGAAATTGAAGCTATATAAGAGGTGGAGAAGGTGAAGTACAGGGTGATAGTGAAGAACTTTAGTATGAATAACAGTGTGGAGATAGAGAGCAAAATCAGTAGGCTTTGAAGAAACATATCATAGAAAAAGAGAAATAGAAGAATGGCAGGAGAGTGAATGGATAAGATATAGACGGCGAATGAAGAAATCATGCACATTCATACTTTGTTTATTCCATCGGCAATGTCCAATTGTTTTTGAATGAGTATAAAAATACTTCTAAAACTAGCTACCATCAGTCTCACTAAAAATATTTCGAATAAACAACACTGTATCATTTCTGTCTTATAATGCCGTTAGATGACACATATACTGGATTATTTAATTAATTTTCTTTTTCTTACCATTCATAATTTTTTTCATTATTATTATTTCAATTAAAATGGAGAATTATTTTATAGTAGCTATAGTGTCATATTTTATATTTTAGAATTTTTCTCACTAAATGAAAGGAAATGTACCTAATTTACAATATCTTTTTTATAATAAATTTTTTGATGTACCCTATCCGGCCTAAGTGATCATATATGATCACAGTCTTGTCCTTTTAGGGGAACCGGGTGGTATCCCATATATGATCACTTCAAATTATCATATTTCCATGAAGACTATGCAAAATAAGGAAAAATCTACATGAATAAGAGTGTCTTAGAAATGAATTTTGTATATAAATTCATAATCAAAATTTCAAATTTCACTCCATTTCTTCATTGGCCCGTTAAAGGATTATAGAAAGAAAATTTGTTTTAAAGTTATTAGAGTACTACGTATATAAGCATATTATTAATAAAATGCAGTCTTTCATTGTTTGTGAAAGTTTTAAAATCCATCCACAGTTTAACTCAAACTCAGTATAGGCGAGTAATTAATAGATACTTAGACTTCTATAATTATTGTGCTACATTTAACAAACAGCAAATTTATGCTCTATGAAATATTTTTGGTAGTTGGGTACTAAGTTCCAAGTTGGTTCTATAATTTCGGTTACGTTAGAAAAAAAGCATTATAATTATTATTTTACTTCTATTCTAATTATCATGGATACCAATTGAAATAAAAGTAAAATATTGATTATTATGTAAAGATTTTCACGTGTTCGAAAATATGGAACTTCCCTAAAATGGGACATGTTGAATTTCTGAACCAATTGCTTATAATAATCTCATCTGGATTATATTTTTGATGTTTTTTTAGTTACCGTGAAATAATCACAAAAAATTGTCTCCTTCTTCTATGTCTACGAACGGTTCTTATTTCGAAACATGACTCGAAATAAGTACCACTTTTGTTATTGCGAATTGTACTTAAAGCGAGGCCTGCCTGAATATTTAATTCCGCGTGCTGTACGCGGAATTAAATATTCCGCGTACAGCATAAGAAACATATTGTCCTCTTTCGGAATCATATGGAAACTAATATTGATCACTTCAGAGAATTAATGATGGAAATTAATAAGTTAATAAATTTTTATTTATCCATATGTACATATTTATATATATGTATATATTTGGATGATTTTGGTGACAACTGAGAAATGGTTGGCGGGTTGATAAATTGTATCCAAAATTTATTGGCTCTGCGGCACCGGAAGAATATTGTGTATTGGTCTAGGAATTGAACAAAATTTTTTTGAAGATATAAGCATCGAGAATATCACTATTGCATAATTAATGTTTATGTAACATCATTATTTGATTCGATTTTTCAATCAAATTAGAGAAAAAGGAAAAATATCTAATTCCAATAGTCTTGCGGCACATAAAGGAATCAATTATATGGGATACTGATTTTTTTTAATCATAGAACACCAAAAAATCACTATTGCATTTTTGTAAATCATTCCCGCATTATCTTGAATTTTTAACCAAATTCAGCATAAAAAGAAAAACCTGTCTAATTTCATTGGCCTCGCGGCACCTGAAGGAATCATTTATATGAGCTCATTTTTCAGTATACTTATTTTCTAATCATAGAGCACCAAGAAATCACTATTGCTTGTTTGTAAATCATCCCCGTATTATCTTAAATTTGTAACCAAATACAGCATAAAAAGAAAAACATGTATAATTTCAATGGCCTCGCGGCACCTGAAGGAATCAATTATATGAGCTCAGATTTCAGGATACTTGTTCTCTAATCAAAGAGCACCAAAATTTCACTATTGCATCTTTCGTTTCAAAATGTTTAAAAACACCATTTTCGCTCCGCCTCAATGCCTACGGACAAAATGGCTAAAGACGAAATGCCTAATGGACAAAATGACTAACGGATAAAATGCCTAATGGACAAAATGCCTAACGGACAAAACGCCCAACTATATATAAATATAGTAGAATAATGACGTAAATAAATATTGGAAATAAAATAAAATATAAACTCAATATCTTGATAAAAGGGCTAAATAGAAAATATTGAAGTGATATATTTAATGAGATGATTATTTGTAAATAAAACAAAAACATAATGCATTATATTGTAATTAACCTTATCATTGAACATCAAATAATGTTTTCTTTATATTTTTGTAGAACCTAAGTAAATAATACACATCGTCTCAGTTATAATTCAAAGAGTATAAAGTAATATTTTTTCCAACGGAACTTTTAATACCAAGATAATGAAATAATACAAAAACCAGCGGGTTTGTTTATTAGCATGGGTAGTTAATTGAATGTCAGCACTAACTTATATACTTATATAAATATTGAAATTACCCAACGTGCTTTATAGTTTCAAAAGCAAAGATAAACATCAATATAGATTGAAGATGATTAATTGATATATATTTATCTAATAAAATATACAATATTTTACAATGAAAATAGAATGAAATGGTTATAGATATCTAATGACAAAATGAAAATAAAAGAAAATAATTGAAGAATGTAAATATCTAATGACCAAAAAAAGTCAAAAAATAGAAGATGACTGTATATGGCTAGTGGAAAAATTCAAAATAGCGGAAGATTAATAAATCAAACACTTTAGGGATAAATCACAAACACAGCAAAATAATGGTGTTTAAACTCTCACTGAGACAAAATTCTCTGTTCCATTTGGGGTCTCACTTATTTGAAATTATAAACTTTTTTTCACTACTCCAATATTTTAAAATAGTTTACAATGCAAGTTAGTCATTTTGTCCGTTAGGCGTTTTGTCTGTAGGCATTTGTCCGTGGGCATTTTTGCCGCTCAAGAACAAAAATATATATAGAAATTACAATATAGTGATAAGTAGTGACAATTTTGATTTTAGAGTGTTGCTGTGATGACGTCTCGATTGTCACCACACATTCCATATACTGTGGTTTAGATACGCCCATGCCACCACTTTTTGTCACTAAATTATTGTGCCCCTGCTATGCTACCTCCATCTTTAGATACACTCAGTGGGTAGATCCCATAGTAAAATCATGGTATACAAGGCCTGGGAATATATGACATCGTATTCAGTCAGTCAGTTTGTAGTTGTTGGCTCTCCAGTAGTTCTCATCTTTGGTCTGCTCTCATATGTACCGTTTTCAGTTGCCATATAAAAAGGTCTCTTTCGTATATATTTGTATTGAAATGAAGTTTTTTCAAAGAATGATGATATTACCCTTGTTAAATTTGACCTATATAAATGCAAGTGGGAACTAACTAGTCAGAACTAGGAAAATATAATAGTTCTATTATTTCTTAAATTGATTACACAATACACACTACACAGACTTGAATTTATATTTATATATATTTGACTGTAAGAACTGTAATTTACAGACTACATTTTAAATTGAAGTGATTTGCATCAATAATTATCCAAATTATTTCGGTAATTTAATTGCGGAATAAATTAGAACTTCGTAGGCTTTTCTCACTAATATAAAAGACGAAAATAGTGAGAAAAGCTATAGTGGGGGACATAAATCCATTCAGACGTTCTGAAATTTTGTATTCTTTTCTACATTTTTAGTAACATATTTGTTATGTTGTAATACAATGGATAAAAATTAAAATTCTTTGACAATTCCTGTCAAATGTCAAATTGATTCCCAACTCAAAGTGTTTAACGAAATTGGCTTAAATTTGGTGAAATGAAAAATTTCATTAGATATTGGGAGTAATCGTGTGAAAAGTGTAGGTCATTTATAAATACAAGGCTATCAAACTAAATTGTCTGCAATTTTGTGGGACAACAATTGTTCGTTATCCAGGAAACATTTCACTAGATTTGGGATCGTTCGGGTTGGAGGTCAAGGTCACGATGGCTTCACAAAGGAAAAAAGAATTAGCAAAGCAGAAGGAATGCGCTCAAAAAGTAGTCGCTAAAGTTGCTCTATATATTTTGTAATAATGAAGCACTTAATCGAGTGTGTGAGAATTTAAAGATTTCCAATGTGCTAATTTCTTGTGATGTGAAGGCTATACTGGTGACTATAATTTGATAAGTGCCTTGTCTATTTAAAGTACTAGACTGGTTATATTCTTAGGGTCAATACTAATTCTCTTATTACGCTAATCTACTAAATATAGATCTTCACTTTCTAATAGATCTCTTTACTTCGTATCAATACTTAAGGTTAATAGCAACAACCTGTTAACAGTAAACACTCTTGTATTTCAAACACCCTAGACTGAACATTGAATACTCTAAACTAAACTTAGTGATGAGTAAATACGAAGGTCTTAATCTCGAGGCAACTTAGGACTGACTGACTGAAGCAATCATGGACCTAGTAATCTATAGTGGACAGTTATGTAATTCGTTCATTACAGTGATGAGAGAGGGGCAATGGAGGTAGTTGGGAGAAGGACACCAGTCTTTCATTGGTCATTTACAGTCATGAACTCGAGGAGTGTTGAAAGGGTGTAAATAATTGGCACTGAGAGAAGGAGAATTAATTGGCAAGAGTATGTATTGGCAGCTGGGAGACTGAATAATTGAGCAAAAAAGATTCCTTTGATCTATAAACTGTGTTAGAATTAGGTAGATATATCATAATAATAGTTTAATATATATTTTCAAAATACTTATTTTTTGTATTCTTGTTGCTGATCAAATGAGTATGAAATTCAATTTTTATGGAAGAAATATCAAACTGGAATTAGGGTTAATTTTATTTTTGAAAATTGAGATGTAGAAAGTGAAATGTAGAAAATGAGATCAGATGTAAAAAGAGAGATGTAGAAAATGAGATGTAGAATGTGAAATGTACATATTATAGGGTGCGGAGAAAGTCCCCGATCAAATTTTATTTTTTAAATTAAAGACGTTATTTATTCACTAAATTTATCCATTTATATCTCATTCTCTTCCTATAATCATATACTTTAATGTTCCAGGTCTAAATTTTGATAAATTCACATTGTCTTTTGTAGAAATGAGTCAACTTTAGGCTATTATTCAGCTACACTACGCGGGGAAGACAAACCCAGAGATTGTTAAGCTGTTAATTGCACCGAAATCGACTGTTAGGGATGCTGTTAAACGCTACCAAGAAATGGAGAATACAGGTGATCGACCCAGGTGTAGACGTCCTTGCACTGCACGCACTCCAACCAAAATCAAAGCCATTAGGAAGCGGATAAGGAGGAACCCCAAGCGAAGCACGAGAAAGATGGCTAAGAGTATGGATATCGACGAAAAAAGAGTGAGAACCGTCGTCAAAGAAGACCTCATGTTATCCCCCTTCAAAATGACCAACATGCAACAGCTCACGGACTTGCAGAAACAGAAGAGGCTGGACAGATCTAAGATTCTTTTGAATGCAATGAAATATGACACGCAGGCTGGTGAAATCATCTTTTCGGATGAGAAATTGTTCACTGGTGAGGCCAAATTCAACTCCTAGATCGACAGAATTTTGGCAAAACGTGCTGACAATATCCTTCCATCCGTAAAGAATGTTTTCCGTCGCCAGAAGCCTGCCTCTGTGATGGTTAGTGCTGCCATCTCTGAGAGTTGGAGATCTCCTCTCATTTTCGTCAAAGAAGGCGCTAAAATTAACACAAAATCGTATATCGAGGATATTTTGACTCCAGGACAAGTCGAGATGAAGAAGCACTTCAAGGACAGGCATTTTACCTTTCAACAGGACGGTGCGCCCTCGCCCACAGCGAACAAAACTCAGAATTGGTGTGAGCGTCACTTTCCTGCGTTTTGGAGGAAGGAATTGTGGCCTCCTTCATCGCCAGACCTGAACCCTCTGGACTTTTGTGTGTGGTCCATCTTGGAGAAGGAAGCGTGCGCTATAGCTCATGATAGTACTGAAACTCTGAAGAAGTCTCTCGAGCGATAATGGGCCAAAATTAACCAAGAAACGTTTCGTGCCGCAGTAAAGAGCTTCAGAGGTAGACTCGAGAGTGTAATCGCCACCAATGGTGGTCATATTGAAAAATAATTGGTAGAACTATTAAATGGGTTTATTGAGATATTGTACACAGAGAACAATCAAAATAAGTAAGTTTATGGTTGTAATAAGAAAATAAGTTAGTCAGCTAGCCATCAAAATAATTTTGTCACAGTAAATATATATTTTTGTTAAGTATCTTTTGTTATAGATACACTAGAATTTTTGAAGTAACAGTAACTAGAGCTTATTAGATATAGTAACATTACAATATTGTTACATCAAAAAATTGATTTTGTTATGTCAACAAAAAGTATATTTAAAGCAACACAAATAATTTATAGTTATAGATAATACTGTTTTAATTACTATTTACTATTTTATTGCATAGAATATATATGTAAATTCGGCTGTATATCAATTAGTTTTAGTATTACATGTTGTTATAAACAAATTAAATGGGAAAAAATGAACATAGAAATGAAGTGGTGTATCCGGGAATCAAACCAACGATCTGCAATCTCCAATCTGCGTCGCTAACTTCTCAGCCATTTTAGACATGGTAGAAGTAGGATTGGAATGAACTATAAGCAATATGATAACACGCATGCCTTTTAAAGTTATTATAAATGAATATTATTTAATATTCTATTTATTTTATAACTTTTCTTTCTTATTATAAAAAGCAAAAAACATTTCAATTGAATATTTTTATAATAGCTATCTATTAATATTTATCAATTCCCACCTACCTACTTAGTTTCTTACCAACATAGATACCAACTATTGTTTTTTTAATTACTTAATCAGTTATGATACGTAAATAAGGCTTTAGAATAAACTTGCTGCAATATGTAACAATATTTTTACCATTAAGATTAGCACCAAGACTCCTTGTATTACTTTTCCCCGCATATTTTTTTTTCCTGCACGGGGGAGTTATTGTCCTGTCACATAAATTTATATACATATATATTGATTCTGTATGAATAATGAATACATATTGTGATAACTTGTAATTTATACGAAGCCGAAAAACAAACAAGAAATGGAAGACTATTATTATATCTCAATACATAATTTTTCAAAATTTATATTCGCCTAGGGTGACCAAATGGATGGATGAAATAAAGGCAAGTTATATATCCTAAACATTCGATTTGAGAAAAATTGTTAATTACAAAAGATGACTAATTTTATAAGTTTAAGACTCTTAAATAATTGAGGAAGTTGGGGGTTTTGGAGTTAATTTAGGACTAATTAATCTTTAAAGAAAACTAATTTTTGTAAGTTAATAGACGAGATAGGACTGCTTCATACAGAGCACTGCATTCTGGTTGCTTCACAGTGTAGCTAGTTCAGGCATACACCCTACACAATACAACTCCAGAGGTTAGGTGTGAATAACTGCCGTCAGAAGTCTAGTGAATATGTTACGACTTCCAGTGATATTAGGCTCGTCTAGCCATAAGATGGGAATAGCACTGTAGTAAGACTAGTGTCTCAGGTTAGTGCGTGACTCAGCATTGGTGCTGAAAAAGAATTACACATGTAAGTAGACTGCGTTAAACCTCACCGAGACACAAACAAAATGGGGCAGAATGACATGTATATAAAAATTTAAAGTCATATGAAAGCATAATAATCATCAAGACAAATTACAACAATTATCAAGATGAACTATCACTAATATCAATCTTAACTATCACAATTATCTAATCAATAAGTACTAGCTAAATCTAACAAAAATTTAAATACTGAACAGAGAGAAAGGAAATGTTGACTTACCGAAAGGACCCTAAATTCTCCACCATCAACAGCATCGACTAAACAGATCAAAGTTTAAATCGATAATGGAGATAAATTCTGTTCTTTTCGATATGAAATTAGAACTAATTGGCAACTCAAAATAATGCCAAAATTTGGAGTAATAAATTTAACAAATCTAAAAGTAAAATAGCAAATAAATTAAGAAAACTAAACAATAGAAAAAGCATTCTTGCCCTGACACGTCCCCCTTTTAAAGACATTTTCAATAAATTGTATACAATGGCAAGAAAGAATATTAACACAAGCTACATTAACATCAAACAAGAAAACCCATAGTTAACGACTCAATAAGTCAGCATAATGATTTTCATCACCAGGGATATGTACCACTGTAAAATTGTATGGTTGGAGCGAGAGTGCCCAGCGTACTAATTTGCCGTTATTGCCTTTAAAGTTTTTAAGGTAAACCAAGGGTTGGTGGTCAGTCTCCAAAATAAAGGATGTACCATACAAGTAATATTTAAACTTACCAATTCCCCAAACCAACGCCAAGCATTCTTTCTCTATCGTTGAATAGTTTTTCTCGCGTGGTAGAAGTTTACGACCACACCAATATTAGATGCATCAGTTCTCAAACAAAATTTTCTGTTCAAATCTGGTAATTTCAAAACTGGCGCAGATGCAAGCGTTAATTGAAGAGATTCGAAACATTTAGTAGATTCGTCGTTCCAAGAGAGGGGTTCTTTAACAGTTATTTTAACATGTCTGACAATGGAGCTGACAATGTCGCTAGGTTTACAATGAATTTCCGATAAAAACTCACTATTTCTAAGAAACTTCTCAGAGACTTCTTAGATAGAGGGAGGGGTAAGTTAGTTAAAGCTTTTACTTTATCTTGTAAGGGAGACATATTTCCAATTTCGATATTGAAACCGAGATATTGGGCTTTATTATATGAAAAAATGGACAAAACTATTTTCAGAACATTCATATGGGTTAACCAATCCGTTGAGACAATAAAATATTGTCAAAGTAGATAGACAAATGATTATGAACCCATTCAGGAACATCATGAAATACTCTCCTCATTAATCTGATATAATTGGCGCACGCCGTTACTAGACCGAATGGCAATCTGGTATACTGCATTAAACCACGACTTGTAGCAAAAGCAGTATACCTTTGACTTTTCGCATCTAGTGGGATCTGGTAGTATGCGCGAGTAATATCTAGTTCTGATATATACTTAGAATTTGAGAATTTATGAACATCTGATTCTATAGTAGGCATAGGTTCGGCATCGAATTTGGTAATTGCATTCAGGCCTCTGAAATCTTGAGTTAACCTGAAACTTTTTGGGTTTGACCCACTTTTCTCAACCATGACCGATGGGGAACAAAAGTCAGAGCATGAAGGAGTTATGATACCCATCTCCAACATTCTATCTACTTCATCATCGAATGCTTTTCTTAAGTGAATTGGGACAGGATAATTCTTTCTAATAACTGATTCGGAAGTAGTAAGATTAATAGTATGGGAAATTAAATTTGTACAACCGGGAATATCTGAAAATATGTTGGTAAAACCCTACAATAGCTTTGTTAGTTCAGAATATTTTTCTTTATCCAGATTAGGATTGATATCAAAATTACATTCAGTATCTGAATCAGGTAATGTATCAAGCATATGATCAAAGTCTTCCACTACACTAACATGAACTTTATTAACATGACTAATACCAACATATTCTAAAGTTTTCAATTCGTCAAAAACATTCATGCAACTAACGTTAGCTCTCCTTACATAAGGTTTCAACATATTAATATGATACAGTTTTTTCTTACCATCTAATTCAATTATATAATTGAGCCTAGATTTAACCTCGACCACCTTATAAGGTCCTTTCCATGAAGTTAGTAACTTATTTTTAGTATCTGGGAGTAATAACAGAACCTCATCATTTATTTTAAACTTCCTATTGGAACTTTCTTTGTTAAAGTAAGTTTTATATGTGTCTGATTTCATTTTAGCGGTTTCTGTAGCTATCTCTGCTGATTTTTCCAACCTTTGACGAAGGTCAAGTACATATTCGTACGAATTTCTTTGGTCATCCGAGAGTTCGAGTTCGCTCCACAAATCGTGCAAAACAGCTAACGGTCCTCTAACTTGCCTACCATAAACCAATTCAAAAAGAGAGAAGCCGGTAGTGTTGCTTGGAATTTCTCTCATGGCAAATAATGTAGGAACTAGATACCGATCCCAATCTTTGGGCTTTTCTGAACAAAGTTTTCGCAAAATAGACTTTAGTTCAGCATGTTGTCTTTCAAGTTTCCCGTTCATCATAGGGTGGTAAGGAGTAGTAAAGATAGGTTTTATTCCAACTAAGTTATGAATCTCGCCCATCAACTCAGATGTGAATTGAGTACCTCTGTCTGAAATTAATTCTCTAGGTATACCTTCTCGGGAAAAAATAGACGCCAAAGCTTTAGCTATCTGAATAGACGTAATTTCCTTTAAAGGTACTGCTTCAAGAAAACTAGTAACATAATCAATTAACGTTAATATATACCTATGTATGTCCTGAGTTTGAAGGCGGACTCAATGAACCAACAAGATCTATAGCTACTCTGTCAAATGGGGTTGAAATAATAGGCATAGATTCCATAGGTACTCTGCGCGTTCTACCTTTAGCGCTCATCTTCTGGCATTTATCGCAGGATTTTCAATATCTACGAATATCGGTAGATACTCCCGGCCACCAAAACTTACTGCAACCTTTTAATTCAGTTTTCCGATGCGAAAAGTGTCCGGCGACGGGAAGGTCACGAGCAACTTTTAAAACTTGTCTTCTACAGTCTTTTGGGACAACTGATGTAGTTTTACCTATTTCAGACTTATTCGGGGATTTTACACATACTCTAGTAATTAATTCGTTAGACTTCAGAAATTTAAAAGTTCTTCCACTACGACTTGTAATTCTACCATCAGTACCTAGGAAATTTCTAATGCCAGCAAGTGTAATACAATTATTTTGTAATTTTACAAAGTCTTCTTTTGAAAGCTTAGTGCTTTCAATAGAAGGCAAGCTCAAAGGATGTGTAACTCTTCTAGCTGCAGATCTGGTTACAACATTAGCCTTATTTGCACATTCCAAATTATTATTGGAAGTTTTAGAATCGGTATGCAAATCAACATTTGAGTCTTCTACATTTTCTGTCGGGAGCTTTGCCCCATTTATATTGCCTAAAAGTACAGAACAATGTTCTAACGGGGCTCTAACTGCATCAACCCATCCCTCAAAAAAATTGCACTTCAAGTAACAATATACAACCGGGAACGAATTCCTTCTCCCTAAATAGTCCGAAAGTACACAACATTTAAGCTTACCAGGATCTATATCAGGAAGAAGTTTTTCGGAAACTATAACACAAGTGCACCCTGTGTCCCTTAGTATAGTAGATACCCTAGATCCATTAACTGTTCCACTGTACATAGGTCCTAGACTACTCTCGCCAAAATTATGAGAGATTCTATGAACTCTTTCGTTCTTTAATCTAGAATTTCTTGGGCAACGAGAACTTTTGTGGCCCGAGGCACCGCACGAATAATACTTGACTAACCTATCTCTTACATTTTCAGATCGAGACTCTGAGAGATTAGAGTGAGAGCTCATATTTTCGTTAGCTCTAGAATTGGGAATTTTAGGATACACGGATTTATGAGCAGATGCATACGTATCAGCTAAATTTACGATTTCGTCAAGCTCAATGCTATTTCTCTCTCTAATAAAGGTGCGTACGTCGGGGGTAATTGAGGCAAGAATAAAGTTCTTTCCTTTTTAAATCAATTGAGAACTGTTTAAATGTTGTATAAGGTAGCAACCTAGAATACCTAAATACTTTCCGGTAATCTTCCCCGTTAAGTTTATAGGACTGGAGTAAAGCTCTGCTTAACAAATCATAGCTGCCGGTAGTTTCATCATCGAGAGGAAAATAAATAGTGAGGGCCCTATCCTGTAGTAAACTACCTAATTGCAAAGCCTTACGTCTGTCATCCCAATTATAATCTGTAGCTATTCTGTTAAATCTAACTAAATAGGCGGAAAGGTCATCTTGATCTCTAAATGGCATTAATTTGATAGGTTGTACACCTGGGTCAACTAAATTAGGGTTAGGACGATCTACAACAGGCCGGCTACGTTCTGCTTCCCTATCGGCTAGTCTAAGTCTTTCGAGAGATCGCTCCCTAGCTCTATCTTCTCTTTCAAGATCGAACCTTTCTTTCACGCTAGTTTCCTTATCTCTTAAAAATTCTAATAGCTCTGAGCCAGTTAACCCTAAAGTTTTGCTAATTTTAACAATTTCGTCCGCGTTCATTTTGGATAATATTGAATAACTAATTATGTTCCAAAATGAATTCGAACCTTGTAGTAGACCCGAGACTAAGTATCAACGTAAAAAAAAAATCTCAAATATAGAATACACGAAATGGATAAACAATAACTAAATTAATACACACATTCACTCTGCCGTATCTCGGTGAAACCGCCCACATACAAGTGCAACTCTCAGAAATGCAATCCTAAGTGAATAGAGTTAAATTAAATCGCATCCACAGGTCATACGTCCTGGCAAGGTCGCCAGAAATGTCAATACATAATTTTTCAAAATTTAGATTCGCCTAGGGTGACCAAATGGATGGATGAAATAAAGGTAAGTTATATATCCTAAACTTTTAATTTGAAAAAAATTGTTAATTACAAAAATTACACTAATTACACTAATTTTATAAGTTTAAGACTCTTAAATAATTGAGAATAATTGAGGAAGTTGGGGGTTTTGGAGTTAATTTAGGACTAATTAATCTTTAAAGAAAACTAATTTTTGTAAGTTAATAGACGAGATAGGACTGCTTCATACAGAGCACTGCATTCTGGTTGCTTCACAGTGTAGCTAGTTTCAGGCATACACCCTACACAATACTCAACTCCAGAGGTTTGGTGTGAATAACTGCCGTCAGAAGTGTAGTGAAAATGTTACGACTTCCAGTGATGTTAGGCTCGTCTAGCCATAAGATGGGAATATCACTGTAGTACGACTAGTGTCTCAGGTTAGTGCGTGTCTCAGCAGTGGTGCTGAAACAGAATTATACATGTAAGTGGACTGCGTTAAACCTCACCGAGACACAAACAAAATGGGACAGAATGACATGTATATAAAAATTCAAAGTCATATGAAAGCATAATAATCATCAAGACAAATTACCACAATTATCAAGATGAATTATTACGATCATCAAACTTAACTATCACAATTATCTAATCAATAAGTACTAGCTAAATCTAACAAAAATTTAATTACTGAACAGAGAGAAAGGAAATGTTGACTTACCGAAAGGACCCTAAATTCTCCACCATCAACAGCATCGACTAAACAGATCAAAGTTTAAAACGATAATCGAGGTAAATTCTGTTCTTTCCGATATGAAATTAGAACTAATTGGCAACTCAAAATAATGCCAAAATTTGGAGTAATAAATTTAACAACTCTAAAAGTAAAATAGCAAATAAATTAAGAAAACTAAACAATAGAAATAGCATTCTTGCCCAGACATTATAACTGACAATATATTATTGTTAACAGTAAAAAAATATATCAACAAAAATATAATATTATTGTAGTAAAATTATTATTTATAAAGACAAAGGTATTTTGTTAAATAATAATGTTAAATTTCAACAAAATTTTCCAAGTTACTGCTACAAAAACATTTTGTTATAAATAAAAAAAACTTGAACATTATTATATTGCTATCATAGCAATATTTAAGTTAATATGAACCAAACTTTTTTAGTATCCTTAACAATCTTCCATTACCAAAATTGTACTGTTAACTTAAAGAATTATTTTGTTGTAGTAAAGAAACCTTTGTACAATATTTTATTGCTGATTTAACTCAATTAATGGTTAATATAACAAAATTTTCCCATTACCATAACCAAATGTTATCGACAAAATACGTTTTGTAAATTTAACAAAACCGTTCTCTGTGTGTGTGTGATAATTTTATTTTATTTCATCTATCATAACTCATTAAATTAACATTTTTATAATATCGGGGACTTTCTCTGCACCCTCTACATCCATGGTGATAGTTTTTATTTGTAATTGGAATCACTGAAATATAAAATTTTCCCTTACCATTCTGGGGGTGATCATAGGTTTGATCACTATTTGATTAGATAATCCCAAACCTGCATAAAACTAGGAAGAATATATTTTAGATGAATAATGTAATCCAATATCATTGTTTATCAATTTTTCTTAAATTCAATACATAATTATTGGTGTGTATGCTGACGTATTTGAACTTAAAGGTATCATCAATACATTTAAGATTAAACAGAGTATTTCATTATTCAAATATTCTTTTCACACTTAATTTACAGCAAACAATAATCTCAAATAGAAGTGTACCTCATAAATTTTTGATCAGAGGTAACTTCATCAATGGAACAAGTGAAGGATGTTTATCCTTTCAAGCTCTTCGGCAGCTCCTACTAAAAATCTCATTATATTTCTATGCTTTCTCTGTTACCAGATGTAATAGAATATAAAAATTTATAAATAATTTAGTTCAATCAATGACAAAATGATAAATATCATTAGATAAAATCATTCGCTTCATTTGAAAATTCATTTCAGAAACTCATTCAGGTGGAATTTGAATTTAAAAAAACATTATAGCTACTTATATACAAGTACATGAGTTTCTTCCCAAGAATGATTGCATAAGAAAGTCTGTCAAGAACAGTCAAATTGTAACGATATGTGTTCAAGTGACTTAATTATCATATATCGTATACCTGTGCTGATTTCATATATTGATTCAGATCATAATTACTCTGAATAATAAATGGAATATTAAATTTCAAATTATTAAATAAATTGAAAAAGTTTTATTCATATGAGGTTTGATAAGTGCTTACTCTGCTTTGATTTTATAAAAGCATTTTTGCAAATTCCTTTGCAGTATTCTGATTGTCTATATAGAGTTATGTTTCTTACGGTTCAGAGATGTGACAAATAAAGATTTCACTATAGAGGGATTCCGTAATGTCAGAATACCTTTTTTACTCAAATGCTCTCTTTTTATTCCCATGATGATATTATATACAGCAGTCTTATGATTGATGTTGAAGATGATTGTGTAGATCTTAGAAATTTGAAGAGGCAGATTTGGGCAAATTTCTATATGGATATTGGGCTGTCACTGGTACAGATGAATATATCAGATGCGCATATTCTCAATTGGAGAAGATATTCCTAAAATACAAATTTTCCAATTAGCAGATGTTTAGCAATTGCAATGAGGTGAAAGAACTTTCTGATTTTTCTTCTGATGTAGAAACTCCAGCCTCTGTAAAGCTATTAGGTATTAACTGAAATAGAATTTCAGATGATTTTATGCGCTTAGATTTTGATTTGCTGCATTTCCTTTTAGTAGAAGAGATAAATGAAAACTGTCTTGGAGCGACAACTGATGTAGATGTTTATAAAGGTGCTACTCGGGAGAGTTTATTGCGTCATGTAACTTCTTCTATTCTTCTTTTGTCTAAGGTTGAAGCAGGCCATGTTCCAGTTCCTGACGCAGATGGTGCAGCAATTGTTGTGGCTCAATCTTCATCTCAGCCTGGTAGACGATCTGCTAAGAGGAACGCAGCTCTTAATAAGGTTTTGTATTCTCAACATTGTGCATAAGGCAAATGTTGAGAAGAATTTGTAAATATGTTTTGGTATTTAACCTTTTTTCCAATGTATATAAAAAGCTTAATTTTATAGTTTCCACTAAATTTGTGTGTCTTTTTTTCTTTTTCTGTTTGTTTTCTAGTTGTGTTATTCAAAAAATGTAAAAATTTTACAATTTTTACAATTTCCCCTAGGGGAGTATTTAATAATATTACCGTTGACAAATTACAATGGTGTTTTTAGAGACTTTGAATCATAAATCAAAACCATAAAATATTAGAACCTGACCTGACAATATTTACCAACGTCAAGTTCCTAATATTTGTATATAGTATATACTCACCAATCATACTCGAAAGCACTCTTTTGTAAAAACCTTAAAAAATTTCCGTATGGTTTTATAAACTACTCTCTTAAAACCTTCCTATTTCTCCCATTTCCCCGTTCCAAATTCCCTCCTATAGTACCCATCTACCAATGAATTGCTAAGCAAAATAACGGGTCACTATGACCCGGCACTGGAAATGCATACCTTAATGCTATAATCAGACTTGCCATATGATATCAACATGGTAATTAATCAATTGGCTTATATTCTGTAGGTTCCGGTGGTTACCAGATGGGAGGCTAGATTCACACCCAGCTTCGATCCACACTAGAGATTTCTACTTAATTGGCTACAATCTGGACCGTTAATTATTTTTCAGATAGGTAATTCTTATTCTTTATACTGATTTCATATATTCTTTTTTTCTTTTTCTTATATATTAATAAGTCTATTCTTTTCATTCTTGAAGGTGCATTTCAGCATATCTTGGAAAGCCTCCTACTCCTGGCTTCCCCTTCACCAAGCTCAAAATTATAAATAACCCCTTAACCATTAAATAAGTAATTCCTATGTGTTTATTATGTTGCAAATAAATATTAATTTAAAACAATAACTCTTTTTTTGTATCTTTATTCATTTTTATTCATAGATCTTTTTTCTCTGGCACTTTAGACAGGATGTCGTCTTTTGGCATCTTTAGTTTGGCAGAGTCTGCCGGCGACGATGGCGCTGATTTTGTTGAGGTTTGGTGACCTTCAATTTGATAACTTTATCAATTATTTCAGATTGGGTTATTTCAAATTTGTTCTCTTTCAGTTATTAAACATGCTTGCAGATGCAGCTTCAAGTTCCCAGGAAACCTCGAATGAATGCTTTGCTGGGATTTATTAAAAGTCAACGAAAATATTATAGGAGTAAAGCTACTCGCTTGTATCATAATGTAAATATTCTGAATAAATAAGGGAATAAATCGAAATAAGCAAATGAATAATCAATGTATTCTATCACAATTAGCGGGCTGTGTACAGAACTTCATAGCTGAGGACCAAAACAGTGTGTGACAGATTGGCTAGCCTGGAAGTTAATTACGTAAATTTAACAATCTAATAAATTTACCTGATTTAACAGTTTTCACTTATTTATTCAATTTTAACCAATTTATTCAATTTGACCAATTTATTCAATTTGACCAATTTATTCAATTTGACCAATTTATTCAATTTTAACCAATTTATTTCCATTTTATTAAATTTATCTTATTTATATCAATGTTGATAAATTTATCTAATTTACATCAATTTCAACAAGTTCGTCTAATTTATACCAATTTTAATCAATTGAAACATTTTTTATTATTTTTGAGCAATTTAATAACTTTTTATAAAGTAGTTTAATAGATAGTAGCTAACTAGACCATATCAGTAGTTTCATGGATCTAGGATTTCTCCATTTCAATAAATTTTTAGATTACAAGAGCAATACAACGAGTTTCAAAATTCCCAAAGAAAGCCTCAAAACAGCGAAATCACTACTACGTAAATTTAAATTATAGTTTTAGTTCATTTTAGTGGATTATTGCAGCGAAGCAGAACAAACTTTACGCATTAATAAATTCAAAGTTAGAGTATCAAGTGAATTACGTTCAAATTAAAACTTGCATTTGTAACTCTATCTCACCTGACATTGCTATGAAGTAGGGTATCACCGTTAGTTGCTCTCTTAGGCTCTTTCTCCAACCAGGGCAGGCTCCTTAAGCTTTACTCTCCATTGCAGTATTTTGGTTAGTAGTGAGTTTTGGAAGATTGAACATGGTTGGTATGGGGGTACTACGGGTTTAGTTTCGAGGGTTGGATTTTTACTTTGTTCTTGGGAAGCAGTTTTATTATCAATATATTGTAGACTGGATAATAGGGTAGATCGAAAAACATTTTTTTCGAAATTTACTTTTACACTATGTTATTAATTTGCATCTTGCAGTTAAATTACCACACAAAAAATATTTCTTGTTAAAGTGATTTTTATAGGTTCCTCATGTCTATTGAAAATTGAGATAATGTTAAATTTTCACTATTTTTCGGATATTTTTTTTTTATTGAAAATCTATTTTGTTCTATACATAACCACTATTAATTCAATAATAGTCCCAGTTTTAGTAGTTATATGTTAAAATTTCATTGTATTATCATAGGTTTTATAGGTTCCCCAATGCAGTTTCAGTCATCAAGTACAAGCTAAATCTGCTTTCTTTCTGAGGTTGAAGCGGTAACTCACATGATCTCACTTAGAATCCATTTTGATGATGGAAAGGAGAGCACTTGTATTGTGAAGTCAATGGGGAAAACTTACCAAGGAAAATTGATTATTGAGGAGCACATTTCATTAATAGATAACCAAATTCAAAATATTTAGGGCATCTGTCACGTGAATCAGGTACGGAAACACAATCGCTAATGACTTATTTCAAAACCAATAATATTTCGACAAATAACCTAATAGCAATAGGATGTGATGGAACCGCAGTTAACACAAGAGTTAAAGGAGTCATTAAAAGGATTTTGGAAGAAAAAATCGAATTGAACATTGTATAGGTTTGTTTGTCAGCTCCATGCTAATGAGCTTCCACTGCGCCATTTCATAACCACTTTGTATTGGAAAATCACGTACCTCGAGGATTTATTGGACCATTAGGCAAGAAACTTGATAAATGTGATTCTTTTCCCATTGTTTTATTTGAAGCTATTCAGAGTGATATAATCTTTATTCAAAGAAAGGATTTAAGTACCGATCAGAAATATATATTTGATATAGTTAGCTCAATAATCTGAAGGCACATGCTCGACTGAAATGGCTCTAATGAGTCCAGGAAGGATGTCTCATGCACGATGGTTGACGACTGCACTTCGTCTGTACATTTCAACAGTTGGACCATCTGCTCTGCTTCAGTCCATCGTCCTCTTCATCATGAAATATATGACCCGTGCTAGCTTGGAAGAAAATGTCACTCTTCACATGATGGAGCTCGCAACATCTTCTCAATACAGTACTTACAGTTGTTGGACGCAAAGACTCAAGATATTGTTGCTTCAGTCATTCAACGTAATGCATTATTTACCGTATGATACAAGATGAATGAAGTTGCATTATGGAACTTGTTTGGAGGGGAATAACACAGGCTCGTAGTGAATACAAAGGGAAAAGTGTTGGCAGCATCAAGATTTCGAACATAAATTTCGAAACTTCCGATTATGTACATTTGAATAATTACAGCAGACACAAGTGAAAGAACCTCCTATGACCATACAGTTTTCTGATAATGAAATAGAACAATTTATACTACATAAAAGCAAATTAAACTTGCCAAACTGCCCTCGTTACACAAAGCAATAGAAAGGTGCTTCCCCAGTTAAAATTCGGTGCAGTATAGCGGACGTTTTACTGTAGTTTATGGCAGTCTCAGCATTTCTAAGTAGCGCTCAGCAGATAATCTCTGCTTTCTACAAATGTTTACCGCGACCTACGGAGGCCACGGCAGTATAATGACGAGATGATCTATGGAGGTTTGACGCGTTATTATCTGCCGAAAACTCTGGAGAACAGAGCATAGAAAATCTTCAGAGTTTTTAGTCGATAATATTGGCTAAAATCTCCAGAGATTGAAGCACCACATATTGCTCATGAATCATAATCCAACAAATTAATTTGAACAAAAATACAACTTCTTTATCGATAGTGTAGCTAATAATAGGTAATAATAGCTATAGTTAATTAATTGGTGGATAGCCCTTATATAAAATAAACATTAATCACTATTGTTCTTGGTACTCAGCTATGGTTTGGCTCATTCAGTTTTATATTAAATCTATTGTTACCTAATATTTATTTAACCACGGATATCATTGAGTAATTTGTATGCGTTTTTATATTTCTCATTTGTCAGAGTGAACCACTAAATTTTTTTAAAGTAACACTTATAGAAGATCAAAGCAATAGTGAAGTCTGACAATGTTGATATCAGGCTTTATCAGAATACAGTTTTTCTGTATCTTCTCACTGAATGAACTGAAACAGCTCTCATCAGACTCACACATCGATCATGTAGGTTCTAATAGTACTTCCATGCGAACATATGACTGAGAATCGTAGTAACAGGAGACATTCTTAAATAATTTCCATGAATATCAAAGTGCTGATGCTTGATTATAGATAAAATGATTTATAAAAATAAATTATAAGCATACTAAACTACCATTGCATATAATGTTTTCAATTCAAAAGATATTAGGTAATTATTTACCCTGATGTAGGTTATTATTTGTCGAATTAAACTTTTGGCATGTGAGAATATATAAAATATATCATAGGTATATGGAATATATAATGACATTCTTATAAACAAGCTGACATTGGCCTTAGTTTAATAAGTTTACTCCAATATGTATATATTGTATATAATGCATACAATATACCTACTGCATATATATAGTTAGTACAGAAAATTAATTTTGTTCATCTAACAACGATTCAATATTATAAGTGAAATAATTGCAATAACTAACCAGTTAAAATTATATACTAATATTATTATAACATTAATCATGTATTTGTTCTTCATCCGCGCCATTTAAATAGGTATATTGGAATACAAGAATACCAAATAACACGAAATCATTATTGAAAAAATCGGTCATTCTTAATAATTATTTAAAGATAAAATCATTTCCATGCTGAAAATATTAAAAACAGGGTTGCAAAACGAAATATATAGAACAATTATTTTGTACGTTCTAAAGAAAAATATCGGATTTTTTTATTGAGAACCATTGAACCTGCAGTATTTTGAATAGTTTCTAGTTTAAAATAAGGTTCTGTGGTGAATTGATGTTTTAAGTTATTAATTTATTGGTGAAAGTGGAATTGTGTATCTATCATGTGTATAGTATTTAAGAGTTCAGTGGTTATTGTATCCTATTGAAAAAAAAAAAATAGCTATGCTAGGCTATATTTTATTACCTAGCTAATTTGTACTTTTTTGGGTTTTGAAATTCACTACCTACGGTCCTACCTAACTAGGTGCCTACTAGGCTACTCATGACACCAGTTATCTATCTGACAATAAATGATTTTTCACCTAGCTATGTATAATGTACTAGCACATAGGTATCAGGAAATGCACTGTAACATGTACTCCAAGTAGCCTATGTCCAAGTTACTCCCACTGTGACATATCTATGTACTAGCTACCCACAGCCAACAGGCGACTCAAGTTATTAGTTATAGAGTACTACCGATGTCAGTTAAGCAAATTAGTTGGCTTCCATTTTAAATGGTCCACTCGTCCACACATTCTGATAGCTATATACCTTAGCCATGTTTCAAAGTGTGCACTGTGAACAAAGTCGCCAGTATAGCCGATATTGATACGTATCTAAAAGATGAGCGGCGCACCAAATCACGGCGCACCCACCATACGTTCTATTAGATAGATCATAGGTAGATTGAAATATGATTTATGATAGGTACCACCGTACCTACCTATATGTAGAAATGTAGTGAATTTGATATTTGTAAATTTCAAATTTATGACTGATGGCCAGTCTGTATTTAGTGGTAAATTCCACCGACATGTCGGTGGAATTTTTTCCCTTTCAAATTAATATTCTGGCAAAGTTGTTGGATTTTCAACTAGTATGTAGGTATTTATTCATGTTACCATTAATTTTTGGTGGATAAATTGGGGAAAATGTTGGTGGATCAGTCAAATTACTGGAAATTAATGGTGGATTTTTTCAGCTATTTGAAAAAGTCAGTAGGATTTTTTGCACCAAATACAGACTGGACTGATGGTACCTGAATGATGTGAATCCACAACCAGTCTGTATTTGGTTTACAAAATTCCAATTACTTTTCCAAGAAGCTGAAAGAAAAATCAGAAAAATACATACCTACCTACCTATTTCATGATAGATACTAAGATATCTATTCGAATGAGCCACCAACATTTTTATTTTCCTAGCCACCAAAAATAAAAATAAATGGTAGGTAAGTTGGTAACATTATAGTTATACTAACATAGGAAAACCTAAATAGCTAAAATCCACAGACTTTACTAGTATAATATTATTTTAGAAGGGGAAAAATTCCACTGGCAAGTGGATGGAATTTACCATGAAATACAGTCTGGGCATTATACCAGTCTGTATTTGGGGCACAAAATTCCACTTGCCTTGAAAAAATCCACTAGACTATAAATTTCTATTAATTTGGCTGATCCAGCAACTTTTTTCTAACTTATCCACCAAAAATTAATGGGAACATAGGATTATTGGAATAAATGGCTATAAAAATCCACCGACTTTGCCAGAATATTATTTTCAAAGGGCAAAAATTCCACCGACATGTCGGTGAAAATTACCACAAAATACAGACTGGGACATTAATTGAGTCAGAGAGATAGATATTCGCAGTCGCTAGAGTCTTGACTGACTACTAGGTATATTTAATTTTCTTCAATAGTTTTGAATTCATTCCTACCTATGATCTATCCAGAATGCAGGAACTGGTAAAGTGTTCTCCAAGATATCCTACAGTTTGACTTATGTTCATGTTCTCAGTAAAATACATGTTAATGTAGGAGGAAATTATTGATTGTTTGCACAGAAAATGTTAAAATGTCATATATTCTGCAGACTGGCTAGTACCTATACAAGCTATATCTATTAACCTGAATTTTACTTCGATTATTAAGAGATCTCTGTATAATTGTATACAAAATATGCCAGTTAATCTGTTGATGCCAATTAATTGACCCTCAGCCTTACATAATAAGTTACATTTGTAAAGGTCAAAACTCAGATATGTCTAATTGGCTTAATGCCAGTCTACAGAATATGGGACATTTTTAACATTTTCTGTAATAACAGTCTGAACAGTCCTTAGTTTTCTCCTATATTTGCATTAATTTGACTGAGAACAGAAGCCAAAACAGAAGATTTTTTGGAGAACAGTTTACCAGTTCCTACAGTCTGGGCTTAATGTTTTGATTTAATTTGATTTCTATGTTCCCATGTTAATTTGGCCTAAAATTTTAAGAAATGAGCTAAAATTGACATGTCTCAGAATCTTTAAATTTTGGCTTGAAATTGGCTAACAATCTGCCAGTCTCTTGAACATGGCATGATGATTATTCAGATTATATAAGATGCATCTTGACAGTTTCAATATATTTAGGTACCTATTCTCATGTAAATTTTGGCACTAGCTATATTTAGAGAGTCAACATAGTTTTAAAATTTAGATAAATGGAGCAGTAAAATTAGGTTACTTTCACTAGAAACCTTTCTTTGACTGACGGAGGTCGCTTTTCTTTGACGGAGGTCGCTTTTCTTTGACGGAGGTCGCTTTTCTTTGACGGAGGTCGCTTTTCTTTGACGGAGGTCGCTTTTCTTTGACGGAGGTCGCTTTTCTTTGACGGAGGTCGCTTTTCTTTGACGGAGGTCGCTTTTCTTTGACGGAGGTCGCTTTTCTTTGACGGAGGTCGCTTTTCTTTGACGGAGGTCGCTTTTCTTTGACGGAGGTCGCTTTTCTTTGACGGAGGTCGCTTTTCTTTGACGGAGGTCGCTTTTCTTTGACGGAGGTCGCTTTTCTTTGACGGAGGTCGCTTTTCTTTGACGGAGGTCGCTTTTCTTTGACGGAGGTCGCTTTTCTTTGACGGAGGTCGCTTTTCTTTGACGGAGGTCGCTTTTCTTTGACGGAGGTCGCTTTTCTTTGACGGAGGTCGCTTTTCTTTGACGGAGGTCGCTTTTCTTTGACGGAGGTCGCTTTTCTTTGACGGAGGTCGCTTTTCTTTGACGGAGGTCGCTTTTCTTTGACGGAGGTCGCTTTTCTTTGACGGAGGTCGCTTTTCTTTGACGGAGGTCGCTTTTCTTTGCGGAGGTCGCTTTTCTTTGCGGAGGTCGCTTTTCTTTGCGGAGGTCGCTTTTCTTTGCGGAGGTCGCTTTTCTTTGCGGAGGTCGCTTTTCTTTGCGGAGGTCGCTTTTCTTTGCGGAGGTCGCTTTTCTTTGCGGAGGTCGCTTTTCTTTGCGGAGGTCGCTTTTCTTTGCGGAGGTCGCTTTTCTTTGCGGAGGTCGCTTCTCTTTGCGGAGGTCGCTTTTCTTTGCGGAGGTCGCTTTTCTTTGCGGAGGTCGCTTTTCTTTGTTGGAGGTCGCTTTTCTTTGTTGGAGGTCACTTTTCTTCCATGTTACAAACCAGTCTGCAAAACATGCACAATAAGTCTTCAAATATTCAATTTTTGGAGCAATTCTTTCCAAAAGATTTTCAAATTTCTCTCTAAAATGGCCAGAAATCTCAAAACACTCTCCAATAATTACATGTAAACATAGGGAATTGATTAAGAAATTGTCGCCAGATAATTCAGGACACTAATTTCAAGGCCATAATAGTCACCGGATAAATTTCACAACTTCATGCATCTTTTGCAGACTGGGTTACAGAGTATGTCAGTTAAAGCCAATTAATTGGCTTAAATTTCAAGAGGTCAAAATTCAGATATGTCTAATTGGCTTAAAATTTTGAATTAATTCCTATGTTCCCATGGACGCAGGAGGTGACTATTTTTTGACGCAGGAGGTGACTATTTTTTGACGCAGGAGGTGACTATTTTTTGACGCAGGAGGTGACTATTTTTGCACGCAGGAGGTGACTATCTTTTGACGCAGGAGGTGACTTTCTTTTGTTGCAGGAGGTGACTTTCTTTTGACGCAGGAGGTGACTTTCTTTTGACGCAGGAGGTGACTTTCTTTTGACGCAGGAGGTGACTTTCTTTTGACGCAGGAGGTGACTTTCTTTTGACGCAGGAGGTGACTTTCTCTTGACGCAGGAGGTGACTTTCTCTTGACGCAGGAGGTGACTTTCTCTTGACGCAGGAGGTGACTTTCTCTTGACGCAGGAGGTGACTTCCTCTTGACGCAGGAGGTGACTTCCTCTTGACGCAGGAGGTGACTTCCTCTTGACGCAGGAGGTGACTTCCTCTTGACGCAGGAGGTGACTTTCTCTTGACGCAGGAGGTCACTTTCTCTCGACGCAGGAGGTCACTTTCTCTCGACGCAGGAGGTCACTTTCTCTTGATGCAGGAGGTGACTTTCTCTTGACGCAGGAGGTGACTTTCTCTTGATGCAGGAGGTGACTTTCTCTTGATGCAGGAGGTGACTTTCTCTTGACGCAGGAGGTGACTTTCTCTTGACGCAGGAGGTGACTTTCTCTTGACGCAGGAGGTGACTTTCTCTTGACGCAGGAGGTGACTTTCTCTTGACGCAGGAGGTGACTTTCTCTTGACGCAGGAGGTGACTTTCTCTTGACGCAGGAGGTGACTTTCTCTTGACGCAGGAGGTGACTTTCTCTTGACGCAGGAGGTGACTTTCTCTTGACGCAGGAGGTGACTTTCTCTTGATGCAGGAGGTGACTTTCTCTTGATGCAGGAGGTGACTTTCTCTTGACGCAGGTGGTGACTTTCTCTTGACGCAGGTGGTGACTTTCTCTTGACGCAGGAGGTGACTTTCTTTTGACGCAGGAGGTGACTTTCTCTTGACGCAGGAGGTGACTTTCTCTTGACGCAGGAGGTGACTTTCTCTTGACGCAGGAGGTGACTTCCTCTTGACGCAGGAGGTGACTTTCTCTTGACGCAGGAGGTCACTTTCTCTCGACGCAGGAGGTGACTTTCTCTCGACGCAGGAGGTGACTTTCTCTTGACGCAGGAGGTGACTTTCTCTTGATGCAGGAGGTGACTTTCTCTTGATGCAGGAGGTGACTTTCTCTTGACGCAGGAGGTGACTTTCTCTTGACGCAGGAGGTGACTTTCTCTTGACGCAGGAGGTGACTTTCTCTTGACGCAGGAGGTGACTTTCTCTTGACGCAGGAGGTGACTTTCTCTTGACGCAGGAGGTGACTTTCTCTTGACGCAGGAGGTGACTTTCTCTTGACGCAGGAGGTGACTTTCTCTTGACGCAGGAGGTGACTTTCTCTTGACGCAGGAGGTGACTTTCTCTTGACGCAGGAGGTGACTTTCTCTTGAGGCAGGAGGTGACATTCTTTTGACGCAGGAGGTGACTTTCTCTTGACGCAGGAGGTGACTTTCTCTTGACGCAGGAGGTGACTTTCTCTTGACGCAGGAGGTGACTTTCTCTTGACGCAGGAGGTGACTTTCTCTTGACGCAGGAGGTGACTTTCTCTTGACGCAGGAGGTGACTTTCTTTTGACGCAGGAGGTGACTTTCTTTTGACGCAGGAGGTGACTTTCTTTTGACGCAGGTCTTGACGCAGGAGGTGACTTTCTCTTGACGCAGGAGGTGACTTTCTCTTGACGCAGGAGGTGACTTTCTCTTGACGCAGGAGGTGACTTTCTTTTGACGCAGGAGGTGACTTTCTTTTGACGCAGGAGGTGACTTTCTTTTGACGCAGGAGGTGACTTTCTTTTGACGCAGGAGGTGACTTTCTTTTGACGCAGGAGGTGACTTTCTTTTGACGCAGGAGGTGACTTTCTTTTGACGCAGGAGGTGACTTTCTTTTGACGCAGGAGGTGACTTTCTCTTGACGCAGGAGGTGACTTTCTCTTGACGCAGGAGGTGACTTTCTCTTGACGCAGGAGGTGACTTTCTCTTGACGCAGGAGGTGACTTTCTCTTGACGCAGGAGGTGACTTTCTCTTGACGCAGGAGGTGACTTTCTCTTGACGCAGGAGGTGACTTTCTCTTGACGCAGGAGGTGACTTTCTCTTGACGCAGGAGGTGACTTTCTCTTGACGCAGGAGGTGACTTTCTCTTGACGCAGGAGGTGACTTTCTCTTGACGCAGGAGGTGACTTTCTCTTGACGCAGGAGGTGACTTTCTCTTGACGCAGGAGGTGACTTTCTCTTGACGCAGGAGGTGACTTTCTCTTGACGCAGGAGGTGACTTTCTCTTGACGCAGGAGGTGACTTTCTCTTGACGCAGGAGGTGACTTTCTCTTGACGTAGGAGGTGACTTTCTCTTGACGCAGGAGGTGACTTTCTCTTGACGCAGGAGGTGACTTTCTCTTGACGCAGGAGGTGACTTTCTCTTGATGCAGGAGGTGACTTTCTCTTGATGCAGGAGGTGACTTTCTCTTGACGCAGGAGGTGACTTTCTCTTGACGCAGGAGGTGACTTTCTCTTGACGCAGGAGGTGACTTTCTCTTGACGCAGGAGGTGACTTTCTCTTGACGCAGGAGGTGACTTTCTCTTGACGCAGGAGGTGACTTTCTTTTGACGCAGGAGGTGACTTTCTTTTGACGCAGGAGGTGACTTTCTTTTGACGCAGGAGGTGACTATTTTTTGACGCAAGGTACACACGACACTTTTTTTTCACACCTGTTACACCCCTATTTAATTATCTCATCTATTCTTCTATTAGCAACATGTGTAGAATTTTAAGTGCACTCTCCTGTTACAACTTAAACTAATGCATTGAGTAGAAAAATAGTGCTTAAGTCATAGTTCAGAGATGGTTCCGTTATTTGATCATGATGGCCATACTTAAAAAGATGATGCTGGGTGGTTATTATGTACATACTATATTATTCAGAGTCAAAATCCTTGCTCATTCACCAGTGTCATTGTTTTGAGTCCTTTGACCAATTAGATATTATACAAAGTATCTCAAATGGTCAGATAATCCAAGAAACTTTGATAGATATTTGAATTTAAAGCATATTTCTCCCATATTGTCATGCTAAAACTCAATAATGTTTAGGACATTAAATAGAAATTTGCATAGTATGGAAGTGGCTAATATCACTCCTATTTATTTAGATAACTGGTGTTCTATCAATTATCTACCTATGTTCTTGTGTTAATTTTCATATTTATACAGTGTGATCATTATTAAAAAATTATACATAGCTAACTCAAATTATGAGTTTGTTTATGATAATCTGTATTCCTCCCTCTGGATATTGATACTAACTAGGCTATTTTTATATATGTTCATGAATTTGCTTGTTATATATGTCAAAACTTTTGTTTTTCTTTTCAGGATTATAATTATTCAACACATTCCAAAAGGAAACTAGTTTAAGAAATTTTGTATGTATCAAACAATCAAGGATATTCAGTTCAAACTTTAACATGTCTTTAGATGATGAAGAGGACATGATGCTATTCAATATGAAGTATAAGGTAAGTTCAGCTCTCTTTTCAATCTTAAATAAAATAATTGACACAATGGAATTTACTAGAGATGCACCGATACCATATTGTTAAATGATACCAGTACCAAGTCCAATACCAGTTTTTTTAAAGTATTAAAAAAAGTATTAATTAATTACAGCAATATCAGCTGTCTAGTTGAACATAAATTTACTATTATAAGCACAAAATGTAATTATTCAGTGAATTGTTTATAATGTTCGTTTCAATTTTCAGAAACACTGTCCGGACCTGATTTCAAACCAGTTCATAAAACCATTGGAATATCCCTATAGAATGCTGGCGATTGGGATGGACATAGAGGAAGGGGCATACGCTCCCACACCTGAGCACGGTCATGAGCCCCCCATGTCATGAGCCTCTAGAATTCTGGCGATTGGGATGGACATAGAGGAAGGGGCATACGCTCCCACACCTAAGCACGGTCATGAGCCCCCCTTATCACGAGCCCACCCCCCCAGGTCATGAGCCCCCCTGGTCACGAGCCCCCCCCCCTCCCTGTTGTTTAATCCTTATTTACATAGTTAAACAAATGAAGAACTATGTACTTGGATAGAAATAACTGAGAGTTGCTAATGTAGTTTCACTAGTTTGTTGTACTTACTGCACACTTAATGATTTGGATAATGACCTGGCAGGGGGATTAAATAATATAGGTAAATAAATAAGGATTAAAAAACAGATGGCTCGTAATCGGGGGGGGGGGGGGGGGTTGCTTATGACCTACACCCCGAGGAACGCGTTATCAAAGTTGGCGACATAATCTCTTACTCTTCTCCCAATTTATTTTTTCAAGTATGGTTACACTTTTTATTATTAGTAACAAGTGGTACTCATTTTACAAACTTTGACAATCAGTTAGAGAGGAAAAATATATAAGTAAGATTTACAATGTTTTTATAGCTTTAGTTTGCTTACCAATAAATGAATTTAAAGCTATCTACTTCACTTTTATAACCTCACCACTATTCACAGTCTATTATATCGTAAATGGAAAAGGAGATGGTGTCCCTTCAGCCCTGAACTGTTGTAGCTAATTTGGAATGTATTATTTTACCATGTTTATTTTTATTAGCGCAAAGTTATATTCATCAACTGCGAGGTCTTAGATTTTTGTATTAGGAAGTCTTCATTTCCCATCATCTCCTTCTTCCATCCACCATCGCCACAGGTGCTTGTGACTCTTTTCGTCACAATCCTTGGTAAGTGACAGCATTCACGGAGAAGCTTTTTTTTCATTCATTAGTATTGTCACTGACGGGTGGCAGGTGACATTGTTTATAGAGCCACTTTTCTTTCTGACTGATTCTTCCAGTCCCTTTTATTTATGATATGGCCTTTTTTTCTGAAAAAGGCCTTATATGGCCTTTTTTTCGATATGGCCTTTTTTTCTGAAAAAGACATTTAACCCCTCCTAAATAAATTTTTCCCTAACTTGAAACGTCAATCACATTAATTCAAATAGCTATTTAGACATCATGATCATTTTTTGCCCTCATGGTAGATATTGACTGGAATATTGCTGCCGAATAACGTCAAATTCATAATATGAAGTACATATGCGTTAAACGCGTCATATTTTATAGTATGAATATGTACGTTCATATTCAGCGCAGTATTGGCGCAGTCAATATCTGCCATGAGGGTATTTTTTCTCTAGTGTTTCACGCGTGGCCACGGACACTACGCGGTCGCGCATTAGTAGTTAGGACGCGCGTGTCTGCAGTTTAGGGTAGCGCCCCAGTGTAGTTCAGTGCAGTGGGGGGACGTAGAATGAGGTCCCCAAAAGCGGACAAAAATGCTCTGTCGCGGCCCTATCGCGGCCTTCTGCCTGCCATGATGCCGGCCCTGCGCGCCCCACCCGCTGCCCCTATCCTGCACCGAATTTTAACTGGGTCAAACTGGTCACCGATGATTCACTGACATCATGTGGTCCTAACAAGAGAGATGGATTCATAAAAAGTAGAATCAAGTCGAGAAAAATATTCGATCATTTAATAGCAAGCAAGACTTCACTGTGTGAGGTAAGGAAATATGAAATATGTTAACATTGGTGAATAAAAAATGATTATTGACAAAAAATTAAAATTTCTTTGATTATTTTTTTCAGATTAACAAAATCAGATTAAGATTGAAGGGAGATGAAAGCTTCACAGCTAAAAGGAAATGCTATTTTATTATGATTTCATATTAAAAAGGAAGCAATAAAGTTGTGTTAATCACTCATTACAATATTATTTAAATTTTATGATTTCAACAATAAAAAGATATTTATGAAAAATTGACTTTCATTGTGGAATCTTTAAATATTATTCAATCCTCATGAGGAAAAATACAGAGTCTTATATGCTCCTATAGTTTATAACTATCAAAATTATTTAATTGACAAATAATTTGATTGTGAAGAAAAAATATATCATTTTGTTCAAATTTTGGTCAATTTTTAAAACTTTGAATTAATTGAGGAACCTTAAAATTTTAATTTAATAGTCTCATATTTTAACACAATGTTTATTACCAACAGTAACATAATAAAAAAGTGACGAAGTATTTTTCAAAAAAATGACAAAACCCCCCTTTTTCGATCCATCCTACTAGATAAATGTCATTAGATGGAAGATAGTGTTGATTGGTAGAAATCATTCTAGCACCGTAATTTCATTAGGCGCATTCCAATAGAGGCTCATAATTAGAGTCGAAGCAAGAGACCGCAAACACACGCTCATACTTTGAGGGCCACGTCACTGAAAATCAAACAGAAAAGAAACTCTGCGCATATGAATGTTCTTTTTCTTATAATGGAGGCTCAGCTCAGTAGTGCAGTGCAGTGAAATATACAATAGCTGATGCATTACTAATAATGAAAAAATGCAATTCTTTTCCTAACATGGCTTATGCATTTTTTATCTGAAGAATATATTATTTCTTTACCCAAACAGTACAAATTAGTAGTAAAGGAATCTTTGCAAGAAATTAAAAATAAACTAGGTAATTAGGAAAACCATAAGGAGTGAAAAAGAATTCCTCTCGGAATTTGGTGACTGTAACTCTTATGGTGAGAAAATTTCACAGGGAATCCGAGCGTTAGGAACTTCTGCCCGGTCGTCTGCTAGTTCCCATTCTTATTCAAGTGACCACGGTGACAGGTCAGAGCGTTCTACACCGGTGAGTAACCAATTAAAGATACAACAAATGCTATTACCAGAGTTTTCTAATCCAAAGAAAGAGTCTTTGGATATTTTTCTACACATATCATCAGCGAACGACGTGATTTCAATTGAAAAATAACTTGAAAATGAATAGATGATTTTCATTTCCTTCTAAATAATATCATTCCAAATATTTCAATTGTGAAGAATGAATAGTTTCTAGATAAGTAATGTTAATCAAAAACTAATTTGGGATGAATAACACATCTGCATGCTCTTCAATCAAGCTTCATTTTCTGCAGTGAATCAAGAGCGGAGAGTTGCGAAATGATTTACTGTGTAATGAATCTTCTACGGAGCGAAGCCATGTAGAACATTAATTCTTAGACCATCGTCTAAAATAATGTGTACCACCAGTCCTTCAAACTAATGAACAGCATAGTAAGTTGAGGAATGAGGGGGCCGGTAATAATTTATCACCTAAACTTGTTCATCTCAACACATATCCTACTCTAGGATGATTGTGTATGGAAGATGTGTGGCTTAGTATGATGAGAAAAAAGGTAATATTATTTAACTCTATGAAGATTAGCGATGATAATGGAAAAATCATCGCTGATGATTCATACTAGAGTTCGGATTACTAGTTTGATTTTGATATTACATTGCTTGAAGTTCTAAAAGTTATAAAAAAATTCATATGAGATTGATCATAACATTTGAACAAAAATTTTGAGTTAAACTAAATTTTCCAAAATTTAGAATTTAAAACTAAATTTTTATCGTATTCCTACTGTTTTCCGATCAATCTCATATAAAATTTTTTTTATATATTACTGTTTGTAAAATTTGATGAACGTTTTCCTTTCATCATCTCTTTGAAATTATTTCCTGTTTAAATATGAAAGTTCCATTAACTCATTCCTAAAGAGTATATCGCAAACAACACAAATAAATAGATGAAGTCTTTCGTATTAATGTAGTAAGAGTTGATATATTATCTTTCCGAAAATTAGGAGTTTGATCAAGAGGTATCAGACTATTGATATGGAAATTATGAATTCAATTCATCAACAGCTCACCATTTCAATTTTGAGCACTAAGTTTAATTGTTCCCAATTCTTCTCATTCTGTAATTATTACTAGAAAAATATTTTATAATGTAAAAAAAAAGTTAGAAAGAAATTATAAATAGTTTCACTTAGTTCATTCATGAATAACTTTAATATTATTGTTGGTGTTGTTTTATATTTTAATTTTAACATTTTCGAATTCAATCCCCCTCTCATCGTAAAAACACTTTTATTATTATCTCTAAGAAGTACAGATTAAATTACAGTAAATTAAAATTACTTTATTGATAGAGCTTTCATCTTTCTGCATTCGTAAGAATCCATTATTTAATTCAATAAGGAAGTTATTTTTACCGTTTGAAATGATTCTAAATTCTAAAATTCGCTAAATTTCAGCCAGAAAAAGATCAATGGTTTCCCAATTGTCTAACCTTTGTAACCTTCTCCAAATATTGTATTTCTATCACATTAAATTGAAATGATTCTGTGTCTAAAAATTGTGAAAAATTCATCGAGATTCGCCGATTCAATTTCTAATCAAAATGTCTGCAATAAAAATCAATTGACTGATTAGAAAAGTGGTCTCGAGTTTCTGGAAAATGGTAAACTCTATCTGTGTCAGGTGACTGAAGGAAGTAATAGAGGATAACTATCAGAGTGTTGTGGAGAAGGAAAATGTGTCCAGTTGTGCAGAGTGTGACAGAGTGCTGCACAAGAAGAAAAAGGAGGTGCAGTGATGGAAGGCGAGCCACAAAGCATTCATTGCCTGAGAAGGTATCAGTTGAGCGAGAGATGGAGCTGCTGAGGATGCAGAGGAGAGAGAGTAAGTGGAGGTGCAGACAGAGGAGAACAAAAATTACCAAGAGTGCTGGCGGAGCATCGTTAAAGGAGGATGACCACTGCATTGTCAGAAAAGCAGCAAATTCAATCACTAGAGGTGGTGATCAGGGTTGAGGAAGAAGGAGAGAGCACTGGAAGTGCAAGAGCTGTGAGGAGGAAGTATACTAAGCATAGGAGCATGTGAAGGAATAATGGAAGGGAAAACGGAGAGACGGGCCTCTGGAATTGTGTTCTGCAGTCACCCTCTAGCAAGGAAGATGAGCTTAGAGAGCTGATGGTACGGGAGAAGTTAGTTGTGGTATTGGTTTAAAATATGAAGCTGGGAGAGAGGGACAGAACACCAGTGATAGAAGTGTATGGAGGAGTGAGGAAAGTAACACAGTTGTTCGTTGTTCCAACAAGCAGGAAGAGAGAGAAGGGACTAGTAAGCATCTATATATCATCCAGAGGAGTGGAGAGGGGGTATAAAATATACATATAGGACTGTTCTGATGGGAGGTAATTCAACATGAACTACCCGCTTTGCGAATCTCATGTTTGCGAAGACGCGAGGAGCTTGAAGTGTGAATAGCAAAGGAGGACCTGATGATTTTAATTGTCAGAATAGTGGCTTAAGACACCTACATTTTGAGAAGTTGAAAACAAGGAGAACATAAAATTACCCTGGACATGACTAAGAAATTTAAATGAAAAGTAGTAAATCTTTTGATCTCAATTTAAATATTTCTTCTAATTTAGATTTAAAAATTTGATGTAAATAGTTTCACAAGTATGAGGGATATTGAAATAGAATTAAATAAATTATTTAATTTTGAACGAATAAAAATGGTGCGAGTACGTGGATGGACATACGATAGGGGCAAGAACTCAATCACGGCGAAAAAGGGAATTGCTGCCGCATAACCCCTCGCTGCACGAAAGATAGATAATCCACCCGGTCTTTGCACATGGACTGGCCTACGTACTGATGCGGCTGTAAATTGAAAGGGAACGTTGGATTCAGTTCTTAAGAGATTTAAATCACAAGGAACTTCATTTATATAGAATAAAAATTACAAAGGACTCAAAAACTGAAGATTCAAATCTTTTGGCAGTGATAATTTCTAAATTAGCAGGTATATGGGTTTTATCAAATTCAACAAAAGGGCAAGTATATGAAAAGGTAAGTATATGGAAATGTAAGTATATGAAAAGGTAAGTATATCAAAAGGTAATTTAAGGTAAGTATATCAAAAGGTAATTTATGGTAAGTATATCAAAAGGTAATTTAAGGTAAGTATATCAAAAGGTAATAATATCAAAAGGTTTGTATATCACAAGGTAAGTATATCAAGAGGTAAGTATATCAAAAGGTAATTTAAGGTAAGTATCTAAGTAATTTAAGGTAAGTATCTAAGTAATTTAAGTTAAGTATCTAAGTAATTTAAGGTAAGTATCTAAGTAACTTAAGGTAAGTATCTAAGTAATTTAAGGTAATTATTTAAGTAATTAAATTAAAGATATATTAAAAGAAAATATTACAGCGAAAGGAAACATTAAAGTGAATGGAAATAGTTTAATAGTAAGGAAATGCTAGTGGGAGAGAGAATTAAATCTTAATCTCGCAAAATAGTTTCATATAAAGAGACAGTATCTGCTCATAACGGTATTTGGGAATTTTACTCTAAGTGAAAATTTAATGGTAATAATTTTTACTACGGTAAAGTTTTGTATTATGCAGTTAAAATTTTTTACTACGGTAAAGTTTTGTATTATGCAGTTAAGGGCGGTATATCTAAGAGATCAAATAAGAAAAAAGGTTAGATATTACTGAAGTCTTAATAGTTCAATTTCCGGTAATACACGCCTTTAAACTTCTACAAAATGCTCCAGACATCTGACAGGGTAGTCGGCCTAATACTTCGAAGCCCATGGTTTCACTCGTGTTAGTGTCTCATCATTACGGCGTTGGTTCTAGGTAACGCTGTAAGGGTCATCATATCCGAATCAAGACTATAGGGTAGTCTACACTACTGATTTGGAGGTTTAGTTTTTGTTGGAAATTACAGTGCACTTCATTTTGGTGATGATTTAGTCGGATTGCAAGTCACTGGAATGACATATTGGAATGAAATCTAATATTTTAGACAATGATAGTGGTAAAAACAGGAAGGGAAAGTAGTGTGAATGGGAGGTAATCAATCACCTGGCTATCATAGTGAGATATAAGAATGAAAAAGTGACACTGAAGGAGCTGATGATGAATATTAAGATGGTGAAGAAGACAGATTGGGGGAAATACCGATAAGAGAAGAGAAATTGAAGCTATATAAGAGGTGTTGAAAGTGATGTACAGGGAGATAGCGAAGATCACTAGAATGAATGTTTAAGGAGATAAAGAGAGAAAGGAAAAGGCTTTGGAGAAACATATGATAGAACAGAGAGAAATTGAGAGAGAAGTGCAGCAGGGTGAATGGATAAGTTAGTGACAGCGAGTGAAGAAATCATGCGCATTCAAACTTTGATTTTTCCGTCTGCAATGTTCGTTTTGTTTGAATGAGTATGAAATTTCTCATATAAGTACCAACAGTCACACTAAAAATATTTTGAATACCAAACACTTTATACTATTTCAGCTCTCTGAAATATGAGTTTTTAATTTCGAATGCCGTGAGATGACACATATACTGGGTTATTTAAATAGTTTGCTCTTTTTTTTATCATAAAGTTTTTTTGTTCATTATTATTGTATCAAAATGAATGGAAAATTATATAATTATTTAGAATCATATTTTCTATCATAATTTTTTTCACTAAATGAACGGAAATGTATCTAATTTTTCAATATTATTTTCATCATAATATATTTTTCGAAGTTCACTATCCTGTGCAAGTGATCATATATGATTACTTGTTCTTTGAGGGGTACCGGGGTGTATGCCATAAAAGATCACTTCTATTTTTCAAATTTCCATGAAGAATATGCAAGAAAATGAGAAATGCACACGAATAAAAGTGTCTTAGAAATAAATTTTGTATATAAATTTACAATTGAAAATTAAAATTTCACTTCATTTCTTCATTGGCCCGTTAAAGGGTTATGACATAGACATTAAGAATATCATAGACGAGAAAAAAATAAATTATATTGAATTCTATATACTGGCTGTTTAAAACAAATCAATTGTGTTTAATCCTCTCCGTATATAATATATTTAGGATCTATGATTATGAAAGCATATTGTTAAAACCCTAATTGCTATTATCATGATTAGGATACTACCCAATTATTGGATACAACCCAATTAAAGGGTACCACCCAATTAAAGATTACTACTCAATTATAGGATACTACCCAATTATAGGATACTACCCAAATTATGAGATATTCTCATAAATTTATAATTTTTAACTATACAATAAATTAAGTGAATGTTAATTTGACTTATTCATAACATTTACATTCGTATTCTTCATGTCATTATTACAACTTTGTTTTTACAATTTTAATTTTTAAGTGAAAAGTATTGTTACTTTACATATATGCAATCCAATTCGATCGTGTGAAATTGTCAGATAATTATGCATGTGATTGCAGATTAAGACGTTCTTCGCGTATTGACCTACCTGTGAGTCAAACATGGTCACTCCAATATCGCTTATTGACCCACCGGTGGGTCAATACTCAATTTTAACATGCAAATAATAAATAGTTGCCTAATGATTCATCAATGGATCAGCATATTTATTGATAGGTGATGGGTTGCAAATTCTAAATATTTCAGAAACATCGATCATGTTATTTTATAATGAGCTCAAGCTAATTAATATTAAACTTGAAGGCTTGTTCAATTCTCAAATTATAATGAAAAAAAAATACACACTAAACTCGTTATGATCTGATAACACTGGCCAACAGCCAAAAAAATCGTCAGGGGTTACTCAACTGCTTTAGACTAAATTTGGTATTCTGAGTCTGAATATCACATTCATTTTGCTCTACTTTTTTGAGATACAGCCATAGGCAACTTTTTGAGATACAGCCATAGATTAGGCATACTTAGCTATAAGGCTATATATACGTATATGATAATATCAGGGGATTTGAGTTCAATCATATTTAATTCTTGCAGCAAAATATACTGAACTGATTGAATAAAATAAAATTCATTCTCGGACTCGGAGCATCAAATATTGTCTGATTCAGCTAGAAAACCTGATGATTTTCAAAAAATATATTTTTTGGTTGCCCAGTTTGCAAACAGAGAAATTGTACTCAGTATCTAATACATTATTTCTTTTTTTCCTTCTCTTAGTATTTTTTAGAATGGTTTTAGTTTATAATTTTTATATTGTATTTAATTTATTTCTGTAATATTTATATAATAATATATTTTATATATTTTTCAAATAAAATTGTCTACATTTAGCTAGTATTTTATTTTGTGCACTAAGTGGAAATGAATCTCCCTTTAACGCCATAACGAAGGGCGAATAAATAGTTGAAATGTTATATTGACTAAAGTCATAAAATTTCCTGTGAGCGACTGGCAGTTTTCTGCATGGCAGTTTTCCACCTGGCAGTTTTCCGTTTCAGCAGTTTTCCACCTGGCAGTTTTCCACTTGGCAGTTTTCCGGACGCCAAGAATATTATATTCAACAACCATGGGAAGCAACAGAACTCTGAAAAAATAGCGATGAGAAAACATGAAATTGAATGTGATTAAATTTAATAAATAACGTCACTGTAACTACTAAATAATAGTGTGATTAATTGAAGATTGTGAACTGATATATGAAAATTTGGTATACCTATAATATATATGTTTCGAACAATTTACCGAGTAGCACATTTAACTATATTCTATTTTTTATCTATATATGTATAATGAAATTTAATATTAATATATGTGTAAACGCTAAAGAATAATTTTCCATATAAAACATAATTAACAAACAAATATAAGAAACAAATATTTCCTAGGCATCATTGTATGAATGGGGCTTGTCACTTTGTACGGAGTTTGGTGTGATCAAATATTCTAACACATTTAACTAAGCTGCTAAGGGCTACTGTTAACTGATTATAGTGTCACAGTCACCTTATGTACTCAAACACAAAGGTGCAATATCGTGCATCTCATCAGTGGAGAGAGCACTGATATACTTCTAATATATTTGAATAAATGCTCATAATACAAAAATCTTACTGTGCTAGGAAAATTGCCACTCGGAAGATTGCCAACGGGAAAACTGCCACTGGGAAAACTGCCACTGGGAAAATTGTCACTGTGGGAAAACTGCCACTGTGGGAAGATTGCCACTGAGAACTATTGCCACTGTGGGATGATTGCCACCCGGAATATTGCCACTGTACATAAATAAATTCATACTGATTTTTTTTCGAAAATCACAGAAATCATAGGTACTGAATGCAATGTTGATCACAATTTAATATATAAGAACTTTAACAATGTTTACATCTCATTTTGACAAGTTATACGATCTAAGTCAATTCTTCTGTCAGCAGGTGTGAATGTGCTGATAAGCAATTAATTCTTAGCTTTAAGTGTGTAATTGTTCCCTTAAGAGCACGGCTAAGGCACGGCTGAACACTCTGACTCTAGCACACGCCCGTGAGTCCATTTCCTACTAGTTTGTCGTCAAGTTATATTCTCTCATTCGCAGGTGCACTAAATTCTACTCAGTATATTTATAATGTTTAGTCTTGTATACAGTATGGACTACAAAAAAGGAATCTCGAATTAAACTGCTTATAACTTTGGAATTAATCAAGCTATTTTCATTCTTTTTGTATTTTATTCATAATTTTTTTAATTACTTAGACAAATGAATTTAAATTGGTATTATGCTTCTTTTCTCAGCGTTATGTGGAAAAACAGGAGTATAAATGTTAGTGACACAAAACTGCTTTCCAGGAAAAAGTTATACATAAGCTTAAAACTATTGTTTTCTATTTTATAATAACAATATTATTTTAACATAACGCTGAGAGAATTACAATATTACCAATTGCACGTTATTTGCTGTACTCTAGAGTGATAATAAACTCTTTTTTGAACTTAATGCAATATAAATAATAAAAATATTTTTATCTATTTGAAAGTTATGCTTAAAATAAATGCTTAAATTATGCTTAAATATTTCAAACCGAAATGTGCCTCTCAGGCTCATTGATCATTCCATGATCGAATAGTTTTTTTTTAACTTGTCAATGAAAGATGAACGCACAGTGAACATTTTCTATACACAAGATTCGAATACTTTTGTATTCAGTTAGGTATTTTTTTATAGACTAAAATTTTTTTGTTTGTCACTAAAATGTTAATATATTTTAGAGTGGCAAATCAGTGACAATTTTCCTCAGTCGCAATTTTCCGGGTGGTAGTTTTCCCACAGTGACAATTTTCACAGTGGCAATTTTCGCACAGTTGCAGTTTTCCCGGGGGCAATCTATCCAGTGGCAATTTTCCACGCACATATATTACAATACATATACTTCGTTTTTGTCTAATCGTAAGTAATTATGTGAAAAAATAAAATTTCCAAATTGATTTAAAATTAAAGTTATCGATGTATTTTCATGAGGACTGATGCACCTGCGCAAACTGATATGTTACTAGGGTTAAAGGTGTTTATAAGCAGAGCAATCACCCTCCAGAGTGTACAGCAAAGTAAAATGCACGAGACATACATATAAACTTTATTCTTTAGTATGAAAAATAGATTCATTTTGGACTTTATAAAATCTATATTTATAAAATAGTATTCTTTCTCAAGTGTGCGTAAATTAATTGAAAAGAAAACAAAATTTAGCCTTTAATCGTTCTCACTCGATAAATCTAGCCAAGCTTCCTATAATCTTTGCCAAAATAAGAATTTCTCAGCACCAAAAAGTCGATCACATCCATCAAGATGTGGTCAGAGTTGACTACAGATCACTCAACAAATTCCAGCTGCGTAAGATGAACCTAAAAGAAAAAGTAAAATCTTACTCTTCTACGGAAATTCTCCAACTTTGATTTTAACATAGCTTAGGCGGACAAATGGATATTTAATTGTATTATCAACTTTAAATGTGACATTGCATAATTCTAGAATTGTGTATAGATCAACATGATATCAAAGATATTGTTCAAATTTATTTTCAGCTACAATCTGTTTGAAAGTAATTAGAGTAAATGAAAGAAAGTAAACTTTCGATGAAATATCTTGTACTAGTTGTTTTAGAGCTTCTTACATCTACCTACTGTTTATTTCATTTTTGAATGACTGATTTTCTCGTTATTTAGATTATGTTTTGATCATTATTGTGTTAGTACGTATAAATATTACTTTTATAGAAAAATATGAAAAATTCGGCCATTCATATGTTACTTCAGAAAAATTAAATTAACAATGTAGCTTCACAATCCTTGCACTACAAAAAAATAAAATTCTATATATGAAGAATCTGATCAATACAATGTAGAAATAGAGGTAACTCTTTCACATAATATAATTTAAATTGATATTACTTAATACATTTTAGGAACAATTTAGGAAAACATTACGCAATATTAAAGGTGCTATCGCGAAGCGGTCAAAAAGTTCCCGACAGTCCATTTCACTTCTTTCAATTCTTATTTCTTCTATTCTTCAATTAGTGGACCTCAATCTAAATAATTGAAAGAAAAAGATAGTTCCAATTCCAAATAACATATCCGTTAACTCCCCCATCTCCATTTTTAGTAACAACACGCAATAGAAGAGAATATTATTAACTAGCATTTCAAAACCCCAATATACAGATTCAAAATATTTCGTTTCAAATTAATAATAGAGGGTTACTCTGGCATATTATATTGCATAAATATCAAGAGCTATCCTCTCTGGCATTTTTTACATTGACCTTTACAAACCAAATTCGAATTGTATAACTATATTAACTTCACGAGATGAAATTAATATTCGTAATTTGATTGAAAATATAAATCAAGATCAACGTGATGATATATGTAAATATTATAAATTTTATTTGCACTTTTTAAATTTGAAAATAAATATGGTAGGTGATTTTAATCATCTCCCTTTACTGACCAACGCCCTTTAGGGAGGATAATAGTAGGACATCAAATAATGTGTCAGTTTTTTAACTATAATCATTTTCTAGCAGAAAGAAGGGTATAAGTAAATGTAGGATATGTCGCAAAATGATATTTGTAACGATACTATGACATACATACATTACTGTATGTAGAAACCCTGATCAGGTGATCTACTTTATAATATTTTTGGTTCTATTTCTATACCTTTTTAAGTTACTATAATGATTATGTAATTTGTGATAGCTAGTAGTTAGCCAACCTCAACCTGTTTAACTTTTAATAACTAATTAGTCTTAATAAACTTTACTCTTGTGTGGTTTTTGAGCCGTCATTCCCCCATCAATGTTACATTTGGTGGCAGCGTCGTGTTTTCGAACTAACGTACTCTGAAAAGTTTTGCTACGTGCTGTGCTACGTGCTGTATTAAATTTTTTGAGGTTCTCCAGTAGTGTGAGAAATTTATCGTCGAAATGGCTGAGACTGTAACAGTGACACCTGTGCCTAAAAAACAGTCCGATTCACTTGGTGATTTCATAACTTATTTTGAACGCCTAAGCGCAGCAAATAAGTGGGACGATTCTACTCAAGCACTTGTTTTCCCTTCATTATTGGATGTTGGAAATAAATCTCTGGATGGACTTGGGGCTACTACTCTGGCTTCTTTTGCTTCGATCAAAAAAGCATTATTGGGTGAGACGCAACCATTTCGAGAGTCTAACCTTTCGACTCTGTGGAATATTTCAAAATTTTCAAGCGAGTCCTTAGTGGCTTATAGAGAGAGAATCACCGGTTTAGTTGAGCAAGTTTATCCTAAATTTGCTGCATCAAACAAGCAAACTTTGATAAGGGATATTTTTGTTCACTCTCTACCAAATGACTATCAGAAATTTCTTCTGTCTACGAATTCAGACAAGATAGAAGATTCATTGAATTCTGCATTGCTATATGAGAGCATGACCACTAAACTTTCTAAACCTGGAAGTTACCCAAACAATTCTTTCAAGAACTACGGCAGAAAATCTGAGAATTCTGCTTCGACAGCAAGTCGATTTGATGGGGGTAGCTTAACTAAGAAAACTGATAATCTGTGTCATTTTTGTCAGAAACCAGGACATCTGGCAAGAAATTGTTTCAAGAAAAAGAAATACCTTGAAGAAAAAGTTAAGGTATCCAGCAAGCCTATTGATGCAATGACTGCTTAATGTTTTCTGACACTGCAAGTGGGTGATACCATTGAAGAAATGTTAGTGGACACAGGTGCAGAAGTAAGTGTGTTGCCTTCCTCCCGCTATTATGCTGCTCCTGGTAATAAAAAAGCTATGCAACTAAAACTAGATGATGGTCGGCCAATGCAAACTTCTGGTGCTATAAGTCTTCACCTGAAGACTTTGGATGGGTATTCTATTGCTCATCATGAATTCCAAGTGGCTGATGTGAACAAGTGTTATGTCGGCCTCGATCTTCTGTCCAAAATTGGAGCTAATCTTGATTTTAACAAAGGATTGTTAAAAACTAAGGATGGGAAATGTATCTCATTGAATGCTGCATTAGATGGTAATTCTAATCATTTTTTTCCAGTTTTAGCTGATATAGATTTTGTAGATGATGTAATGTTCCTTACCAGCGATATACCAGATACTAAAAATAGTTCTAATCCGATAATTTCTGATAGAGTTGATAAAGATAGATTAGTACTAATGTTAGATAAATATGAGAATTTCTTCACAGGCATAGGTAAAACTGATCTTGTTGAACACTACATTAAAACTATAGATAATGTACCAATTAATCTCCCTTCATACAGATTGCCTGTTCACTTGAAAGATAAAGCAGCTAAAATAATTGACGAGTACCTAGAAAATGGAATAATAGTTCCAAGTAATAGTGAGTATAGCAGTCCTATTGTACTAGTTAAAAAATCAAATTCTGACGTTAGAGTCACTGTAGATTATAGACAGTTAAATGCTAAAAGTAAAAAAGATGCTTTTACATCTCCTAGGGCAGATGATCTAATTGACAAATTAGGAGATTCTGATGTTTTCACTAAACTAGACATAAAAGCTGCTTATCATAACATTGCAATAGCTGCTGAAGATAGGCATAAAACTGCATTCAGATTTAATGGCAAACTGTATGAATGGACACGTACACCATTTGGGTTGTCGAGTGCTCCTGGCACTTATAAAAGGTTAATGTCCATTATTCTTGAAGAATTTAGCGATTTTTCTGTTAACTATTTTGATGACATAGTTATTTTTTCTAAGGGTGAATTTGATCACTATGATAAACTTGATAAAGTATTGTCCGCTTTGTATAATGCTGGACTAAAGCTTAATAGGGAAAAATGTATTTTCTTCAGTGATAGGATAGATTTCTTAGGGTATGAGATTTCTAAAAATTCAGTTACTGTATCTGATAAAAAAGTTAAATCCCTAAAAGACTATCCTGTCCCTATGACAATTAAAGCGGTTAAAAGATTTTTAGGTTTAACTGGATTTTATAGAAAACTGATACCCTCTTACTCTCAGATTGCCTCTCCTTTAAATAATATGATGAAAAAAAATTCAGTGTATAAATGGACTGTAGGATGTCAACAATCTTTTGATAAACTAATTAATTCTCTCTGTACTAAACCAGTGATAGCCATTTCAAATCCTAGCTTAACTTTTATAGTCAAAATAGATAGTTGTAAGCATGGAGTAGGATGTATTCTCGAACAAGAGAATCCTCAAACCTCACAGAGGCATGTCATAGAATATGCTTCCTGTGAGTATAATGAGGCACAGAGGAGATATCCTGCTATTGAGTTAGAGGTTTGTGGTTTAATCTTTGCGATTAAACATTGGACTCATTATTTAATTGGCAAACCTTTCATCGTTGAAACGGACAGTAAAGCTGTTCAGTGGATAAAAGGTAAACGTGATACAACTGGTAAATTAGGTAGATGGTCATTGTTTCTGGAAAACTTTGAATTTCAGACTGTCCATGTTCCAGGTAAGGATCACTGTGGTCCAGATGCTTTAAGTAGGGTTAATCAAGTAGATGTCTGTGAATTAAAAATTAGTGAATCCTTCTTAAAACATGTCTCTAATAATTTTAATGTTCTAGAATGGGCTGATGAAATAATTTCTGATGATATTTTTATAAAATTACTGAATGATGAAAAAATTAAATTTAAAGATAATGTTTATGTTAAATCTGACAATGAAAATATATTAGTTGTACCTAAAACAGCACGTAATGATATTCTTAAATCTTTACATGATGATTTTGGTCATATGGGAATAACTAAAATGTTGTACAAAGTAAAGGAACGTTACTTTTGGCCAAATCTAGTTAACGATGTTAAAACGTTTTGTAAAAAATGTCACTCGTGTGCTATCAATAAGGACACTACACCGCCAAATAACGCACCTTTACTTCCTATAGATACTTCTTCTCTTGAACCTTTTCAAAAAGTTGCTATTGATATATTAGGCCCTTTGCCTGAATCTACTAATGGTTCTAAATATCTCATTGTCCTTCAGGATTACTTTACTAAGTGGCCTGAAGTAATTTCTCTTAAATCTGTTAATGCTGATGATATTATTGATTGGATTACTTATGAAATAATTCCTCGTTTTGGGATATTTAGCGAATTGATAACAGATCAAGGCTGCCAGTTTGTGAGTGAAAAATTTCAGACTTTTTGTCGTTCTGTTGGTATTAAGCACAGAACTACTTCACCATTCCACCCACAAACTGATGGTATGGTCGAGAGATTTAATAGATCTTTCCTAAATATGATTAGACACTATGTAAGTGAAGACCAAAGGGATTGGTCAACACATATTCCTTTAATTTTGTATTCTTATCGTTCAACATTACATGATTCTATAGGAGTATCTCCCGCAGAGGCTTTGCAAGGTAGAAAATTTAAACTTCCAATAGACATGTTAAGGCCTCCCGCTTTAGAGTTTGGAGTTAAGAATTCATCTCTTGATGAATTATTCGATAAGATGAAAATTATTCGCAGCTCTATTCGTGATCAATCTGTTAAGGCCTATGCAAAACGTCAGCGGAACTATGATAATTCTAAAGTAAGATTTATTAGGTCTAGGATTAAACCTAATGATTTAGTATATTGGAAGAAACCTATTGCAAAGAAAGGACATAGTCCTAAATTAGCACCTATTTGGCAGGGACCTTTTGTTGTAAAAACTAAATTGTCTGATTTAAACTATGTTATAACTGACTCCAATAATTCTAATGTTACTGTGCATGTTAATAATTTGAAACCTTGTACTGATACTACTGTAATTCCTAAAACTATCCGTACTAGAGGTAGACCTAAGAAGAATAAATAAATTTCTTGTAGGAAGAGAGAATGTAACGATACTATGACATACATACATTACTGTATGTAGAAACCCTGATCAGGTGATCTACTTTATAATATTTTTGGTTCTATTTCTATACCTTTTTGATTATGTAATTTGTGATAGCTAGTAGTTAGCCAACCTCAACCTGTTTAACTTTTAAAAACTAATTAGTCTTAATAAACTTTACTCTTTTGTGGTTTTTGAGCCGTCATTCCCCCATCAATGTTACATATTTGATTTTGAAGTACCCAAAGTTTTTCACAAAGGACTTCACACTTTATCAAAAAATGAAAATTAAAAGATTTTTTTTCACATATTCTTTCCTTCAAAAGTTATAATTATATCTGATATTGATCTATCAAAAAAATAATTTTGGCCTACAATTTTTCTTGGGCGTTTATGGGTATTATATTTATACGTGCTCCTTCCTTAGTGAGTTAGTTAGTTTGTTAATATATTCACAGATTGTAAGATATATTTGGTACTTTGATGAGGGTATGGAGACAAAATATCCCATTCCATTTCCTATCATAAAATAATCTCAGATATTAAATCGAGAGAACCTGTTCCTCCGCCACAAAAGCAAATTAAATTAGTAACGCTCATCAAGTTAAATGGGATTATCACCGTCAGAAAGAAGAGGATGGGAGCAGACGGTACGTTACCTTTGATAACGCTCACTTTTAATGCTCAATCAGCTCACTTTTGGGCACATTATGTATTGTATCTAGAATGTATGGGCATTTGATGTCAATATTTCGTAATTGAGTACATATATTATTGTACACATGATATGTATATTTGACCTAGACTTTGGAGCGAATCATTCTATTAATAGTGATAATCAAGCTAATTAAAATTGACTGAAAATGCTGTGCTCCATTTACATAATCCTGTAGGCGAATGTTATTTACATTTGGGAATATTTCATATAAGATATTTTTTAAGAAATATTAATTAAGAAGAGGTAACAAGTATCTTATCCAATCAAATATATACAATTCCTATGATATAACGGATAGTGAATTGATAATTCTATTTTTATCACTATTTATATATGTATATCAAAACGCTCTAATAAATGGCAGAATAGAAATAAATAGTATACAGTCGGATCAGAAAATATTCGTACTGTACGATAAATGTAACATTTTCATTTATAACTTCTAAAATATCCATTCCTGAATTCCAAATTTTTGTACACTTCCAGGTCTGACATCGATAATGATACACAAAAAATTTCAAAGCAAATTTTTATCAATAACAAAAGTTACAGAGATTTAATTAGAAAATGGGGGGACAGAAAGTATTCATACTGTAACAAGAAAATGTATATAATATTGTTTCAATAGTCAATTGTGAATCCAAAATAGTCTCCCACATATTTCTGACAGGTTTCCTCTGGTCTGGTGATTGAGATGGCCATGGGAGGACAGTAACACGTTCATCTGCTAACCATTTGGACACAAATTTCGAGGTGTGCTTTGGATCATTGTCCTGTTGGAAGATCCAGCGACGTCCCATTCCAAGATTCCTCGCACTCTGCTTCAGGTTTTCCTCCAATATATCGTGATAATCCTTTTTCTTCATTATACCATTCACTCGAACCAACGCACCAACACCTTTTGTCGAAAAGCAACCCCAAAACATCAGTGAGCCTCCACCATGCTTCACTGGTGGAGGCTCCAAGGCTTCATTCTTTTTCCTCCAAACATACTGAGAACTAGAATGACTGAAAAGCTCTATTTTCGTTTCGTCTGACCACAAAACACTGTTCCAATATGTGGATTCTTTAGGGGAATATTCATTTGCAAACTTCACACGAGCCTTCAAATGCATAGAACGCAGTAGAGGAGCTTTCCTAGGACGGCAGCCTCTCAAGTTATGCTTGTGCAAAATGTTACTTACAGTTGATCGACTGACACATGTTCCAGATTGTTCCAAGATTGACCTAACTTCATCCCTGATCACACGGGGGTTCTTGTTGACCACTCGAACAACTCTTCGGATACCTGTGGTGGAAACCTTTACCGGACGTCCACTCCGAGGGAGATTCTCCAGATGACCAACATCCTTTACCTTCTTAATAATGGATTGGACCGTGGATTTGGTAGTTTTAGCTCCTTGGATATCTTGCCATACCCCTTTTCGTCATTGTGCATCGCTAAGACTATCTTCTTCACCTCTATACTGTGTTCTTTAGCTTTTGGCATGATTTTAGATTTATAAAAAGACAAATTATTAAACAAAGCCAACGATTGGAACATATGGGAGAATAACAATGACTGTATACAAAAAAAGTCTCGGTACTACACTGTAGTTCATGAATATAACCCCTATCGCCTTCGTATGGTCATAAAAATATTGAATTTCAATTAAATAGGTTATTTTATCGTACCGTATGAATACTTTCTGTCCCCCCATTTTCTAATTAAATCTCTGTAACTTTTGTTATTGATAAATATTTGCTTTGACATTTTTTGTGTATCATTATCGATGTCAGATCTAAAAGTGTACAAAAATTTGAAATTCAGGAATTGATATTTTAGAAGTTATAAAGGAAAATGTTACACTTATCGTACGGTACGAATATTTTCTGACCCGACTGTATGTCGGTATTTGGCATACATGAGTTGATCAGGAAATTCATTGGATTTTTTTTCAAGTTTTCACTTCTGTTTCTGATGATGAGTAAACATTTTCCTATTCAATAACTATAACATTAAAGCACCTTCAATGTTAAGTTGTTTTACCGTCTTTAAGCTATGAATATTTCTTTGAATATAATTTTTTTTCGAACGAACTATGCCTCTGTATATTATCTTCATCGCTTGTGAAATCATCATTAGTTTACTAAAGTAATTATGATTGTTAATTCATTCATTCCCATGTCGTGCAGTTAATATAATAAAACTTTTTTTTTTCTTGGAAAACACATTTCTATGATTATGTTCAATGAACTTTATATAATGAAATAATTATCCAACTTTTCTTCATATTTCCCAAAATGACACATAGCACCATCACACACTTGAACTATTTATAATAACTTTAATATGATAACTACACTAACGTCCTTACTTGCATTATTAAAATAATAACTATTTATTCATATCTACTGTTTTAAAATTGTTTTGGAAAATTTTTCCTTCTGCTGCTTATGTTACAATGTTAGTAACACTAAAATGAGAAACTAATGTGACGTGAGAGAAATGAACTAGAAAATTATGTGTCGCTCTTATCACCTTATTTCATTGGAGATGCAATTACAGTCACTCTCCCATTTTTGTCAGGAATTCTACTACTATATAAATACGTAATAATAAATAATATTATAATTATAATTGAAAATTTTTAAAATCCATTTGTTTGCATTGTTATTTATAATTTTTTACAATTACTATTTGTTTTATTTCTTCAGTGGTTATTGTGAAGTGAAATTTTTTACACGTTGCATTCCTCATTTTCTATTCCAGATGCGTTTTGTTGACCACCTTTGTGTGGATTCCAATTCTGTTTCTGAATTCAAATTCTCACTTTGATTGGAATTGGAAAACGGTTCCAGGACTGCAGACATTGCAGATTCTTTTGACTCAAAGAGTTGTCAACGAATGTTTGATTTGTCGAGAATCAAATTCTACGCTTGATTTTCCATATGAAAATTTCAAGTCGTTGTACCCAAATGAATCTAGAATTTATGTCGGTAATATATAAATAGGTTTAGAAAATTGACGGTACTCAAACAAGTAATTAGCTTCCATCTTCAAGAATGTTCTGATTTTGCGAATATACTACTACAAAATTAAGTCAATTTACCAATCGTAACCTCCTAGATATTATCCAAATTGCCTTCTCTTTATTCAACAACAGAATCTGCATCTGTTTAATATTCTGAGTAGGAATTTATTGACTTTACTGAAGCAGAACAGAGACTGTTTGATAAATGAGCACTACAACTTATGAATATTGACAAATCCAACATTAAATTTCAGACAACCCAATGTTTGGTCAGTGTATTGAATGTAATATACTCAGATATCGCATTTAACAAAATTTAAATTTCATTTTCTTTGTATTTACTTAATATTGACGTAAAATTGAAAAGTATTTACCTCAAACATTGCTTTTTCGTTCTTAATGTAATCGGCATTGAAAAATGAAACAATATTCTCAGTACTATAGAAAGCGTAATTTTAATTCACAACTTTATACTGCAATTATAGACACATTTTAATAGTTGAATAATGGTTTGTAGCGTATCTGCTTCGACTGAATTATTTCAAATTTTCTATATTTCAAATAGGTGATAGTTTGTATAACATCAATCCAGACTCTGATGGCAAAAAAATCAAATAAGATGAAGTTTATAGAGTGCAATTTTTGTTTTAGAACTGAAAAAGATTAAGAATACAATTCAAATGAAAAAAATTACATTTTAGTTGATTTTTCATAACAAGGTTAAAAGAGTCAGGAATATATCCAATACTATTGTACTGAATTTTGCATCAATAAATTATTTTTCTGAGATAAATAATATATTTATAAAATATTTTTTTGAATATCCTATGATAAAATGATATGAAATGAGTAACACTGTATATCTAGCAGATTTTAGGGGATTTAGGGATTTTAGAGAATTACTGCACAAAAGAAACACATAATTATTTAATCTTCTTTGGAAAAAAATTCTTTAATCTATATCATCAGTTAAATAAGTCTTAGTAACTTGAAGAATGAGACAACGTGCAATTTATATGATGATGATATTCAAAAGATGATGATAACAAATGATGATGATATCAATATCATCATATTTTATTGAAATATTGATTGAAACATTAAGGTAATTGGGAGCAAATTCTGCATTTCTTGGAAATATAATATCTACGCTTCCATTTTTTCAATAGTAATTTTAGTACTTTATACCTTCGAAAGACAGCGATTTGTTCAATCAAATTTCTTTCTTAAATAATTATTTAACTATATTTTACACCCCGTTATATTGCACCCCAGTATATTCCACCTCACTTTACCAGTTAGGTTTGGTTAGTTACAAATGTTTATAATTTATTATTATGTATATAATACAGTAAAATTCCTGAGTTATGAAGTAATGGTTTCTTCATAACTTAGAGCCACTTCATAATTCGTGTGCAGTGATAGTTTTCTGTGATTAAAATCTTACAGAATTTTTGTCATTGAGGGATGACTATGGGATAAATCTTATATGGATGTGCACTAAATTTTATACAAAATTGGGGTAACGAAATAAATATTAGGATAATGTTGTTGGAAATCAATAAAGCTACTCATTATCGTACAAAAATTAATGTTTATCATGGTAGCAGTCATTTATGCCTAAATTTAAATCATTAACAAATAATACACATCATTTAAATCTCAAACAATTCAGAAAACACAGTTCATACTCAATATAACCAATTAATTGATAACCTAAACTGTATATTAGGTCTTTGCTTTCCTGATTTACATTTTCATATATAATACTCCATTATAGAATAATACACAATTATAGGTGGTATCCTATAAGGTGCTAGGAAAATTGCCACTGGGAAAATTTCCACTGGGAAGATTGCCCCCGGGAAAACTGCCACTGTGGGAAAATTGCCACTGGGAAAATTGCCATTGTGGGAAAACTGCTGCCCAGAAAATTGCCACTGTGGCAATTTTCTGCGCACGATCCTATAATTGAGTATCATCCTATAATAGTTATTGGGTATCATCCTATAATAGAGTATTATCCTATAATAGTTATTGGGTATCATCCTATAATAGAGTATTATCCTATAATAGAGTATTATCCTATAATAGAGTATTATCCTATAATAGAGTATTATCCCATAATAGAGTATTATCTTATTATATGGTAGAGTCTGGTGGAGAAGATTGCAAAAACCCACTATTGTATTGAAGTTGTAATTTTCACAAAAAAACATTTCTATATTGTAACTGCTTGTCATACTTGCCTTTTTCATTTTCACTTCTGCAATATGACTTTCACTTGTGCCAATTCATATTTCAATTCTACCAATTCATTATTCACTTCTGCCAACTTGACTTGGAAAAGGTATAGTTATACCTCAAGAACTAAGTTCTCTATGATTTAAACAAAGAAAACTACTTCATAACTCAGGAGCATTTCATAATTGAGGTCCTTCATTACTCGGGTGCTTCATAAAAAAATAAATTCATAACTCAGGAGTTTTACTGTACTAGGTAACTTGCATTTTCATAGTAACAAATTAAACTTTTGTTCGTCAATTGCAAGCTGTTCTTTATTCACTACACATTTGATAGAACAGCAGAAAGAAAGGTTGTGTGAACGCTCTTTATCAGTTGAGGTACTGCAAAACCTCGCAGTAGACCAGCCTCCTAGTAGACAAACCTCCTACTAGACCAAGATTTTTTTGAAACTGTACCGGATAAAAGTTCGTATCAGACAAAATACTATTTTTGTTAATAATATTAATAATAAAGTGATATTTTCGACAGAAATCTTTATTCGAATACTATATTTACCTCATTGTTTACTGTTATTTTGAACGTGAGTAAATATTTGACATTTTTGCTCATGGCAGAGTCTGTGCTAAAAAATTGATGTGAACAATAATTATTAAAGAAAACTAGAGGCTGTCATTATCATGCCAATTTCCTAAACTGATAGATTGCAGTTACAGTTGTTAAAAAAAAAGGCTACGGCTTCATGCTGCCTGTTTACCTATCATTATGTTTAACTGTGGTTGCTTCATTTTGTTGCAGTGCATTCCATTTAATTTGTTTATTAGTTCCTAACCCCATAAATAATGTCTTCTAGAGAAAATAATAAAGCTACTGTAACAGTTACAGGTGCAAGTGAAAGAAGGATTTTTATTGAAATGAGACTCAATATTTTGAAGATATTCCTTGTATGGTATGAAGAGGAGTGATATTGCAAAGTTGTTCAATACGAACAAGAAAAACAAATTGCCAAGACTCTCAAACAGAGTGTTGTTGAAGTGGAATCATGCAAATATCTAAAAACCACTGTATGTGAAACTATAAATTCCTTGATGAAATCATACACTGACTGGTTAAATCAACTAAAATGTACCAAAGAGTAAATCTCTCACCATTAAGCCTTGTTTTCAATTTATGATTCATCCAATTTTCTACTATAATTAAACAATTAAAATTATTGAAGTCATTATATATGTATAAGAACATATGAAATTCATTTTTCTTTTACATATTTAGTTTATCTTAGAACAAAATACTTATATGAATTAAAATTCAAACGAAGAAAAATGTACATCTTGTTCTTAAATGTATAATTCTACTTAAAATTATTATTTTATTCTTCATTTAATTCTTGATAAACAAATAGAGGCATCGAATTAGCATAGTCACCGATTATTTTCTTTGCAGAAAACAATGTTGGTCTAGTACGAAACTACTTGTCAGTTTCCTACAAGACCAAGTAAACCTGGAACGTAACTCTGGTCTACTACGAGGTTTTGCTGTATTCATTTTTTCAATCACTAGCTGATTTTCTTCACTATCGCAAACACAATAGCGATAATATTAATTATGAGATCATGTCATACAATGGTTTTTGTTATTTCTATTATATTTTCAATTTGATATTTTCACTTCTTGTAAAAGTGGTGTAAAATGTTTTTATGACAGAAGGCTTTTTTTACACAGGTTGTAATAACGTATTTTACATTTTTTTTTTTGGGGGGGGGGGGGGGTATTGTTCTCGGTTCCAAGACTTGGGAGAATACTGCCTATTTTACAAGGAGATATTGGTCTAGTCTTTGCCCTAGAATCCAAAACAGCAACTATTTAGCAAAAAGCGAAAACATTGAATGAGTTATCTCTGCTAACCGAACCCTACCGAAGCCTTCCACACCTCTTCGAACCACCACCAAGAAATAATTCATATTTCCCGAGCAAGAAGGTTTCATTCCTGTGATATTTCCTTAATATTTACAATATATCCTCCTCTTCTCCATTCGCAGTTAGATGATGAGGGATATTCCTGTAACAAGTCCCTCCGTATGGGTTTTAGACGGCTAACAAACGTACAGTGAATGAAATATTACATCCACTAATAAATCACTAATAATCGCTAACATTGGTGGCCATGAAAAAAGGCACCACAAAAAATCCGCTGTGAAAAAAATATATACCTGTGAAAAAGGTGCTAATTGATTAACGTAGAATGAAAGCTATGAAGTGAAAAAAATAACACGAAACCTACAATTGAAAAACATTTAAGTGATTTTCGTCTCATAAGAGAGATTGATTTTTTTGGTTTCACACTTTGATTCGACTCTCGAAACGCCAAGCCTTCTTGGAGCAATCAAAGTGAACCTCCCAAATCGCCAAGAGATTCCAGAGGTTAAACTAAAAATCACTAAACCAAGGTTTCGAGCGAAAAAGAGACACCGTCCGACAACCTCATAACAATCTCACTGTCGAAAAGATAGTTCGACGAAAAATTAAACTTCAGACGCAGAGAAGACGCCAACCAGAAGCTTCAAAATAACCGAATTTAAGTATTCTATATTTTAGAAAATATTTTCCCACTAATATTTGATTTTTATATAATAATCTAATATATTATAATAATAATATATAAATTTCAACTTAAATATCAAGTAAAAAAAATCATTGAATTTAACTAAGTTAAATACTAGTAATTTGCTAATAACTTGTATTAAATAATTTAGAAATCTCACACCAATAATACTAATCCAAATCTTTAGATTTAAGTTGTAAAGCTCTATTTACTAACCTTTAATCTAATTATAATTATATTATTTTGGATTACAATTATATTGTATTATATCTATATTAATTATTTCATCATTTGCATGTGACAAAACTTTGTTACTGACTGTACAATGACACATTACCATTATTGTTAATGACTGTACAATAAACAATTCTTTTCTAACTGGCAGTACACATTACTTGAGGAAATTGCCATGCTTAAATATGACGGAAATAGGGAGTATAGTAGGACCTCATTTATATTTGCTACCCTGCTAAAACCAGAATAATCAGAAATAACCAAGGTATTCTCACTATTTCACTGGACTGGTCCTACCAAAATGTACTACACTGCAGGACAATCTTTACCGGACGTCTGACTATTTCTTTGAATATACTTGCAATTTTCTTTAAAATAGTTTTGCTATCTTCATCTTCCCAAAAAAGTGGTAGTTCGTTCTGAATTCTTGTTTCTTGACCATTTACAGCTTTCAGGACATTGGTTGCCCTTTAAAGTCAGATATCGGACTTATCTCCACATTCAATAAATCCGGTACTTTTCTATCTTTGAGCTGTCTTATATCCCAGCCCAGAGAAGTACTTGATAAAACCAGGATATTAATGGAAAGTGCCAGTGTAGTTAAAGATACAAACTCTGGCGGATTAGCTCAGCCCAAGCTTAAAATTTGAACTGTTACTTTTTGTCAGGGTATTGAAGAAAAGACTGCTAGAAGTTGAAATTACATAATATTGACTTTGGTAAAAAGGATTTCATAATGGGTGTTATTAACGCCCAATAAAAAATTAAATTTGACGAAAGACACAAAAACAATAATATTATGAACTTATGCAAGTATCTTTTAAAATTTGGTTGAGTGAATGAATAATACACAAAAATTAAAGCAAATTTATTTAATATAAACCACCTGGCAGCCATTACATACAATTATTATGTAAATTCACCTAAAAAATTGATATTACGTACAGGGTGTCCCAGAAGTAACTGACCCTTTTAATTTTCTAATTAAACAAAAACTAAGGAGGCCAGGTTGTTAAAATAGGTTTCAAATCAAAGAAAAACATTTTCATGGTTTATTAAGACTATTTTTTGAAAACAATATCTTTTAGATGATGACCACTGACGCTTCGACAACTTTGCGCTCTTTTCACTGTGTTTTGCATGACCATCCTCAGCGTATCAGGCGAAATTCGAACAATTTGATGAGTAATGTTGTCCTTGAGTTCCTGCAAATTTGATGGATTTGTCACGTAGACTTTTGACTTAAGGTATCCCCACAGAAAAAAGTCAGCTGGAGTCAAATCTGGGGAACGAGGAGGCCATGAGACGTTACCAAATCGTGAAATCAAACGTTTTGGAAAAGTCTTCTTCAACAATGCCATTGTTTCTCTTGCTGTATGGCTTGTTGCTCCATCTTGTTGAAACTAAGTATTGCGCAGGGCTCTTCGTCTCTTAATTCTTGGAATAAGAAATTCTCTTATCATAATTCGGTATCGTTCACCATTAACTGTTGAAGTTGTTCCATCATC
>CANNZV010001716.1:0-133356 GCA_947561585.1 Caprella mutica
GATAGATCACTTTGCTGTAGATAGATCCTTTGCTGTAGATAGATCAATTGAGGTATAAAGTTCTGCTGTTGTAAATAGATCCATTGTTGTAGATAGATCATTGGCTTTAGATAGATGTTTTGCTTGTAGATAGATCCTTTGCTTAAGATAGATCATTAACTGTAGATTGATCCTTTGCTGTAGAGAGATCCTATGCAGTAGATAAATCCTTGAATGTAGATAGATCCTTTGCTGTAGATAGATCCTTTTCTGTTGATAGATCCTTTGCTGTAGATAGATCCTTTGCTGTAGATAGATTCTTTGCTGAAGATAGATTCTTTGCTGTAGATAGATTCTTTGCAGTAGATGTATCCTATGCAGAAGAAGATCCATTACTGTACATAGATCCTATGCTGTATAAAGATCCTTTGCTGAAGATGGATCCTTTGCTGTAGATAGATCTTTTGATGCAGTTAGATCCTTTGCTGCAGATAGATCCCTCATTGTTGATAGATCTTTTGCTGTAAATAGCTCCTTTGCTGTTGATAGATCCTTTGCTGCAGATAGATCCCTCATTGTTGATAGATCATTTTCTTTAGATAGCTCCTTCACTGTAAATAGATCCTTTGCTGTAGATAGATCCTTTCCTGTAGATAGATCCTTTGCTGTATATAGATCCTTTGCTGTTGATAGAAATTTTGTTGTAAATAGATCTTTTGTTATAGATTGATCCTTTGCTGTTGATAGATCCTTAACTGTAGATGGATCCTTTGCTGTACATAGTCCCGTTACTTTAGATAGATCATTGTCTGTAGATTGGTCCTTTGCTGTAGATAGATCATTTGCTGTAGATAGATTCTTTGCTGTAGATAGAACTTTTGTTGTAAATAGATCTTTTGCTATAGATTGATCCTTTGCTGTTGACAGATCCTGCACTGTAGAAAGATCTTTTGGTGTAGACAGATTCTTTTCTGTAGATAGATCCTTTGCTGTAGATAGATTCCTTGCTGTACATAGATTATTTGTTGTAGATAGATCCTTTGCTGTAGAAAGATCCTTTGTAGTAGATAGATCTTTTACTGTAGATAAAACCGTTGCTGTAGATAGATCCCATACTGAAAGTAGATCCTTTGCTGTAGATAGATCCTTTGCTGTAGAAAAATCCTCTGCTGTAGAAAGATCTCCTGCTGTAAATAGATCCATTGCTGTAGATAGATCCTTTGCTGTTGACAGATCTTTCGCTGTAGAAAGATCCTTTGGTGTAGATAGATTCTTTGCTGAAGATAGATCCCTTTCTGTAGATAGATCACTTTGCTGTAGATAGATCCTTTTCTGAGATAGATCCTTTGCTGTAGATAGATCCTTTGCTGCAGATAGATCCCTCATTGTTGATAGATCCTTTGCTGTAGATAGATTCTTTGTTGTAGATAGAACTTTTGTAGTAAATAGCTCTTTTGCTATAGATTGATCCTTTGCTGTTGACAGATCCTGCACTGTAGAAAGATCTTTTGGTGTAGACAGATTCTTTTCTGTAGATAGATCCCTTACTGAAAATAGATCACTATGCTGAAGATATATCCTTTGCTGTAGACAGATCCTATGCAGTATAAAGTTCTGCTGTTGTAAATAGATCCTTTTTTGTAGATAGATCATTGCTTCAGATAGATCCTTTGCTGTAGATAGATCCTTTGCTTAAGATAGATCCTTAAATGTAGATTGATCCTTTGCTGTAGAGAGATCCTTTGCAGTAGATAAATCCTTGACTGTAAACAGATCCTTTGCTGTAGATAGATCCTTTGCAGTAGATAGATCCTTTGCTGTAGATAGATACTTTACTCTAGATTGATCCTTTGCTGTTGACAGATCCTGCGTTGTAGAAAGATCCTTTGGTGAAGACAGATTCTTTGCTGTAGATAGATACCTTACTGAAGATAGATCACTTTTCTGTAGATAGATGCTTCGCTGTAGATAGATCCTTTGCTGAATAAAGTTCTGCTGTTGTAAATAGATTCTTTGTTGTAGATAGATCATTAGCTTAAGATAGATCCTTAACTTTAGATTGATCCTATGCTGTAGAGAGATCCTTTGCAGTAGATAAATCCTTGACTGTAGATAGATCCTTTGCTGTAGATAGATCCTTTGCTGTAGATAGATCCTTTGCTGTAGATAGATCCTTTGCTGTAGATAGATTCTTTGCTGAAGATAGTTTCTTTGCTGTAGATAGATTCTCTGCAGCAGATGTATCCAATGCAGTAGATAGATCCATTACTGTACATAGATTCTATGCTGTATAAAGATCCTTTGCTGAGGATAGATCCTTTGCTGTAGATAGATCCTTTGCTGCAGATAGATCCCTCATTGTTGATGGATCTTTTGCTGTAGATAGCTCCTTTACTGTAAATAGATCCTTTGCTGTAGATAGATCCCTTGCTGTGGATTGATCATATTATGTAGATAGATCCTTCACTGTAGATAGGTCCTTTGCTGTAGATAAATTCTTTGCTGTAGATAGATCCTTTTCAGTAGATAGATCCTTTACTGTAGATAGATCCTTTGCTGTGGATAGATCCTTATCTGTAGATAGATCCTTTGCTGTAGATAAATCGTTTGCTGTAGATAGATACTTTGCTGTAGATAGATCCTTTACTGTAGATAGATCCTTTGCTGTAGATAGATCCTTTGCTGTAGATAGATCCTTTGCTGTAGATAGATCCTATGCTGTAGATAGATTCTTTACTGCTGATAGATTCTTTGCTGTACATAGATTCTTTGTTGTAGATAGAATATTTGCTGTAGATTGATTCTTTGTAGTAGATAGATCCTTTGCTGTAGATAGATCCTTTTCTGTAGATAGATCCTTTGCTGTAGATAGATCCTTTGCTGTAGATAGATTCTTTGCTGAAGATAGATTCTTTGCTGTAGATAGATTCTTTGCGGTAGATGTATCCTATGCAGAAGATAGATCCATTACTGTACATAGATCCTGTGCTGTATATAGATCCTTTGCTGAAGATAGATACTTTGCTGTAGATAGATCCTTTGCTGCAGATAGATCCCTCATTGTTGATAGATCTCTTGCTGTATAAAGATCCTTTGCTGAAAATAGATCCTTTGCTGTAAATAGATCCTTTGCTGCAGATAGATCTCTCATTGTTGATAGATCTTTTGCTGTAAATAGCTCCTTGGTGTAGATAGATCCTTTGCTGCAGATAGATCCCTCATTGTTGATAGATCATTTTCTGTAGATAGCTCCTTTATTGTAAATTGATCCTTTGCTGTAGATAGATCCTTTCCTGTAAATAGCTCCTTTGCTGTAGATAGATCCTTTGCTGTAGATAGAACTTTTGTTGTGAATAGATCTTTTTTTATAGATTGATCCTTCGCTGTTGATAGATCCTTAACTGTAGATGGATAATTTGCTGTATATAGTCCCGTTACTTTAGATAGATCATTGTCTGTAGATTGATCCTTTGCTGTAGATAAATCATTTGCTGTAGATAGATTATCTGCTGAACATAGATTCTTTGCTGTAGATAGATTCTTTGTTGTAGATAGATCCTTTGATGTAGACAGACCCTTTGCAGTAGATAGATCCTTTACTGTAGATAGATCCTTTGCTGTAGATAGATTCCTTGCTGTACATAGATTATTTGTTGTAGATAGATCCTTTGCTGTAGATAGATCCTTTGTAGTAGATAGATCCTTTGTTGTAGATAGATCCTTCGCTGTAGATAGGTCCTTTTCTGCAGATATATCCTTTTCTGTAGAAAGATCCTTTACTGTAGATAAAACCTTTGCTGTTGATAGATCCCATACTGTAAATAAAACCTTTGCTTTTGATAGATCCCATACTGTGAATAAAACCTTCGCTGTAGATAGATCCCATACTGTAAAAAGATCCTTTGACGTAGATAGATCCCTTGCCGTAGATAGATCCTTTGCTGTAGATAGATCCTTTGCTGTTGACAGATCTTTCGCTGTAGAAAGATCCTTTGGTGTAGATAGATTCTTTACTTTAGATAGATCCCTTACTGTAGATATATCCTTTGCTGCAAAAAGATTCCTTAAGGTAGATAGATCCATTGCTGTAGATAGATCCTATGTTGTAGATAGATCCTTTGCTGTAGATAGATCATTTGCTGTAAATTGATCCTTCGCTGTAAATAGATCCCTCACTGTAGATAGATCCTTTGCTGTAGATTGTTCCTTTGCTGTAGATAGATACTTTGCTGTAGATAGATCTTTTGCTGTAGTAGTTCCTTTGCTGTAGAAAGATTCTTCGCTATAAATTGATCCTTTGCTGTAGATAGATCCTTTGCTGCAAAAAGTTTCCTTAAGGTAGATAGATCCATTGCTGTAGATAGATCCTATGTTGTAGATAGATCCTTTGCTGTAGATAGATCATTTGCTGTAGATTGATCCTTCGCTGTAAATAGATCCCTTACTGTAGATAGATCCTTTGCTGTAGATAGATCCTTTGCTGTAGATAGATACTTTGCTGTAGATAGATCTTTTGCTGTAGTAGTTCCTTTGCTGTAGAAAGATTCTTCGCTATAAATTGATCCTTTGCTGTAGATAGATCCTTTGCTGCAGATATATCCTTTGCTGTAGATTGACCATTTGCTGTAAATAGATCTTTTGCTGTAGATAGATCCTTTGATGTAGATAGATCACTTATTGTAGATAGATCCTTTGCTGTAGATAGATCTTATGCTGTAGAAAGAACCTTTGCTGAAGATAGATCATGTGCTGTAGATTGAACTTTTGCTGTAGATAGATCCTTCGTTGTTGATAGATCCGTTTCTGTAGATAGATTCTTTGCTGAAGATAGATTATTTTCTCTAAATAGATTCATTGCAGTAGATGTATCCTATGCAGTAGATAGATCCTTTACTGTACATAGATCCTATGCTGTATAAATATCCTTTGCTGAAGATAGATCCTTTGCTGTAGATAAATCCTTTGCTGCAGATAGATCCCTTATTGTAGATAGATCTTTTGCTGTAGATAGCTCCTTTACTGTAAATAGATCCTTTGCTGCAGATAGATCCCTTGCTGTGGATTGATCATACGATGTAGATAGATCCTTTACTGTTGATAGGTCCTTTGCTATAGATAGATCCTTTACTGTAGATAGATCCTTTGCTGTAGATGGATCCTTATATGTAGATAGATCCTTTGCTGTAGATAAATTGTTTGTTGTAGATAGCTAATTTGCTTTAGATAGATCCTTTACTGTAGATAGATCCTTTTCTGTAGATAGATCCTTTTCTGTAGATAGATCTTTTATTGTAGATAAAACCGTTGCTGTAGATAGATCCCATACTGTAAAAAGATCCTTTGCTGTAGATAGATCCTTTGCTGTAGAAAGATCCTCTGCTGCAGAAAGATCTTCTGCTGTAAATAGATCCTTTGCTGTAGATAGATCCTTTGCTGTTGACAGATCTTTCGCTGTAAAAAGATCCTTTGGTGTAGATAGATTTTTTGCTGTAGATAGATCCCTTACTGTAGATAGAACACTTTGCTGTATAGATAGATCCTTTGCTGAAGATAGATCCTTTGCTGTTGATAGATTCTTTGCTGCAGATAGATCCCTTATTGTTGATAGATCTTTTGCTGTAGATAGCTCCTTTACTGTAAGTAGATCTTTTGCTGTAGACAGATCCTTTCCTGTAGATAGATCCTTTGCTGTAGATAGATTTTTTGCTGTAGATTGAACTTTTGTTGTAAATAGATCTTTTGCTATAGATTGATCCTTTGCTGTTGACAGATCCTGCGTTGTAGAAAGATCCTTTGGTGAAGACAGATTCTTTGCTGTAGATAGATCCCTTACTGAAGATAGATCACTTTGCTGTAGATAGATCCTTCGCTGTAGATAGATCCTTTGCTGTATAAAGTTCTGCTGTTGTAAATAGATTTTTTGTTGTAGATAGATCATTGGCTTTAGATAGATCCTTTGCTGTAGATAGATCCTTTGCTCAAGATAGATCCTTAACTTTAGATTGATCCTATGCTTTAGAGAGATCCTTTGCAGTAGATAAATCCTTGACTGTAGATAGATCCTTTGCTGTAGATAGATCCTTTGCTGTAGATAGATCCTTTGCTGTAGATAGATCCTTTGCTGTAGATAGATTCTTTGCTGAAGATAGTTTCTTTGCTGTAGATAGATTCTTTGCAGCAGATGTATCCTATGCAGTAGATAGATCCAATACTGTGCATAGATCCTTTGCTGTATAAAGATCCTCTGCTGAAGATAGATCCTTTGCTGCAGATAGCTCCTTTACTGTACATAGATCCCTTGCTGTGGATTGATCATATGATGTTGATAGATCCTTTACTGTAGATAGGTCCTTTACTGTAGATAGATCCTTTGCTGTAGACAGATCCTTTTCAGTAGATAGATCCTTTACTGTAGATAGATCCTTTGCTGTGGATGGATCCTTATCTGTAGATAGATCCTTTGCTGTAGATAAATCGTTTGCTGTAGATAGATACTTTGTTGTAGATATATTCTTTGTTGTAGATAGAACATTTGCCGTAGATAGATCCCTTGCCGTAGATAGATCATTTGCTGTAGATAGATCCTTTGTTGTACATAGATCCTTCGCTGTAGATAGATCCTTTTCTGTAGATAGATCCTTTTCTGTAGATTGGTCCTTTACTGTAGATAAAATTTTTGCCGTTGATAGATCCCATACTGTAAATAGATTCTTTGCTGTAGATAGATCCTTTGCTGTAGAATGATCCTCTGCTGTAGAAAGATCTTCTGCTGTAAATAGATCCTTTGCTGTAGATAGATCCTTTGCTGTTGACAGATCTTTTGCTGTAGAAAGATCCTTTGGTGTAGATAGATTCTTTGCTGTAGATAGATCATTTGCTGTAGATAGATCCCTTATTGTTGATAGATTTTTTGCTGTAGATAGAACTGTTGTTGTAAATATATCTTCTGCTAAAGATTGATCCTCTGCTGTTGATAGATCCTGCGCTGTAAAAAAATCCTTTGGTGTAGACAGATTCTTTGCTGCAGATAGATCTCTTACTGAAGATAGATCACTTTGCTGTAGATAGATCCTTTGCTGTAGATAGATCCATTGAGGTATAAAGTTCTGCTGTTGTAAATAGATCCTTTGTTGTAGATAGATCATTGGCTTTAGATAGATATTTTGATGTAGATAGATCCTTTGCTTAAGATAGATCCTTAACTGTAGATTGATCCTTTGCTGTAGAGAGATCCTATGCAGTAGAGAAATCCTTGACTGTAGATAGATCCTTTGCTGTAGATAGATCCTTTTCTGTAGATGGATCCTTTGCTGTAGATAGATCCTTTGCTGTAGATAGATTCTTTGCTGAAGATAAATTCTTTGCTGTAGATAGATTCTTTGCAGTAGATGTATCCTATGCAAAAGAAGATCTATTACTGTACATAGATCCCATGCTGCATAAAGATCCTTTGCTGAAGATAGATCCTTTGCTGTAGATAGATCTTTTGCTGCAGATAGATCCTTTGCTGCAGATAGATCCCTCATTGTTGATAGATCTTTTGCTGTAAATAGCTCCTTTGCTGTAGATAGATCCTTTGCTGCAGATAGATCCCTCATTGTTGATAGATCATTTTCTGTAGATAGCTCCTTTACTGTAAATAGATCCTTTGCTGTAGATAGATCCTTTCATGTAGATAGATCCTTTGCTGTAGATAGATCCTTTGCTGTAGATAGAACTTTTGTTGTATAGATCCTTGCTGTAGATAGATCCTTTGCTGTAGATAGATCCTTTGCTGTAGATAGATCCTTTTCTGTAGATAGATCTTTTATTGTAGATAAAACCGTTGCTGTAGATAGATCCCATACTGTAAAAAGATCCTTTGCTGTAGATAGATCCTTTGCTGTAGAAAGATCCTCTGCTGTAGAAAGATCTTCTGCTGTAAATAGATCCTTTGCTGTAGATAGATCCTTTGCTGTTGACAGATCTTTCGCTGTAAAAAGATCCTTTGGTGTGGATAGATTTTTTGCTGTAGATAGATCCCTTACTGTAGATAGAACACTTTGCTGTATAGATAGATCCTTTGCTGAAGATAGATCCTTTGCTGTTGATAGATTCTTTGCTGCAGATAGATCCCTTATTGTTGATAGATCTTTTGCTGTAGATAGCTCCTTTACTGTAAGTAGATCTTTTGCTGTAGACAGATCCTTTCCTGTAGATAGATCCTTTGCTGTAGATAGATTCTTTGCTGAAGATAAATTCTTTGCTGTAGATAGATTCTTTGCAGTAGATGTATCCTATGCATAAGAAGATCTATTACTGTACATAGATCCCATGCTGTATAAAGATCCTTTGCTGAAGATAGATCCTTTGCTGTAGATAGATCTTTTGCTGCAGATAGATCCTTTGCTGCAGATAGATCCCTCATTGTTGATAGATCTTTTGCTGTAAATAGCTCCTTTGCTGTAGATAGATCCTTTGCTGCAGATAGATCCCTCATTGTTGATAGATCTTTTTCTGTAGATAGCTCCTTTACTGTAAATAGATCCTTTGCTGTAGATAGATCCTTTCATGTAGATAGATCCTTTGCTGTAGATAGATCCTTTGCTGTAGATAGAACTTTTGTTGTATAGATCCTTGCTGTAGATAGATCCTTTGCTGTAGATAGATCCTTTGCTATAGATAGATCCTATGCTGTAGATAGATTCTTTACTGCTGATAGATTCTTTGCTGTACATAGATTCTTTGTTGTAGATAGAACATTTGCTGTAGATAGATCCTTTGTAGTAGATAGATCATTTGCTGTAGATAAATCCTTTGCTGTAGATAGATCCTTCGCTGTAAATATATCCTTTTCTGTAGATAGATCCTTTTCTGTAGATAGATCCTTTGCTGTAAATAAATAAATAAATCCTGTCCCGTAGGTAGATCCCTTGCCGAAGATAGATCATTTGCTGTAGATAGATCCTTTGTTGTAGATAGATCCTTCGCTGTTGATAGATCTTTTTCTGTAGATAGATCCTTTTCTGTAGTTAGATCCCTCATTGTTGATAGATCTTTTGCTGTAGATAGCTCCTTTACTGTAAATAGATCCTTTGCTGTAGATAGATCCCTTGCTGTGGATTGATCATATGATGTAGATGGATCCTTTACTGTAGATAGGTCCTTTGCTGTAGATAGATACTTTGCTGTAGATAGATCCTTATCAGTAGATAGATCCTTTACTGTAGATAGATACTTTGCTGTTGATAGATCCTTTACTGTAGATAGATCCTTTACTGTAGATAGATCCTTTGCTGTAGATAGATCCTATGCTGTTGATAGATTCTTTACTGCTGATAGATTCTTTGCTGTACATAGATTCTTAGTTGTAGATAGAACATTTGCTGTAGATAGATCCTTCGCTGTAGATAGATCCTTTTCTGTAGATAGATCCTTTGCTGTAAATAAATAAATAAATCCTGTGCCGTAGATAGATCCCTTGCCGTAGATAGATCATTTGTTGTAGATAGATCCTTTGTTGTAGATAGATCCTTCGCTGTAGATAGATCCTTTTCTGTAGATAGATCCTTTTCTGTAGATAGATCCTTTACTGTAGATAAAACCTTTGCTGTTGATAGATCCCATACTGTAAATAGATTCTTTGCTGTAGATAGATCCTTTGCTGTAGAAAGATCCTCTGCTGTAGAAAGATCTTTTGCTGTAAATAGATCCCTTGCTGTAGATAGATCCTTTGCTGTTAACAGATCTTTTGCTGTACAAAGATCCTTTGGTGTGGATAGATTCTTTGCTGAAGATAGATCCCTTACTGTAGATAGAACACTTTGCTGTAGATAGATCATTTGCTGTAGATAGATCCTTTATTGTTGATAGATCTTTTGCTGTAGATAGCTCCTTTATTGTAAATAGATCCTTTGCTGCAGATAGATCCTTTGCTGTAGAAAGATCCTCTGCTGTAGAAAGATCTTCTGCTGTAAATAGATCCTTTGCTGTAGATAGATCCTTTGCTGTTGACAGATCTTTTGCTGTAGAAAGATCCTTTGGTGTAGATAGATCATTTGCTGTAGATAGATCCCTTATTGTTGATAGATCTTTTGCTGTAGATAGAACTGTTGTTGTAAATATATCTTTTGCTAAAGATTGATCCTCTGCTGTTGATAGATCCTGCGCTGTAAAAAATCCTTTGGTGTAGACAGATTCTTTGCTGTAGATAGATCTCTTACTGAAGATAGATCACTTTGCTGTAGATAGATCCTTTGCTGTAGATAGATCAATTGAGGTATAAAGTTCTGCTGTTGTAAATAGATCCATTGTTGTAGATAGATCATTGGCTTTAGATAGATGTTTTGCTGTAGATAGATCCTTTGCTTAAGATAGATCATTAACTGTAGATTGATCCTTTGCTGTAGAGAGATCCTATGCAGTAGATAAATCCTTGAATGTAGATAGATCCTTTGCTGTAGATAGATCCTTTTCTGTTGATAGATCCTTTGCTGTAGATAGATCCTTTGCTGTAGATAGATTCTTTGCTGAAGATAGATTCTTTGCTGTAGATAGATTCTTTGCAGTAGATGTATCCTATGCAGAAGAAGATCCATTACTGTACATAGATCCTATGCTGTATAAAGATCCTTTGCTGAAGATGGATCCTTTGCTGTAGATAGATCTTTTGATGCAGTTAGATCCTTTGCTGCAGATAGATCCCTCATTGTTGATAGATCTTTTGCTGTAAATAGCTCCTTTGCTGTTGATAGATCCTTTGCTGCAGATAGATCCCTCATTGTTGATAGATCATTTTCTTTAGATAGCTCCTTTACTGTAAATAGATCCTTTGCTGTAGATAGATCCTTTCCTGTAGATAGATCCTTTGCTGTATATAGATCCTTTGCTGTTGATAGAAATTTTGTTGTAAATAGATCTTTTGTTATAGATTGATCCTTTGCTGTTGATAGATCCTTAACTGTAGATGGATCCTTTGCTGTACATAGTCCCGTTACTTTAGATAGATCATTGTCTGTAGATTGGTCCTTTGCTGTAGATAGATCATTTGCTGTAGATAGATTCTTTGCTGTAGATAGAACTTTTGTTGTAAATAGATCTTTTGCTATAGATTGATCCTTTGCTGTTGACAGATCCTGCACTGTAGAAAGATCTTTTGGTGTAGACAGATTCTTTTCTGTAGATAGATCCTTTGCTGTAGATAGATTCCTTGCTGTACATAGATTATTTGTTGTAGATAGATCCTTTGCTGTAGAAAGATCCTTTGTAGTAGATAGATCTTTTACTGTAGATAAAACCGTTGCTGTAGATAGATCCCATACTGAAAGTAGATCCTTTGCTGTAGATAGATCCTTTGCTGTAGAAAAATCCTCTGCTGTAGAAAGATCTCCTGCTGTAAATAGATCCATTGCTGTAGATAGATCCTTTGCTGTTGACAGATCTTTCGCTGTAGAAAGATCCTTTGGTGTAGATAGATTCTTTGCTGAAGATAGATCCCTTTCTGTAGATAGATCACTTTGCTGTAGATAGATCCTTTTCTGAAGATAGATCCTTTGCTGTAGATAGATCCTTTGCTGCAGATAGATCCCTCATTGTTGATAGATCCTTTGCTGTAGATAGATTCTTTGTTGTAGATAGAACTTTTGTAGTAAATAGCTCTTTTGCTATAGATTGATCCTTTGCTGTTGACAGATCCTGCACTGTAGAAAGATCTTTTGGTGTAGACAGATTCTTTTCTGTAGATAGATCCCTTACTGAAAATAGATCACTATGCTGAAGATATATCCTTTGCTGTAGACAGATCCTATGCAGTATAAAGTTCTGCTGTTGTAAATAGATCCTTTTTTGTAGATAGATCATTGGCTTCAGATAGATCCTTTGCTGTAGATAGATCCTTTGCTTAAGATAGATCCTTAAATGTAGATTGATCCTTTGCTGTAGAGAGATCCTTTGCAGTAGATAAATCCTTGACTGTAAACAGATCCTTTGCTGTAGATAGATCCTTTGCAGTAGATAGATCCTTTGCTGTAGATAGATACTTTACTCTAGATTGATCCTTTGCTGTTGACAGATCCTGCGTTGTAGAAAGATCTTTTGGTGAAGACAGATTCTTTGCTGTAGATAGATACCTTACTGAAGATAGATCACTTTTCTGTAGATAGATGCTTCGCTGTAGATAGATCCTTTGCTGAATAAAGTTCTGCTGTTGTAAATAGATTCTTTGTTGTAGATAGATCATTAGCTTAAGATAGATCCTTAACTTTAGATTGATCCTATGCTGTAGAGAGATCCTTTGCAGTAGATAAATCCTTGACTGTAGATAGATCCTTTGCTGTAGATAGATCCTTTGCTGTAGATAGATCCTTTGCTGTAGATAGATCCTTTGCTGTAGATAGATTCTTTGCTGAAGATAGTTTCTTTGCTGTAGATAGATTCTCTGCAGCAGATGTATCCAATGCAGTAGATAGATCCATTACTGTACATAGATCCTATGCTGTATAAAGATCCTTTGCTGAGGATAGATCCTTTGCTGTAGATAGATCCTTTGCTGCAGATAGATCCCTCATTGTTGATGGATCTTTTGCTGTAGATAGCTCCTTTACTGTAAATAGATCCTTTGCTGTAGATAGATCCCTTGCTGTGGATTGATCATATTATGTAGATAGATCCTTCACTGTAGATAGGTCCTTTGCTGTAGATAAATTCTTTGCTGTAGATAGATCCTTTTCAGTAGATAGATCCTTTACTGTAGATAGATCCTTTGCTGTGGATAGATCCTTATCTGTAGATAGATCCTTTGCTGTAGATAAATCGTTTGCTGTAGATAGATACTTTGCTGTAGATAGATCCTTTACTGTAGATAGATCCTTTGCTGTAGATAGATCCTTTGCTGTAGATAGATCCTTTGCTGTAGATAGATCCTATGCTGTAGATAGATTCTTTACTGCTGATAGATTCTTTGCTGTACATAGATTCTTTGTTGTAGATAGAATATTTGCTGTAGATTGATTCTTTGTAGTAGATAGATCCTTTGCTGTAGATAGATCCTTTTCTGTAGATAGATCCTTTGCTGTAGATAGATCCTTTGCTGTAGATAGATTCTTTGCTGAAGATAGATTCTTTGCTGTAGATAGATTCTTTGCGGTAGATGTATCCTATGCAGAAGATAGATCCATTACTGTACATAGATCCTGTGCTGTATATAGATCCTTTGCTGAAGATAGATACTTTGCTGTAGATAGATCCTTTGCTGCAGATAGATCCCTCATTGTTGATAGATCTCTTGCTGTATAAAGATCCTTTGCTGAAAATAGATCCTTTGCTGTAAATAGATCCTTTGCTGCAGATAGATCTCTCATTGTTGATAGATCTTTTGCTGTAAATAGCTCCTTGGTGTAGATAGATCCTTTGCTGCAGATAGATCCCTCATTGTTGATAGATCATTTTCTGTAGATAGCTCCTTTATTGTAAATTGATCCTTTGCTGTAGATAGATCCTTTCCTGTAAATAGCTCCTTTGCTGTAGATAGATCCTTTGCTGTAGATAGAACTTTTGTTGTGAATAGATCTTTTTTTATAGATTGATCCTTCGCTGTTGATAGATCCTTAACTGTAGATGGATAATTTGCTGTATATAGTCCCGTTACTTTAGATAGATCATTGTCTGTAGATTGATCCTTTGCTGTAGATAAATCATTTGCTGTAGATAGATTATCTGCTGAACATAGATTCTTTGCTGTAGATAGATTCTTTGTTGTAGATAGATCCTTTGATGTAGACAGACCCTTTGCAGTAGATAGATCCTTTACTGTAGATAGATCCTTTGCTGTAGATAGATTCCTTGCTGTACATAGATTATTTGTTGTAGATAGATCCTTTGCTGTAGATAGATCCTTTGTAGTAGATAGATCCTTTGTTGTAGATAGATCCTTCGCTGTAGATAGGTCCTTTTCTGCAGATATATCCTTTTCTGTAGAAAGATCCTTTACTGTAGATAAAACCTTTGCTGTTGATAGATCCCATACTGTAAATAAAACCTTTGCTTTTGATAGATCCCATACTGTGAATAAAACCTTCGCTGTAGATAGATCCCATACTGTAAAAAGATCCTTTGACGTAGATAGATCCCTTGCCGTAGATAGATCCTTTGCTGTAGATAGATCCTTTGCTGTTGACAGATCTTTCGCTGTAGAAAGATCCTTTGGTGTAGATAGATTCTTTACTTTAGATAGATCCCTTACTGTAGATATATCCTTTGCTGCAAAAAGATTCCTTAAGGTAGATAGATCCATTGCTGTAGATAGATCCTATGTTGTAGATAGATCCTTTGCTGTAGATAGATCATTTGCTGTAAATTGATCCTTCGCTGTAAATAGATCCCTCACTGTAGATAGATCCTTTGCTGTAGATTGTTCCTTTGCTGTAGATAGATACTTTGCTGTAGATAGATCTTTTGCTGTAGTAGTTCCTTTGCTGTAGAAAGATTCTTCGCTATAAATTGATCCTTTGCTGTAGATAGATCCTTTGCTGCAAAAAGTTTCCTTAAGGTAGATAGATCCATTGCTGTAGATAGATCCTATGTTGTAGATAGATCCTTTGCTGTAGATAGATCATTTGCTGTAGATTGATCCTTCGCTGTAAATAGATCCCTTACTGTAGATAGATCCTTTGCTGTAGATAGATCCTTTGCTGTAGATAGATACTTTGCTGTAGATAGATCTTTTGCTGTAGTAGTTCCTTTGCTGTAGAAAGATTCTTCGCTATAAATTGATCCTTTGCTGTAGATAGATCCTTTGCTGCAGATATATCCTTTGCTGTAGATTGACCATTTGCTGTAAATAGATCTTTTGCTGTAGATAGATCCTTTGATGTAGATAGATCACTTATTGTAGATAGATCCTTTGCTGTAGATAGATCTTATGCTGTAGAAAGAACCTTTGCTGAAGATAGATCATGTGCTGTAGATTGAACTTTTGCTGTAGATAGATCCTTCGTTGTTGATAGATCCGTTTCTGTAGATAGATTCTTTGCTGAAGATAGATTATTTTCTCTAAATAGATTCATTGCAGTAGATGTATCCTATGCAGTAGATAGATCCTTTACTGTACATAGATCCTATGCTGTATAAATATCCTTTGCTGAAGATAGATCCTTTGCTGTAGATAAATCCTTTGCTGCAGATAGATCCCTTATTGTAGATAGATCTTTTGCTGTAGATAGCTCCTTTACTGTAAATAGATCCTTTGCTGCAGATAGATCCCTTGCTGTGGATTGATCATACGATGTAGATAGATCCTTTACTGTTGATAGGTCCTTTGCTATAGATAGATCCTTTACTGTAGATAGATCCTTTGCTGTAGATGGATCCTTATATGTAGATAGATCCTTTGCTGTAGATAAATTGTTTGTTGTAGATAGCTAATTTGCTTTAGATAGATCCTTTACTGTAGATAGATCCTTTTCTGTAGATAGATCCTTTTCTGTAGATAGATCTTTTATTGTAGATAAAACCGTTGCTGTAGATAGATCCCATACTGTAAAAAGATCCTTTGCTGTAGATAGATCCTTTGCTGTAGAAAGATCCTCTGCTGTAGAAAGATCTTCTGCTGTAAATAGATCCTTTGCTGTAGATAGATCCTTTGCTGTTGACAGATCTTTCGCTGTAAAAAGATCCTTTGGTGTAGATAGATTTTTTGCTGTAGATAGATCCCTTACTGTAGATAGAACACTTTGCTGTATAGATAGATCCTTTGCTGAAGATAGATCCTTTGCTGTTGATAGATTCTTTGCTGCAGATAGATTTTTTGCTGTAGATTGAACTTTTGTTGTAAATAGATCTTTTGCTATAGATTGATCCTTTGCTGTTGACAGATCCTGCGTTGTAGAAAGATCCTTTGGTGAAGACAGATTCTTTGCTGTAGATAGATCCCTTACTGAAGATAGATCACTTTGCTGTAGATAGATCCTTCGCTGTAGATAGATCCTTTGCTGTATAAAGTTCTGCTGTTGTAAATAGATTTTTTGTTGTAGATAGATCATTGGCTTTAGATAGATCCTTCGCTGTAGATAGATCCTTTGCTCAAGATAGATCCTTAACTTTAGATTGATCCTATGCTTTAGAGAGATCCTTTGCAGTAGATAAATCCTTGACTGTAGATAGATCCTTTGCTGTAGATAGATCCTTTGCTGTAGATAGATCCTTTGCTGTAGATAGATCCTTTGCTGTAGATAGATTCTTTGCTGAAGATAGTTTCTTTGCTGTAGATAGATTCTTTGCAGCAGATGTATCCTATGCAGTAGATAGATCCAATACTGTGCATAGATCCTTTGCTGTATAAAGATCCTCTGCTGAAGATAGATCCTTTGCTGCAGATAGCTCCTTAACTGTACATAGATTCTTTGCTGTAGATAGATCCCTTGCTGTGGATTGATCATATGATGTTGATAGATCCTTTACTGTAGATAGGTCCTTTACTGTAGATAGATCCTTTGCTGTAGACAGATCCTTTTCAGTAGATAGATCCTTTACTGTAGATAGATCCTTTGCTGTGGATGGATCCTTATCTGTAGATAGATCCTTTGCTGTAGATAAATCGTTTGCTGTAGATAGATACTTTGCTGTAGATATATTCTTTGTTGTAGATAGAACATTTGCCGTAGATAGATCCCTTGCCGTAGATAGATCATTTGCTGTAGATAGATCCTTTGTTGTACATAGATCCTTCGCTGTAGATAGATCCTTTTCTGTAGATAGATCCTTTTCTGTAGATTGGTCCTTTACTGTAGATAAAATTTTTGCCGTTGATAGATCCCATACTGTAAATAGATTCTTTGCTGTAGATAGATCCTTTGCTGTAGAATGATCCTCTGCTGTAGAAAGATCTTCTGCTGTAAATAGATCCTTTGCTGTAGATAGATCCTTTGCTGTTGACAGATCTTTTGCTGTAGAAAGATCCTTTGGTGTAGATAGATTCTTTGCTGTAGATAGATCATTTGCTGTAGATAGATCCCTTATTGTTGATAGATTTTTTGCTGTAGATAGAACTGTTGTTGTAAATATATCTTCTGCTAAAGATTGATCCTCTGCTGTTGATAGATCCTGCGCTGTAAAAAAATCCTTTGGTGTAGACAGATTCTTTGCTGCAGATAGATCTCTTACTGAAGATAGATCACTTTGCTGTAGATAGATCCTTTGCTGTAGATAGATCCATTGAGGTATAAAGTTCTGCTGTTGTAAATAGATCCTTTGTTGTAGATAGATCATTGGCTTTAGATAGATATTTTGATGTAGATAGATCCTTTGCTTAAGATAGATCCTTAACTGTAGATTGATCCTTTGCTGTAGAGAGATCCTATGCAGTAGAGAAATCCTTGACTGTAGATAGATCCTTTGCTGTAGATAGATCCTTTTCTGTAGATGGATCCTTTGCTGTAGATAGATCCTTTGCTGTAGATAGATTCTTTGCTGAAGATAAATTCTTTGCTGTAGATAGATTCTTTGCAGTAGATGTATCCTATGCATAAGAAGATCTATTACTGTACATAGATCCCATGCTGCATAAAGATCCTTTGCTGAAGATAGATCCTTTGCTGTAGATAGATCTTTTGCTGCAGATAGATCCTTTGCTGCAGATAGATCCCTCATTGTTGATAGATCTTTTGCTGTAAATAGCTCCTTTGCTGTAGATAGATCCTTTGCTGCAGATAGATCCCTCATTGTTGATAGATCATTTTCTGTAGATAGCTCCTTTACTGTAAATAGATCCTTTGCTGTAGATAGATCCTTTCATGTAGATAGATCCTTTGCTGTAGATAGATCCTTTGCTGTAGATAGAACTTTTGTTGTATAGATCCTTGCTGTAGATAGATCCTTTGCTGTAGATAGATCCTTTGCTGTAGATAGATCCTTTTCTGTAGATAGATCTTTTATTGTAGATAAAACCGTTGCTGTAGATAGATCCCATACTGTAAAAAGATCTTCTGCTGTAAATAGATCCTTTGCTGTAGATAGATCCTTTGCTGTTGACAGATCTTTCGCTGTAAAAAGATCCTTTGGTGTAGATAGATTTTTTGCTGTAGATAGATCCCTTACTGTAGATAGAACACTTTGCTGTATAGATAGATCCTTTGCTGAAGATAGATCCTTTGCTGTTGATAGATTCTTTGCTGCAGATAGATCCCTTATTGTTGATAGATCTTTTGCTGTAGATAGCTCCTTTACTGTAAGTAGATCTTTTGCTGTAGACAGATCCTTTCCTGTAGATAGATCCTTTGCTGTAGATAGATTTTTTGCTGTAGATTGAACTTTAGTTGTAAATAGATCTTTTGCTATAGATTGATCCTTTGCTGTTGACAGATCCTGCGTTGTAGAAAGATCCTTTGGTGAAGACAGATTCTTTGCTGTAGATAGATCCCTTACTGAAGATAGATCACTTTGCTGTAGATAGATCCTTCGCTGTAGATAGATCCTTTGCTGTATAAAGTTCTGCTGTTGTAAATAGATTTTTTGTTGTAGATCGATCATTGGCTTTAGATAGATCCTTTGCTGTAGATAGATCCTTTGCTCAAGATAGATCCTTAACTTTAGATTGATCCTATGCTTTAGAGAGATCCTTTGCAGTAGATAAATCCTTGACTGTAGATAGATCCTTTGCTGTAGATAGATCCTTTGCTGTAGATAGATCCTTTGCTGTAGATAGATCCTTTGCTGTAGATAGATTCTTTGCTGAAGATAGTTTCTTTGCTGTAGATAGATTCTTTGCAGCAGATGTATCCTATGCAGTAGATAGATCCAATACTGTGCATAGATCCTTTGCTGTATAAAGATCCTCTGCTGAAGATAGATCCTTTGCTGCAGATAGCTCCTTTACTGTACATAGATTCTTTGCTGTAGATAGATCCCTTGCTGTGGATTGATCATATGATGTTGATAGATCCTTTACTGTAGATAGGTCCTTTACTGTAGATAGATCCTTTGCTGTAGACAGATCCTTTTCAGTAGATAGATCCTTTACTGTAGATAGATCCTTTGCTGTGGATGGATCCTTATCTGTAGATAGATCCTTTGCTGTAGATAAATCGTTTGCTGTAGATAGATACTTTGCTGTAGATATATTCTTTGTTGTAGATAGAACATTTGCCGTAGATAGATCCCTTGCCGTAGATAGATCATTTGCTGTAGATAGATCCTTTGTTGTACATAGATCTTTCGCTGTTGATAGATCCTTTTCTGTAGATAGATCCTTTTCTGTAGATTGGTCCTTTACTGTAGATAAAATTTTTGCCGTTGATAGATCCCATACTGTAAATAGATTCTTTGCTGTAGATAGATCCTTTGCTGTAGAATGATCCTCTGCTGTAGAAAGATCTTCTGCTGTAAATAAATCCTTTGCTGTTGACAGATCTTTTGCTGTAGAAAGATCCTTTGGTGTAGATAGATTCTTTGCTGTAGATAGATCATTTGCTGTAGATTGATCCCTTATTGTTGATATATTTTTTGCTGTAGATAGAACTGTTGTTGTAAATATATCTTCTGCTAAAGATTGATCCTCTGCTGTTGATAGATCCTGCGCTGTAAAAAAATCCTTTGGTGTAGACAGATTCTTTGCTGCAGATAGATCTCTTACTGAAGATAGATCACTTTGCTGTAGATAGATCCTTTGCTGTAGATAGATCCATTGAGGTATAAAGTTCTGCTGTTGTAAATAGATCCTTTGTTGTAGATAGATCATTGGCTTTAGATAGATATTTTGATGTAGATAGATCCTTTGCTTAAGATAGATCCTTAACTGTAGATTGATCCTTTGCTGTAGAGAGATCCTATGCAGTAGAGAAATCCTTGACTGTAGATAGATCCTTTGCTGTAGATAGATCCTTTTCTGTAGATGGATCCTTTGCTGTAGATAGATCCTTTGCTGTAGATAGATTCTTTGCTGAAGATAAATTCTTTGCTGTAGATAGATTCTTTGCAGTAGATGTATCCTATGCATAAGAAGATCTATTACTGTACATAGATCCCATGCTGTATAAAGATCCTTTGCTGAAGATAGATCCTTTGCTGTAGATAGATCTTTTGCTGCAGATAGATCCTTTGCTGCAGATAGATCCCTCATTGTTGATAGATCTTTTGCTGTAAATAGCTCCTTTGCTGTAGATAGATCCTTTGCTGCAGATAGATCCCTCATTGTTGATAGATCATTTTCTGTAGATAGCTCCTTTACTGTAAATAGATCCTTTGCTGTAGATAGATCCTTTCATGTAGATAGATCCTTTGCTGTAGATAGATCCTTTGCTGTAGATAGAACTTTTGTTGTATAGATCCTTGCTGTAGATAGATCCTTTGCTGTAGATAGATCCTTTGCTATAGATAGATCCTATGCTGTAGATAGATTCTTTACTGCTGATAGATTCTTTGCTGTACATAGATTCTTTGTTGTAGATAGAACATTTGCTGTAGATAGATCCTTTGTAGTAGATAGATCATTTGCTGTAGATAAATCCTTTGCTGTAGATAGATCCTTCGCTGTAAATATATCCTTTTCTGTAGATAGATCCTTTTCTGTAGATAGATCCTTTGCTGTAAATAAATAAATAAATCCTGTCCCGTAGGTAGATCCCTTGCCGAAGATAGATCATTTGCTGTAGATAGATCCTTTGTTGTAGATAGATCCTTCGCTGTAGATAGATCTTTTTCTGTAGATAGATCCTTTTCTGTAGTTAGATCCCTCATTGTTGATAGATCTTTTGCTGTAGATAGCTCCTTTACTGTAAATAGATCCTTTGCTGTAGATAGATCATTTGCTGTGGATTGATCATATGATGTAGATGGATCCTTTACTGTAGATAGGTCCTTTGCTGTAGATAGATACTTTGCTGTAGATAGATCCTTATCAGTAGATAGATCCTTTACTGTAGATAGATACTTTGCTGTTGATAGATCCTTTACTGTAGATAGATCCTTTACTGTAGATAGATCCTTTGCTGTAGATAGATCCTATGCTGTTGATAGATTCTTTACTGCTGATAGATTCTTTGCTGTACATAGATTCTTAGTTGTAGATAGAACATTTGCTGTAGATAGATCCTTCGCTGTAGATAGATCCTTCGCTGTAGATAGATCCTTTTCTGTAGATAGATCCTTTGCTGTAAATAAATAAATAAATCCTGTGCCGTAGATAGATCCCTTGCCGTAGATAGATCATTTGTTGTAGATAGATCCTTTGTTGTAGATAGATCCTTCGCTGTAGATAGATCCTTTTCTGTAGATAGATCCTTTTCTGTAGATAGATCCTTTACTGTAGATAAAACCTTTGCTGTTGATAGATCCCATACTGTAAATAGATTCTTTGCTGTAGATAGATCCTTTGCTGTAGAAAGATCCTCTGCTGTAGAAAGATCTTTTGCTGTAAATAGATCCCTTGCTGTAGATAGATCCTTTGCTGTTAACAGATCTTTTGCTGTACAAAGATCCTTTGGTGTGGATAGATTCTTTGCTGAAGATAGATCCCTTACTGTAGATAGAACACTTTGCTGTAGATAGATCATTTGCTGTAGATAGATCCTTTATTGTTGATAGATCTTTTGCTGTAGATAGCTCCTTTATTGTAAATAGATCCTTTGCTGCAGATAGATCCTTTGCTGTAGAAAGATCCTCTGCTGTAGAAAGATCTTCTGCTGTAAATAGATCCTTTGCTGTAGATAGATCCTTTGCTGTTGACAGATCTTTTGCTGTAGAAAGATCCTTTGGTGTAGATAGATTCTTTGCTGTAGATAGATCATTTGCTGTAGATAGATTCCTTATTGTTGATAGATTTTTTGCTGTAGATAGAACTGTTGTTGTAAATATATCTTCTGCTAAAGATTGATCCTCTGCTGTTGATAGATCCTGCGCTGTAAAAAATCCTTTGGTGTAGACAGATTCTTTGCTGCAGATAGATCTCTTACTGAAGATAGATCACTTTGCTGTAGATAGATTCTTTGCTGTAGATAGATCCATTGAGGTATAAAGTTCTGCTGTTGTAAATAGATCCTTTGTTGTAGATAGATCATTGGCTTTAGATAGATATTTTGATGTAGATAGATCCTTTGCTTAAGATAGATCCTTAACTGTAGATTGATCCTTTGCTGTAGAGAGATCCTATGCAGTAGATAAATCCTTGACTGTAGATAGATTCTTTGCTGTAGATAGATCCTTTTCTGTAGATAGATCCTTTGCTGTAGATAGATCCTTTGCTGTAGATAGATTCTTTGCTGAAGATAAATTCTTTGCTGTAGATAGATTCTTTGCAGTAGATGTATCCTATGCATAAGAAGATCTATTACTGTACATTGATCCCATGCTGTTTAAAGATCCTTTGCTGAAGATAGATCCTTTGCTGTAGATAGATCTTTTGCTGCAGATAGATCCTTTGCTGCAGATAGATCCCTCATTGTTGATAGATCTTTTGCTGTAAATAGCTCCTTTGCTGTAGATAGATCCTTTGCTGCAGATAGATCCCTCATTGTTGATAGATCATTTTCTGTAGATAGCTCCTTTACTGTAAATAGATCCTTTGCTGTAGTTAGATCCTTTCATGTAGATAGATCCTTTGCTGTAGATAGATCCTTTGCTGTAGATAGAACTTTTGTTGTATAGATCCTTGCTGTAGATAGATCCTTTGCTGTAGATAGATCCTTTGCTATAGATAGATCCTATGCTGTAGATAGATTCTTTACTGCTGATAGATTCTTTGCTGTACATAGATTCTTTGTTGTAGATAGAACATTTGCTGTAGATAGATCCTTTGTAGTAGATAGATCATTTGCTGTAGATATATCCTTTGCTGTAGATAGATCCTTCGCTTTAGATATATCCTTTTCTGTAGATAGATCCTTTCCTGTAGATAGATCCTTTGCTGTAAATAAATAAATAAATCCTGTGCCGTAGGTAGATCCCTTGCCGTAGATAGATCATTTGCTGTAGATAGATCCTTTGTTGTAGATAGATCCTTCGCTGTAGATAGATCTTTTTCTGTAGATAGATCCTTTTCTGTAGTTAGATCCCTCATTGTTGATAGATCTTTTGCTGTAGATAGCTCCTTTACTGTAAATAGATCCTTTGCTGTAGATAGATCCCTTGCTGTGGATTGATCATATGATGTAGATGGATCCTTTACTGTAGATAGGTCCTTTGCTGTAGATAGATACTTTGCTGTAGATAGATCCTTATCAGTAGATAGATCCTTTACTGTAGATAGATACTTTGCTGTTGATAGATTCTTTACTGCTGATAGATCCTTTGCTGTAGATAGATCCTTTGCTGTAGATAGATCCTATGCTGTTGATAGATTCTTTACTGCTGATAGATTCTTTGCTGTACATAGATTCTTAGTTGTAGATAGAACATTTGTTGTAGATAGATCCTTCGCTGTAGATAGATCCTTTTCTGTAGATAGATCCTTTGCTGTAAATAAATAAATAAATCCTGTGCCGTAGATAGATCCCTTGCCGTAGATAGATCCTTTGTTGTAGATAGATCCTTTGTTGTAGATAGATCCTTCGCTGTAGATAGATCCTTTTCTGTAGATAGATCCTTTTCTGTAGATAGATCCTTTACTGTAGATAAAACCTTTGCTGTTGATAGATCCCATACTGTAAATAGATTCTTTGCTGTAGATAGATCCTTTGCTGTAGAAAGATCCTCTGCTGTAGAAAGATCTTCTGCTGTAAATAGATCCCTTGCTGTAGATAGATCCTTTGCTGTTAACAGATCTTTTGCTGTACAAAGATCCTTTGGTGTAGATAGATTCTTTGCTGAAGATAGATCCCTTACTGTAGATAGAACACTTTGCTGCAGATAGATCATTTGCTGTAGATAGATCCTTTATTGTTGATAGATCTTTTGCTGTAGATAGCTCCTTTATTGTAAATAGATCCTTTGCTGCAGATAGATCCCTCATTGTTGATAGATCTTTTGCTGTATAAAGATCCTTTGCTGAAGATAGATCCTTTGCTGTAGATAGATCCTTTGCTGCAGATAGATCCCTCATTGTTGATAGATCTTTTGCTGTAAATAGCTCCTTGGTGTAGATAGATCCTTTGCTGCAGATAGATCCCTCATTGTTGATAGATCATTTTCTGTAGATAGCTCCTTTACTGTAAATAGATTCTTTGCTGTAGATAGATCCTTCCCTGTAAATAGATCCTTTGCTGTAGATAGATCTTTTGCTGTAGATAGAACTTTTGTTGTGAATAGATCTTTTTTTATAGATTGATCCTTTGCTGTTGATAGATCCTCAACTGTAGATGGATAATTTGCTGTATATAGTCCCGTTACCTTAGATAGATCATTGTCTGTAGATTGATCTTTTGCTGTAGATAGATCATTTGCTGTAGATAGATTATCTGCTGAACATAGATTCTTTGCTGAAGATAGATTCTTTAATGTAGATAGATCCTTTGATGTAGACAGACCTTTTGCAGTAGATAGATCCTTTACTGTAGATAGATCCTTTGCTGTAGATAGATTCCTTGCTGTACATAGATTATTTGTTGTAGATAGATCCTTTGCTGTAGATAGATCCTTTGTAGTAGATAGATCTTTCACTGTAGATAAAACCGTTGCTGTAGATAGATCCCATACTGAAAGTAGATCCTTTGCTGTAGATAGATCCTTTGCTGTAGAAAAATCCTCTGCTGTAGAAAGATCTCCTGCTGTAAATAGATCCATTGCTGTAGATAGATCCTTTGCTGTTGACAGATCTTCCGCTGTAGAAAGATCCTTTGGTGTAGATAGATTCTTTGCTGAAGATAGATCCCTTTCTGTAGATAGATCACTTTACTGTAGATAGATCCTTTGCTGAAGATAGATCCTTTGCTGTAGATAGATCCTTTGCTGCAGATAGATCCCTTATTGTTGATAGATCCTTTGCTGTATATAGATTCTTTGCTGTAGATAGAACTTTTGTTGTAAATAGATCTTTTGCTATAGATTGATCCTTTGCTGTTGACAGATCCTGCACTGTAGAAAGATCTTTTGGTGTAGACAGATTCTTTTCTGTAGATAGATCCCTTACTGAAAATAGATCACTATGCTGTAGATAGATCCTTTGCTGTAGACAGATCCTATGCTGTATAAAGTTCTGCTGTTGTAAATAGATCCTTTTTTGTAGATAGATCATTGGCTTTAGATAGATCCTTTGCTGTAGATAGATCCTTTGCTTAAGATAGATCCTTAAATGTAGATTGATCCTTTGCTGTAGAGAGATCCTTTGCAGTAGATAAATCCTTGACTGTAAACAGATCCTTTGCTGTAGATAGATCCTTTGCAGTAGATAGATACTTTGCTGTTGATAGATACTTTGCTGTAGATTGATCCTTTTCTGTTGACAGATCCTGCGTTGTAGAAAGATCCTTTGGTGAAGACAGATTCTTTGCTGTAGATAGATACCTTACTGAAGATAGATCACTTTGCTGTAGATAGATCCTTCGCTGTAGATAGATCCTTTGCTGTATAAAGTTCTGCTGTTGTAAATAGATTCTTTGTTGTAGATAGATCATTGGCTTTAGATAGATCCTTTGCTGTAGATAGATCCTTTGCTTAAGATAGATCCTTAACTTTAGATTGATCCTATGCTGTAGAGAGATCCTTTGCAGTAGATAAATCCTTGACTGTAGAGAGATCCTTCGCTGTAGATAGATCCTTTTCTGTAGATAGATCCTTTGCTGTGGATAGATCCTTTGCTGTAGATAAATTCTTTGCTGAAGATAGATTCTTTGCTGTATATAGATTCTTTGCAGTAGATGTATCCTAAGCAGAAGATAGATCCATTACTGTAAATAGATCCTATGCTGTATAAATATCCTTTGCTGAAGATAGATCCTTTGCTGTAGATAGATCCTTAGCTGCAGATAGATCCCTCATTGTTGATAGATCTTTTGCTGTATAAAGATCCTTTGCTGAAGATAGATCCTTTGCTGTAGATAGATCCTTTGCTGCAGATAGATCCCTCATTGTTGATAGATCTTTTGCTGTAGATAGCTACTTTGCTGTAGATAGCTCCTTTGCTGTAGAAAGATCCTTTGCTGCAGATAGATCCCTCATTGTTGATAGATCATTTGCTGTAGATAGCTCCTTTACTGTAAATAGATCCTTTGCTGTAGATTGATCCTTTCCTGTAGATAGATCCTTTGCTGTAGATAGATTTTTTGCTGAAGATAGTTTCTTTGCTGTAGATAGATTCTTTGCAGCATATGTATCCTATGCAGTAGATAGATCCAATAATATACATAGATCCTATGCTGTATAAAGATCCTATGCTGTATAAAGATCCTTTGCTGAAGATAGATCCTTTGCTGTAGATAGATCCTTTGCTGCAGATAGATCCCTCATTGTTGATAGATCTTTTGCTGTAGATAGCTCCTTTACTGTAAATAGATCCTTTGCTGTAGATAGATCCCTTGCTGTGGATTGATCATATGTTGTTGATAGATCCTTTACTGTTGATAGGTACTTTGCTGTAGATAGATCCTTTGCTGTAGACAGATCCTTTTCAGTAGATAGATCCTTTACTGTAGATAGATCCTTTGCTGTGGATGGATCCTTATCTGTAGATAGATCCTTCGCTGTAGATTAATCGTTTGCTGTGGATAGATACTTTGCTGTAGATAGATCCTTTACTGTAGATAGATCCTTTGCTGTAGATAGATTCTTTGCTTTACATAGATCCTTTGTTGTAGATAGATCCTTCACTGTAGATAGATCCTTTTCTGTAGATAGATTCTTTTCTGTAGATAGATCATTTGCTGTAAATAAAAAAAAAATCCAGTGCCGTAGATAGATCCCTTGCCGTAGATAGATCATTTGCTGTAGATAGATTATCTGCTGAACATAGATTCTTTGCTGAAGATAGATTCTTTGTTGTAGATAGATCCTTTGATGTAGACAGACCCTTTTCAGTAGATAGATCCTTTACTGTAGATAGATCCTTTGCTGTAGATAGATTCCTTGCTGTACATAGATTATTTGTTGTAGATAGATCCTTTGCTGTAGATAGATCCTTTGTAGTAGATAGATCTTTCACTGTAGATAAAACCGTTGCTGTAGATAGATCCCATACTGAAAGTAGATCCTTTGCTGTAGATAGATCCTTTGCTGTAGAAAAATCCTCTGCTGTAGAAAGATCTCCTGCTGTAAATAGATCCATTGCTGTAGATAGATCCTTTGCTGTTGACAGATCTTTCGCTGTAGAAAGATCCTTTGGTGTAGATAGATTCTTTGCTGAAGATAGATCCCTTTCTGTAGATAGATCACTTTACTGTAGATAGATCCTTTGCTGAAGATAGATCCTTTGCTGTAGATAGATCCTTTGCTGCAGATAGATCCCTTATTGTTGATAGATCCTTTGCTGTAGATAGATTCTTTGCTGTAGATAGAACTTTTGTTGTAAATAGATCTTTTGCTATAGATTGATCCTTTGCTGTTGACAGATCCTGCACTGTAGAAAGATCTTTTGGTGTAGACAGATTCTTTTCTGTAGATAGATCCCTTACTGAAAATAGATCACTATGCTGTAAATAGATCCTTTGCTGTAGACAGATCCTATGCTGTATAAAGTTCTGCTGTTGTAAATAGATCTTTTTTTGTAGATAGATCATTGGCTTTAGATAGATCCTTTGCTGTAGATAGATCCTTTGCTTAAGATAGATCCTTAAATGTAGATTGATCCTTTGCTGTAGAGAGATCCTTCGCAGTAGATAAATCCTTGACTGTAAACAGATCCTTTGCTGTAGATAGATCATCTGCAGTAGATAGATCCTTTGCTGTAGATAGATACTTTGCTGTAGATTGATCCTTTTCTGTTGACAGATCCTGCGTTGTAGAAAGATCCTTTGGTGAAGACAGATTCTTTGCTGTAGATAGATACCTTACTGAAGATAGATCACTTTGCTGTAGATAGATCCTTCGCTGTAGATAGATCCTTTGCTGTATAAAGTTCTGCTGTTGTAAATAGATTCTTTGTTGTAGATAGATCATTGGCTTTAGATAGATCCTTTGCTGTAGATAGATCCTTTGCTTAAGATAGATCCTTAACTTTAGATTGATCCTATGCTGTAGAGAGATCCTTTGCAGTAGATAAATCCTTGACTGTAGATAGATCCTTTGCTGTAGATAGATCCTTTTCTGTAGATAGATCCTTTGCTGTGGATAGATCTTTTGCTGTAGATAAATTCTTTGCTGAAGATAGATTCTTTGCTGTATATAGATTCATTGCAGTAGATATATCCTATGCAGAAGATAGATCCATTACTGTAAATAGATCCTATGCTGTATAAAGATCCTTTGCTGAAGATAGATCCTTTGCTGTAGATAGATCCTTAGCTGCAGATAGATCCCTCATTGTTGATAGATCTTTTGCTGTATAAAGATCCTTTGCTGAAGATAGATCCTTTGCTGTAGATAGATCCTTTGCTGCAGATAGATCCCTCATTGTTGATAGATCTTTTGCTGTAGATAGCTACTTTGCTGTAGATAGCTCCTTTGCTGTAGAAAGATCCTTTGCTGCAGATAGATCCCTCATTGTTGATAGATCATTTGCTGTAGATAGCTCCTTTACTGTAAATAGATCCTTTGCTGTAGATTGATCCTTTCCTGTAGATAGATCCTTTGCTGTAGATAGATTCTTTGCTGAAGATAGTTTCTTTGCTGTAGATAGATTCTTTGCAGCATATGTATCCTATGCAATAGATAGATCCAATAATATACATAGATCCTATGCTGTATAAAGATCCTATGCTGTATAAAGATCCTTTGCTGAAGATAGATCCTTTGCTGTAGATAGATCCTTTGCTGCAGATAGATCCCTCATTGTTGATAGATCTTTTGCTGTAGATAGCTCCTTTACTGTAAATAGATCCTTTGCTGTAGATAGATCCCTTGCTGTGGATTGATCATAATATGTTGATAGATCCTTTACTGTAGATAGGTCCTTTGCTGTAGATAGATCCTTTGCTGTAGACAGATCCTTTTCAGTAGATAGATCCTTTACTGTAGATAGATCCTTTGCTGTGGATGGATCCTTATCTGTAGATAGATCCTTCGCTGTAGATTAATCGTTTGCTGTAGATAGATACCTTGCTGTAGATAGATCCTTTACTGTAGATAGATCCTTTGCTGTAGATAGATTCTTTGCTTTACATAGATCCTTTGTTGTAGATAGATCCTTCACTGTAGATAGATCCTTTTCTGTAGATAGATTCTTTTCTGTAGATAGATCATTTGCTGTAAATAAAAAAAAAATCCAGTGCCGTAGATAGATCCCTTGCCGTAGATAGATCATTTGCTGTAGATAGATCCTTTGTTGTAGATAGATCCTTCGCTGTAGATAGATCCTTTTCTGTAGATAAATCCTTTTCTGTAGATTGATCCTTTACTGTAGATAAAACCTTTGCTGTTGATAGATCCCATACTGTAAATAGATTCTTTGCTGTAGATAGATCCTTTGCTGTAGAAGGATCCTCTGCTGTAGAAAGATCTTCTGCTGTAAATAGATCCTTTGCTGAAGATAGATCCCTTGCTGTTGACAGATCTTTTGCTGTAGAAAGATCCTTAGCTGTAGATAGATCATTTGCTGTAGATAGATCCCTTATTGTTGATAGATCTTTTGCTGTAGATAGAACTGTTGTTGTAAATATATCTTTTGCTAAAGATTGATCCTCTGCTGTTGATAGATCCTGCGCTGTAAAAAATCCTTTGGTGTAGACAGATTCTTTGCTGTAGATAGATCTCTTACTGAAGATAGATCACTTTGCTGTAGATAGATCCTTTGCTGTAGATAGAACAATTGAGGTATAAAGTTCTGCTGTTGTAAATAGATCCACTGTTGTGGATAGATCATTGGCTTTAGATAGATGTTTTGCTGTAGATAGATCCTTTGCTTAGGATAGATCATTAACTGTAGATTGATCCTTTGCTGTAGAGAGATCCTATGCAGTAGATAAATCCTTGAATGTAGATAGATCCTTTGCTGTAGATAGATCCTTTTCTGTTGATAGATCCTTTGCTGTAGATAGATCCTTTGCTGTAGATAGATTCTTTGATGAAGATAGATTCTTTGCTGTAGATAGATTCTTTGCAGTAGATGTATCCTATGCAGAAGAAGATCCAATACTGTACATAGATCCTATGCTGTATAAAGATCCTTTGCTGAAGATAGATCCTTTGCTGTAGATAGATCTTTTGATGCAGATAGATCCTTTGCTGCAGATAGATCCCTCATTGTTGATAGATCTTTTGCTGTAAATAGCTCCTTTGCTGTAGATAGATCCTTTGCTGCAGATAGATCCCTCATTGTTGATAGATCATTTTCTTTAGATAGCTCCTTTACCGTAAATAAATCCTTTGCTGTAGATAGATCCTTTCCTGTAGATAGATCCTTTGCTGTATATAGATCCTTTGCTGTAGATAGAAATTTTGTTGTAAATAGATCTTTTGTTATAGATTGATCCTTTGCTGTTGATAGATCCTTAACTGTAGATGGATCCTTTGCTGTATATAGTCCCGTTACTTTAGATAGATCATTGTCTGTAGATTGGTCCTTTGCTGTAGATAGATCATTTGCTGTAGATAGATTATCTGCTGAACATAGATTCTTTGCCTTAGATAGATTCTTTGATGTAGATAGATCCTTTGCTGTAGACAGATCCTTTGCAGTATATAGATCCTTTACTGTAGATAGATCCTTTGCTGTAGATAGATTCTTAGCTGTACATCGATTTTTTGTTGTAGATAGATCCTTTGCTGTAGAAAGATCCTTTGTAGTAGATAGATCTTTCACTGTAGATAGATCCTTAGCTGTAGATAGATCTAAGATCCTTTGCTGTAAATATATAAATAAATCCTTTGCCGTAGATAGATCCCTTGCCGTAGATAGATCCTTTGCTGTAGATAGATCCTTTTTTGTAGATAGATCTTTTATTGTAGATAAAACCTTTGCTGTTGATAGATCCCATACTGTAAATAGATTCTTTGCTGTAGATAGATCCTTTGCTGTAGAAGGATCCTCTGCTGTAGAAAGATCTTCTGCTGTAAATAGATCCTTTGCTGAAGATAGATCCCTTGCTGTTGACAGATCTTTTGCTGTAGAAAGATCCTTAGCTGTAGATAGATCATTTGCTGTAGATAGATCCCTTATTGTTGATAGATCTTTTGCTGTAGATAGAACTGTTGTTGTAAATATATCTTTTGCTAAAGATTGATCCTCTGCTGTTGATAGATCCTGCGCTGTAAAAAATCCTTTGGTGTAGACAGATTCTTTGCTGTAGATAGATCTCTTACTGAAGATAGATCACTTTGCTGTAGATAGATCCTTTGCTGTAGATAGATCAATTGAGGTATAAAGTTCTGCTGTTGTAAATAGATCCATTGTTGTAGATAGATCATTGGCTTTAGATAGATGTTTTGCTGTAGATAGATCCTTTGCTTAAGATAGATCATTAACTGTAGATTGATCCTTTGCTGTAGAGAGATCCTATGCAGTAGATAAATCCTTGAATGTAGATAGATCATTTGCTGTAGATAGATCCTTTTCTGTTGATAGATCCTTTGCTGTAGATAGATCCTTTGCTGTAGATAGATTCTTTGCTGAAGATAGATTCTTTGCTGTAGATAGATTCTTTGCAGTAGATGTATCCTATGCAGAAGAAGATCCATTACTGTACATAGATCCTATGCTGTATAATGATCCTTTGCTGAAGATGGATCCTTTGCTGTAGATAGATCTTTTGATGCAGATAGATCCTTTGCTGCAGATAGATCCCTCATTGTTGATAGATCTTTTGCTGTAAATAGCTCCTTTGCTGTTGATAGATCCTTTGCTGCAGATAGATCCCTCATTGTTGATAGATCATTTTCTTTAGATAGCTCCTTTACTGCAAATAGATCCTTTGCTGTAGATAGATCCTTTCCTGTAGATAGATCCTTTGCTGTATATAGATCCTTTGCTGTAGATAGAAATTTTGTTGTAAATAGATCTTTTGTTATAGATTGATCCTTTGCTGTTGATAGATCCTTAACTGTAGATGGATCCTTTGCTGTACATAGTCCCGTTACTTTAGATAGATCATTGTCTGTAGATTGGTCCTTTACTGTAGATAGATCCTTTGCTGTAGATAGATTCTTAGCTGTACATAGATTCTTTGTTGTAGATAGATCCTTTGCTGTAGATAGATCCTTTGTAGTAGATAGATCTTTCACTGTAGATAGATCCTTAGCTGTAGATAGATCTAAGATCCTTTGCTGTAAAATAAATAAATCCTTTGCCGTAGATAGATCCCTTGCCGTAGATAGATCCTTTGCTGTAGATAGATCCTTTTTTGTAGATAGATCTTTTATTGTAGATAAAACCGTTGCTGTATATAGATCCCATACTGAAAATAGATCCTTTGCTGTAGATAGATCCTTTGCTGTAGAAAAATCCTCTGCTGTAGAAAGATCTCCTGATGTAAATAGATCCATTGCTGTAGATAGATCCTTTGCTGTTGACAGATCTTTCGCTGTAGAAAGATCTTTTGGTGTAGATGGATTCTTTGCTGTAGATAGATCCCATACTGTAGATAGATCACTTTGCTGTAGATAGATCATTTGCTGTAGATAGATCCCTTACTGTAGATAGATCACTTTTCTGTAGATAGATCCTTTGCTGAAGATAGATCCTTTGCTGTAGATATATCCTTTGCTGCAGAAAGATCCCTTATTGTTGATAGATCCTTTGCTGTAGATAGAACTTTTGTTGTGAATAGATCTTTTTTTATAGATTGATCCTTTGCTGTTGATAGATCCTCAACTGTAGATGGATAATTTGCTGTATATAGTCCCATTACCTTAGATAGATCATTGTCTGTAGATTGATCTTTTGCTGTAGATAGATCATTTGCTGTAGATAGATTATCTGCTGAACATAGATTCTTTGCTGAAGATAGATTCTTTGTTGTAGATAGATCCTTTGATGTAGACAGACCCTTTGCAGTAGATAGATCCTTTACTGTAGATAGATCCTTTGCTGTAGATAGATTCCTTGCTGTACATAGATTATTTGTTGTAGATAGATCCTTTGCTGTAGATAGATCCTTTGTAGTAGATAGATCTTTCACTGTAGATAAAACCGTTGCTGTAGATAGATCCCATACTGAAAGTAGATCCTTTGCTGTAGATAGATCCTTTGCTGTAGAAAAATCCTCTGCTGTAGAAAGATCTCCTGCTGTAAATAGATCCATTGCTGTAGATAGATCCTTTGCTGTTGACAGATCTTCAGCTGTAGAAAGATCCTTTGGTGTAGATAGATTCTTTGCTGAAGATAGATCCCTTTCTGTAGATAGATCACTTTACTGTAGATAGATCCTTTGCTGAAGATAGATCCTTTGCTGTAGATAGATCCTTTGCTGCAGATAGATCCCTTATTGTTGATAGATCCTTTGCTGTATATAGATTCTTTGCTGTAGATAGAACTTTTGTTGTAAATAGATCTTTTGCTATAGATTGATCCTTTGCTGTTGACAGATCCTGCACTGTAGAAAGATCTTTTGGTGTAGACAGATTCTTTTCTGTAGATAGATCCCTTACTGAAAATAGATCACTATGCTGTAGATAGATCCTTTGCTGTAGACAGATCCTATGCTGTATAAAGTTCTGCTGTTGTAAATAGATCCTTTTTTGTAGATAGATCATTGGCTTTAGATAGATCCTTTGCTGTAGATAGATCCTTTGCTTAAGATAGATCCTTAAATGTAGATTGATCCTTTGCTGTAGAGAGATCCTTTGCAGTAGATAAATCCTTGACTGTAAACAGATCCTTTGCTGTAGATAGATCCTTTGCAGTAGATAGATACTTTGCTGTAGATAGATACTTTGCTGTAGATTGATCCTTTTCTGTTGACAGATCCTGCGTTGTAGAAAGATCCTTTGGTGAAGACAGATTCTTTGCTGTTGATAGATACCTTACTGAAGATAGATCACTTTGCTGTAGATAGATCCTTCGCTGTAGATAGATCCTTTGCTGTATAAAGTTCTGCTGTTGTAAATAGATTCTTTGTTGTAGATATATCATTGGCTTTAGATAGATCCTTTGCTGTAGATAGATCCTTTGCTTAAGATAGATCCTTAACTTTAGATTGATCCTATGCTGTAGAGAGATCCTTTGCAGTAGATAAATCCTTGACTGTAGATAGATCCTTTGCTGTAGATAGATCCTTTTCTGTAGATAGATCCTTTGCTGTGGATAGATCCTTTGCTGTAGATAAATTCTTTGCTGAAGATAGATTCTTTGCTGTATATAGATTCTTTGCAGTAGATGTATCCTATGCAGAAGATAGATCCATTACTGTAAATAGATCCTATGCTGTATAAAGATCCTTTGCTGAAGATAGATCCTTTGCTGTAGATAGATCCTTAGCTGCAGATAGATCCCTCATTGTTGATAGATCTTTTGCTGTATAAAGATCCTTTGCTGAAGATAGATCCTTTGCTGTAGATAGATCCTTTGCTGCAGATAGATCCCTCATTGTTGATAGATCTTTTGCTGTAGATAGCTACTTTTCTGTAGATAGCTCCTTTGCTGTAGAAAGATCCTTTGCTGCAGATAGATCCCTCATTGTTGATAGATCATTTGCTGTAGATAGCTCCTTTACTGTAAATAGATCCTTTGCTGTAGATTGATCCTTTCCTGTAGATAGATCCTTTGCTGTAGATAGATTCTTTGCTGAAGATAGTTTCTTTGCTGTAGATAGATTCTTTGCAGCATATGTATCCTATGCAGTAGATAGATCCAATAATATACATAGATCCTATGCTGTATAAAGATCCTATGCTGTATAAAGATCCTTTGCTGAAGATAGATCCTTTGCTGTAGATAGATCCTTTGCTGCAGATAGATCCCTCATTGTTGATAGATCTTTTGCTGTAGATAGCTCCTTTTCTGTAAATAGATCCTTTGCTGTAGATAGATCCCTTGCTGTGGATTGATCATATGATGTTGATAGATCCTTTACTGTTGATAGGTCCTTTGCTGTAGATAGATTTTTTGCTGTAGACAGATCCTTTTCAGTAGATAGATCCTTTACTGTAGATAGATCCTTTGCTGTGGATGGATCCTTATCTATAGATAGATCCTTCGCTGTAGATTAATCGTTTGCTGTAGATAGATACTTTGCTGTAGATAGATCCTTTACTGTAGATAGATCCTTTGCTGTAGATAGATTCTTTGCTTTACATAGATCCTTTGTTGTAGATAGATCCTTCACTGTAGATAGATCCTTTTCTGTAGATAGATTCTTTTCTGTAGATAGATCATTTGCTGTAAATAAAAAAAAAATCCAGTGCCGTAGATAGATCCCTTGCCGTAGATAGATCATTTGCTGTAGATAGATTATCTGCTGAACATAGATTCTTTGCTGAAGATAGATTCTTTGTTGTAGATGGTTCCTTGGATGTAGACAGACCCTTTGCAGTAGATAGATCCTTTACTGTAGATAGATCCTTTGCTGTAGATAGATTCCTTGCTGTACATAGATTATTTGTTGTAGATAGATCCTTTGCTGTAGATAGATCCTTTGTAGTAGATAGATCTTTCACTGTAGATAAAACCGTTGCTGTAGATAGATCCCATACTGAAAGTAGATCCTTTGCTGTAGATAGATCCTTTGCTGTAGAAAAATCCTCTGCTGTAGAAAGATCTCCTGCTGTAAATAGATCCATTGCTGTAGATAGATCCTTTGCTGTTGACAGATCTTTCGCTGTAGAAAGATCCTTTGGTGTAGATAGATTCTTTGCTGAAGATAGATCCCTTTCTGTAGATAGATCACTTTACTGTAGATAGATCCTTTGCTGAAGATAGATCCTTTGCTGTAGAAAGATCCTTTGCTGCAGATAGATCCCTTATTGTTGATAGATCCTTTGCTGTAGATAGATTCTTTGCTGTAGATAGAACTTTTGTTGTAAAAAGATCTTTTGCTATAGATTGATCCTTTGCTGTTGACAGATCCTGCACTGTAGAAAGATCTTTTGGTGTAGACAGATTCTTTTCTGTAGATAGATCCCTTACTGAAAATAGATCACTATGCTGTAGATAGATCCTTTGCTGTAGACAGATCCTATGCTGTATAAAGTTCTGCTGTTGTAAATAGATCCTTTTTTGTTGATAGATCATTGGCTTTAGATAGATCCTTTGCTGTAGATAGATCCTTTGCTTAAGATAGATCCTTAAATGTAGATTGATCCTTTGCTGTAGAGAGATCCTTTGCAGTAAATAAATCCTTGACTGTAAACAGATCCTTTGCTGTAGATAGATCCTTTGCAGAAGATAGATCCTTTGCTGTAGATAGATACTTTGCTGTAGATTGATCCTTTTCTGTTGACAGATCCTGCGTTGTAGAAAGATCCTTTGGTGAAGACAGATTCTTTGCTGTAGATAGATACCTTACTGAAGATAGATCACTTTGCTGTAGATAGATCCTTCGCTGTAGATAGATCCTTTGCTGTATAAAGTTCTGCTGTTGTAAATAGATTCTTTGTTGTGGATAGATCATTGGCTTTAGATAGATCCTTTGCTGTAGATAGATCCTTTGCTTAAGATAGATCCTTAACTTTAGATTGATCCTATGCTGTAGAGAGATCCTTTGCATTAGATAAATCCTTGACTGTAGATAGATCCTTTGCTGTAGATAGATCCTTTTCTGTAGATAGATCCTTTGCTGTGGATAGATCCTTTGCTGTAGATAAATTCTTTGCTGAAGATAGATTCTTTGCTGTATATAGATTCTTTGCAGTAGATGTATCCTATGCAGAAGATAGATCCATTACTGTAAATAGATCCTATGCTGTATAAAGATCCTTTGCTGAAGATAGATCCTTTGCTGTAGATAGATCCTTAGCTGCAGATAGATCCCTCATTGTTGATAGATCTTTTGCTGTATAAATATCCTTTGCTGAAGATAGATCCTTTGCTGTAGATAGATCCTTTGCTGCAGATAGATCCCTCATTGTTGATAGATCTTTTGCTGTAGATAGCTACTTTGCTGTAGATAGCTCCTTTGCTGTAGAAAGATCCTTTGCTGCAGATAGATCCCTCATTGTTGATAGATCATTTGCTGTAGATAGCTCCTTTACTGTAAATAGATCCTTTGCTGTAGATTGATCCTTTCCTGTAGATAGATCCTTTGCTGTAGATAGATTCTTTGCTGAAGATAGTTTCTCTGCTGTAGATAGATTCTTTGCAGCATATGTATCCTATGCAATTGATAGATCCAATAATATACATAGATCCTATGCTATATAAAGATCCTATGCTGTATAAAGATCCTTTGCTGAAGATAGATCCTTTGCTGTAGATAGATCCTTTGCTGCAGATAGATCCCTCATTGTTGATAGATCTTTTGCTGTAGATAGCTCCTTTACTGTAAATAGATCCTTTGCTGTAGATAGATCCCTTGCTGTGGATTGATCATATGATGTTGATAGATCCTTTACTGTAGATAGGTCCTTTGCTGTAGATAGATCCTTTGCTGTAGACAGATCCTTTTCAGTAGATAGATTCTTTACTGTAGATAGATCCTTTGCTGTGGATGGATCCTTATCTGTAGATAGATCCTTCGCTGTAGATTAATCGTTTGCTGTAGATAGATACTTTGCTGTAGATAGATCCTTTACTGTAGATAGATCCTTTGCTGTAGATAGATTCTTTGCTTTACATAGATCCTTTGTTGTAGATAGATCCTTCACTGTAGATAGATCCTTTTCTGTAGATAGATTCTTTTCTGTAGATAGATCATTTGCTGTAAATAAAAAAAAAAATCCAGTGCCGTAGATAGATCCCTTGCCGTAGATAGATCATTTGCTGTAGATAGATCCTTTGTTGTAGATAGATCCTTCGCTGTAGATAGATCCTTTTCTGTAGATAAATCCTTTTCTGTAGATTGATCCTTTACTGTAGATAAAACCTTTGCTGTTGATAGATCCCATACTGTAAATAGATTCTTTGCTGTAGATAGATCCTTTGCTGTAGAAGGATCCTCTGCTGTAGAAAGATCTTCTGCTGTAAATAGATCCTTTGCTGAAGATAGATCCCTTGCTGTTGACAGATCTTTTGCTGTAGAAAGATCCTTAGCTGTAGATAGATCATTTGCTGTAGATAGATCCCTTATTGTTGATAGATCTTTTGCTGTAGATAGAACTGTTGTTGTAAATATATCTTTTGCTAAAGATTGATCCTCTGCTGTTGATAGATCCTGCGCTGTAAAAAATCCTTTGGTGTAGACAGATTCTTTGCTGTAGATAGATCTCTTACTGAAGATAGATCACTTTGCTGTAGATAGATCCTTTGCTGTAGATAGATCAATTGAGGTATAAAGTTCTGCTGTTGTAATTAGATCCATTGTTGTAGATAGATCATTGGCTTTAGATAGATGTTTTGCTGTAGATAGATCCTTTGCTTAAGATAGATCATTAACTGTAGATTGATCCTTTGCTGTAGAGAGATCCTATGCAGTAGATAAATCCTTGAATGTAGATAGATCCTTTGCTGTAGATAGATCCTTTTCTGTTGATAGATCCTTTGCTGTAGATAGATCCTTTGCTGTAGATAGATTCTTTGCTGAAGATAGATTCTTTGCTGTAGATAGATTTTTTGCAGTAGATGTATCCTATGCAGAAGAAGATCCATTACTGTACATAGATCCTATGCTGTATAATGATCCTTTGCTGAAGATGGATCCTTTGCTGTAGATAGATCTTTTGATGCAGATAGATCCTTTGCTGCAGATAGATCCCTCATTGTTGATAGATCTTTTGCTGTAAATAGCTCCTTTGCTGTTGATAGATCCTTTGCTGCAGATAGATCCCTCATTGTTGATAGATCATTTTCTTTAGATAGCTCCTTTACTGCAAATAGATCCTTTGCTGTAGATAGATCCTTTCCTGTAGATAGATCCTTTGCTGTATATAGATCCTTTGCTGTAGATAGAAATTTTGTTGTAAATTGATCTTTTGTTATAGATTGATCCTTTGCTGTTGATAGATCCTTAACTGTAGATGGATCCTTTGCTGTACATAGTCCCGTTACTTTAGATAGATCATTGTCTGTAGATTGGTCCTTTGCTGTAGTTAGATCATTTGCTGTAGATAGATTATCTGCTGAACATAGATTCTTTGCCTCATATAGATTCTTTGATGTAGATAGATCCTTTGCTGTAGACAGATCCTTTGCAGTATATAGATCCTTTACTGTAGATAGATCCTTTGCTGTAGATAGATTCTTAGCTGTACATAGATTCTTTGTTGTAGATAGATCCTTTGCTGTAGATAGATCCTTTGTAGTAGATAGATCTTTCACTGTAGATAGATCCTTAGCTGTAGATAGATCTAAGATCCTTTGCTGTAAATATATAAATAAATCCTTTGCCGTAGATAGATCCCTTGCCGTAGATAGATCCTTTGCTGTAGATAGATCCTTTTTTGTAGATAAATCTTTTATTGTAGATAAAACCGTTGCTGTATATAGATCCCATACTGAAAATAGATCCTTTGCTGTAGATAGATCCTTTGCTGTAGAAAAATCCTCTGCTGTAGAAAGATCTCCTGATGTAAATAGATCCAATGCTGTAGATAGATCCTTTGCTGTTGACAGATCTTTCGCTGTAGAAAGATCTTTTGGTGTAGATGGATTCTTTGCTGTAGATAGATCCCATACTGTAGATAGATCACTTTGCTGTAGATAGATCCTTTGCTGTAGATAGATCCTTTGCTTAAGATAGATCCTTAAATGTAGATTGATCCTTTGCTGTAGAGAGATCCTTTGCAGTAGATAAATCCTTGACTGTAAACAGATCCTTTGCTGTAGATAGATCCTTTGCAGTAGATAGATCCTTTGCTGTAGATAGATACTTTGCTGTAGATTGATCCTTTTCTGTTGACAGATCCTGCGTTGTAGAAAGATCCTTTGGTGAAGACAGATTCTTTGCTGTAGATAGATACCTTACTGAAGATAGATCACTTTGCTGTAGATAGATCCTTCGCTGTAGATAGATCCTTTGCTGTATAAAGTTCTGCTGTTGTAAATAGATTCTTTGTTGTAGATAGATCATTGGCTTTAGATAGATCCTTTGCTGTAGATAGATCCTTTGCTTAAGATAGATCCTTAACTTTAGATTGATCCTATGCTGTAGAGAGATCCTTTGCAGTAGATAAATCCTTGACTGTAGATAGATCCTTTGCTGTAGATAGATCCTTTTCTGTAGATAGATCCTTTGCTGTGGATAGATCCTTTGCTGTAGATAAATTCTTTGCTGAAGATAGATTCTTTGCTGTATATAGATTCTTTGCAGTAGATGTATCCTATGCAGAAGATAGATCCATTACTGTAAATAGATCCTATGCTGTATAAAGATCCTTTGCTGAAGATAGATCCTTTGCTGTAGATAGATCCTTAGCTGCAGATAGATCCCTCATTGTTGATAGATCTTTTGCTGTATAAATATCCTTTGCTGAAGATAGATCCTTTGCTGTAGATAGATCCTTTGCTGCAGATAGATCCCTCATTGTTGATAGATCTTTTGCTGTAGATAGCTACTTTGCTGTAGATAGCTCCTTTGCTGTAGAAAGATCCTTTGCTGCAGATAGATCCCTCATTGTTGATAGATCATTTGCTGTAGATAGCTCCTTTACTGTAAATAGATCCTTTGCTGTAGATTGATCCTTTCCTGTAGATAGATCCTTTGCTGTAGATAGATTCTTTGCTGAAGATAGTTTCTCTGCTGTAGATAGATTCTTTGCAACATATGTATCCTATGCAATTGATAGATCCAATAATATACATAGATCCTATGCTATATAAAGATCCTATGCTGTATAAAGATCCTTTGCTGAAGATAGATCCTTTGCTGTAGATAGATCCTTTGCTGCAGATAGATCCCTCATTGTTGATAGATCTTTTGCTGTAGATAGCTCCTTTACTGTAAATAGATCCTTTGCTGTAGATAGATCCCTTGCTGTGGATTGATCATATGATGTTGATAGATCCTTTACTGTAGATAGGTCCTTTGCTGTAGATAGATCCTTTGCTGTAGACAGATCCTTTTCAGTAGATAGATCCTTTACTGTAGATAGATCCTTTGCTGTGGATGGATCCTTATCTGTAGATAGATCCTTCGCTGTAGATTAATCGTTTGCTGTAGATAGATACTTTGCTGTAGATAGATCCTTTACTGTAGATAGATCCTTTGCTGTAGATAGATTCTTTGCTTTACATAGATCCTTTGTTGTAGATAGATCCTTCACTGTAGATAGATCCTTTTCTGTAGATAGATTCTTTTCTGTAGATAGATCATTTGCTGTAAATAAAAAAAAAATCCAGTGCCGTAGATAGATACCTTGCCGTAGATAGATCATTTGCTGTAGATAGATCCTTTGTTGTAGATAGATCCTTCGCTGTAGATAGATCCTTTTCTGTAGATAAATCCTTTTCTGTAGATTGATCCTTTACTGTAGATAAAACCTTTGCTGTTGATAGATCCCATACTGTAAATAGATTCTTTGCTGTAGATAGATCCTTTGCTGTAGAAGGATCCTCTGCTGTAGAAAGATCTTCTGCTGTAAATAGATCCTTTGCTGAAGATAGATCCCTTGCTGTTGACAGATCTTTTGCTGTAGAAAGATCCTTAGCTGTAGATAGATCATTTGCTGTAGATAGATCCCTTATTGTTGATAGATCTTTTGCTGTAGATAGAACTGTTGTTGTAAATATATCTTTTGCTAAAGATTGATCCTCTGCTGTTGATAGATCCTGCGCTGTAAAAAATCCTTTGGTGTAGACAGATTCTTTGCTGTAGATAGATCTCTTACTGAAGATAGATCACTTTGCTGTAGATAGATCCTTTGCTGTAGATAGATCAATTGAGGTATAAAGTTCTGCTGTTGTAAATAGATCCATTGTTGTAGATAGATCATTGGCTTTAGATAGATGTTTTGCTGTAGATAGATCCTTTGCTTAAGATAGATCATTAACTGTAGATTGATCCTTTGCTGTAGAGAGATCCTATGCAGTAGATAAATCCTTGAATGTAGATAGATCCTTTGCTGTAGATAGATCCTTTTCTGTTGATAGATCCTTTGCTGTAGATAAATCCTTTGCTGTAGATAGATTCTTTGCTGAAGATAGATTCTTTGCTGTAGATAGATTCTTTGCAGTAGATGTATCCTATGCAGAAGAAGATCCATTACTGTACATAGATCCTATGCTGTATAATGATCCTTTGCTGAAGATGGATCCTTTGCTGTAGATAGATCTTTTGATGCAGATAGATCCTTTGCTGCAGATAGATCCCTCATTGTTGATAGATCTTTTGCTGTAAATAGCTCCTTTGCTGTTGATAGATCCTTTGCTGCAGATAGATCCCTCATTGTTGATAGATCATTTTCTTTAGATAGCTCCTTTACTGCAAATAGATCCTTTGCTGTAGATAGATCCTTTCCTGTAGATAGATCCTTTGCTGTATATAGATCCTTTGCTGTAGATAGAAATTTTGTTGTAAATAGATCTTTTGTTATAGATTGATCCTTTGCTGTTGATAGATCCTTAACTGTAGATGGATCCTTTGCTGTACATAGTCCCGTTACTTTAGATAGATCATTGTCTGTAGATTGGTCCTTTGCTGTAGATAGATCATTTGCTGTAGATAGATTATCTGCTGAACATAGATTCTTTGCCTTAGATAGATTCTTTGATGTAGATAGATCCTTTGCTGTAGACAGATCCTTTGCAGTATATAGATCCTTTACTGTAGATAGATCCTTTGCTGTAGATAGATTCTTAGCTGTACATAGATTCTTTGTTGTAGATAGATCCTTTGCTGTAGATAGATCCTTTGTAGTAGATAGATCTTTCACTGTAGATAGATCCTTAGCTGTAGATAGATCTAAGATCCTTTGCTGTAAATATATAAATAAATCCTTTGCCGTAGATAGATCCCTTGCCGTAGATAGATCCTTTGATGTAGATAGATCCTTTTTTGTAGATAGATCTTTTATTGTAGATAAAACCGTTGCTGTATATAGATCCCATACTGAAAATAGATCCTTTGCTGTAGATAGATCCTTTGCTGTAGAAAAATCCTCTGCTGTAGAAAGATCTCCTGATGTAAATAGATCCACTGCTGTAGATAGATCCTTTGCTGTTGACAGATCTTTCGCTGTAGAAAGATCTTTTGGTGTAGATGGATTCTTTGCTGTAGATAGATCCCATACTGTAGATAGATCACTTTGCTGTAGATAGATCATTTGCTGTAGATAGATCCCTTACTGTAGATAGATCACTTTTCTGTAGATAGATCCTTTGCTGAAGATAGATCCTTTGCTGTAGATATATCCTTTGCTGCAGATAGATCCCTTATTGTTGATAGATCCTTTGCTGTAGATAGATTCTTTGCTGTAGATAGAACTTTTGTTGTAAATAGATCTTTTGCTATAGATCGATCCTTTGCTGTTGACAGATCCTGCGCTGTAGAAAGATCTTTTGGTGTAGACAGATTCTTTTCTGTAGATAGATCCCTCACTGAAAATAGATCACTTTGCTGTAGATAGATCCTTTGCTGTAAACAGATCCTATGCTGTATAAAGTTCTGCTGTTGTAAATAGATCCTTTTTTGTAGATAGATCATTACCTTTAGATAGATCCTTTGCTGTAGAAAGATCCTTTGCTGTAGATGGATCCTTTTCTGTAGATAGATCCTTTTCTGTAGATAGATCCTTTACTGTAGATAAAACCTTTGCTGTTGATAGATCCCATACTGTAAATAGATTCTTTGCTGTAGATAGATCCTTTGCTGTAGAAAGATCCTCTGCTGTAGAAAGATCTTCTGCTGTAAATAGATCCTTTGCTGTAGATAGATCCTTTGCTGTTGACTGATCTTTCGCTGTAGAAAGATCCTTTGGTGTAGATAGATTCTTTGCTGTAGATAGATCCCTTACTGCAGATAGAACACCTTGCTTTAGATAGATCATTTGCTGTAGATAGATCCCTTATTGTTGATAGATCTTTTGCTGTAGATAGCTCCTTTACTGTAAATAGATCCTTTGCTGTAGATAGATCCTTTCCTGTGGATAAATCCTTTGCTGTAGATAGATTTTTTGCTGTAGATAGAACTTTTGTTGTAAATATATGTTTTGCTAAAAATTGATCCTCTGCTGTTGATAGATCCTGCGCTGTAAAAAATCCTTTGGCGTAAACAGATTCTTTGCTGTAGATAGATCTCTTACTGAAGATAGATCATTTTGCTGTAGATAGATCCTCTGCTGTAGATAGATATATTAGGGTATAAAGTTCTGCTGTTGTAAATAAATCCTTTGTTGTAGATAGATCATTGGCTTCAGATAGATATTTTGCTATCCTTTGCTTAAGATAGATCCTTAACTGTAGATTGATCCTTTAATGTAGAGAGATCCTATGCAGTAGATAAATCCTTGACTGTAGATAGATCCTTTGCTGTAGATAGATCCTTTTCTGTAGATAGATCCTTTGCTGTAGATAGTTCCTTTGCTGTAGATAGATTCTTTGCTGAAGATAGATTTTTTGCTGTATATAGATTCTTTGCAGTAGATGTATCCTATGCAGAAGATAGATCCACTACTGTACATAGATCCTATGCTGTATAAAGATCCTTTGCTGAAGATAGATCCTTTGCTGTAGATAGATCCTTAGCTGCAGATAGATCCCTCATTGTTGATAGATCTTTTGCTGTATAAAGATCCTTTGCTGAAGATAGATCCTTTGCTGTAGATAGATCCTTTGCTGCAGATAGATCCCTCATTGTTGATAGATCTTTTGCTGTAGATAGCTCCTTTGCTGTAGATAGCTCCTTTGTTGTAGATAGATCCTTTGCTGCAGATAGATCCCTCATTGTTGATAGATCATTTGCTGTAGATAGCTCCTTTACTGTAAATAGATCCTTTGCTGTAGATAGATCCTTTCCTGTAGATAGATCCTTTGCTGTAGATAGATCCTATCCTGTAGATAGAACTTTTGTTGTAAATAGATCTTTTGTTATAGATTGATCCTTTGCAGTTTATAGATCTTTAACTGTAGATGGATAATTTGCTGTATATAGTCCCGTTACTTTAGATAGATCATTGTCATTAGATTGATCCTTTGCTGTAGATAGATCATTTGCTGTAGATAGATTATCTGCTGAACATAGATTCTTTGCTGTAGATAGATTCTTTGTTGTAGATAGATTCTTTGCTGTAGACAGATCCTTTGCAGTAGACAGATCCTTTACTGTAGATGGATCCTTTGCTCTAGATAGATTCTTAGCTGTACTTAGATTCTTTGTTGTAGATAGATTCTTTGCTGTAGATAGAACCTTTGTAGTAGATAGATCTTTTACTGTAGATAATTCCTTAGCTGTAGATAGATCTAAGATCCTTTGCTGTAAATAAATAAATAAATCTTTAGCTGTAGATAGATCAAAATTCCTTTGCTGTAAATAAATAAATAAATCCTTTGCCTTTAACGTAGATAGATCCCTTGCCGTAGATAGATCCTTTGCTGTAGATAGATCCTTTGCTGTAGATAGATTCTTCGCTGTAGATAGATCCTTTTCTGTAGATAGATCCTTTTCTGTAGATAGATCTTTTATTGTAGATAAAACTGTTGCTGTAGATAGATCTCATACTGAAAATAGATCCTTTGCTGTATATTGATCCTTTGCTGTAGAAAAATCCTCTGCTGTAGAAAGATCTCCTGCTGTAAATAGATCCATTGCTGTTGATAGATCCTTTACTGTTGACAGATCTTTCGCTGTAGAAAGATCCTTTGGTGTAGATAGATTCTTTGCTGTAGATAGATCACTTACTGTAGATAGATCACTTTGCTGTAGATAGATTATTTGCTGTAGATAGATCCCTTACTGTAGATAGATCACTTTGCTGTAGATAGATCCTTTGCTAAAGATAGATCCTTTGCTGCAGATAGATCCTTTGCTACAGATAGATCCCTTATTGTTGATAGATCCTTTGGTGTAGATAGATTCTTTGCTATAGATAGAACTTTCGTTGTAAATAAATCTTTTTCTATAGATTGATCCTTTGCTGTTGACAGATCCTGCGCTGTAGAAAGATCTTTTGCTGTAGATAGATCCTTTGCTTAAGATAGATCCTTAAATGTAGATTGATCCTTTGCTGTAGAGAGATCCTTTGCAGTAGATAAATCATTGACTGTAAACAGATCCTTTGCTGTAGATAGATCCTTTGCTGTTGACAGATCCTACGTTGTAGAAAGATCCTTTGGTGAGGACAGATTCTTTGCTGTAGATAGATACCTTACTGAAGATAGATCACTTTGCTGTAGATAGATCCTTCGCTGTAGATAGATCCTTTGCTGAATAAAGTTCTGCTGTTGTAAATAGATTTTTTGTTGTAGATAGATCATTGGCTTTAGATAGATCCTTTGCTGTAGATAGATCCTTTGCTTAAGATAGATCCTTAACTTTAGATTGATTCTATGCTGTAGAGAGATCCTTTGCAGTAGATAAATCATTGACTGTAGATAGATCCTTTGCTGTAGATAGATCCTTTGCTGTAGATAGATCCTTTGCTGTAGATAGATCCTTTGCTGTAGATAAATTCTTTGCTGGAGATAGTTTCTTTGCTGTAGATATATTCTTTGTAGCAGATGTATCCTATGCAGTAGATAGATCCATTACTGTACATAGATCCTATGCTGTATAAAGATCCTTTGCTGAAGATAGATCCTTTGCTGTAGATGGATACTTTGCTGCAGATAGATCCCTCATTGTTGATAGATCTTTTGCTGTAGATAGCTCCTTCACTGTAAATAGATCCTTTGCTGTAGATAGATCCCTTGCTATGGATTGATCATATGATGTAGATAGATCCTTTACTGTAGATAGGTCCTTTGCTGTAGATAGATCCTTTGCTGTAGATAGATCCTTTTCAGAAGATAGATCCTTTACTGTAGATAGATCCTTTGCTGTGGATGGAGCCTTATCTGTAGATAGAAATCTTTTGCTGAAGATAAATCGTTTGCTGTAGATAGATACTTTGCTGTTGATAGATCCTTCACTGTAGATAGATTCTTTGCTGTAGATAGATTCTTTACTGCTGATAGATTCTTTGCTGTACATAGATTCTTAGTTGTAGATAGAACATTTGCTGTAAATAGATCCTTGTAGTAGATAGATCATTTGCTGTAGATAGATCCTTTGTTGTAGATAGATCCTTCGCTGTAGATAGATCCTTTTCTGTAGATAGATCCTTTTCTGTAGATAGATCCTTTGCTGTAAATAAATAAATAAATCCTGTGCCGTAGAAAGATCCCTTGCCGTAGATAGATCATTTGCTGTAGATAGATTCTTTGTTGTAGATAGATCCTTCGCTGTAGATAGATTCTTTTCTGTGGATAGATCCTTTTCTGTAGATAGATCCTTTACTGTAGATAAAACCTTTGCTGTTGATAGATCCCATACTGTAAATAGATTCTTTGCTGTAGATGGATCCTTTGCTGTAGAAAGATCCTCTGCTGTAGAAAGATCTTCTGTTGTAAATAGATCCCTTGCTGTAGATAGATCCTTTGCTGTTGACAGATCTTTTGCTGTAGAAAGATCCTTTGGTGTAGATAGATCATTTACTGTAGATAGATCCCTTATTGTTGATAGATCTTTTGCTGTAGATAGCTCCTTTACTGTAAATAGATCCTTTGCTGTAGATAGATCCTTTCCTGTAGATAAATCCTTTGCTGTAGATAGATTTTTTGCTGTTGATAGAACTTTTGTTTTAAATATATCTTTTGCTATAGATTGATCCTCTGCTGTTGATAGATCCTGTGCTGTAAAAAATCCTTTGTTGTAGACAGATTCCTTGCTGTAGATAGATCTCTTACTGAAGATAGATCACTTTGCTGTAGATAGATCCTTTGCTGTAAATAGATCCATTAGTGTATAAAGTTCTGCTGTTGTAAATAAATTTTTTGTTGTAGATAGATCATTGGCCTTAGATAGATATTTTGCTGTAGGTAGTTCCTTTATCTAAGATAGATCCTTAACTGTAGATTGATCCTTTGCTGTAGAGAGATCCTATGCAGTAGATAAATCCTTGACTGTAGATAGATCTTTTGCTGTAGATAGATCCTTTTCTGTAGATAGATCCTTTGCTGTAGATAGATCCTTTGCTGTAGATAGATTCTTTGCTGAAGATAGATTCTTTGCTGTAGATAGATACTTTGCAGTAGATGTATTCTATGCAGAAGATAGATCCATTACTGTACATAGATCCTGTGCTGTATATAGATCCTTTGCTGAAGATAGATACTTTGCTGTAGATAGATCATTTGCTGTAGATAGATCCCTTACTGTAGATAGATCACTTTTCTGTAGATAGATACTTTGCTGAAGATAGATCCTTTGCTGTAGATAGATCCTTTGCTGCAGATAGATCCCTTATTGTTGATAGATCCTTTGCTGTAGATCGATTCTTTGCTGTAGATAGAAGTTTTGTTGTAAATAAATCTTTTTCTATAGATTGATCCTTTGCTGTTGACAGATCCTGCGCTGTAGATAGATCTTTTGCTGTAGATAGATCCTTTGCTTAAGATAGATCCTTAAATGTAGATTTATCCTTTGCTGTAGAGAGATCCTTTGCAGTAGATAAATCTTTGACTGTAAACAGATCCTTTGCTGTAGATAGATCCTTCGCAGTAGATAGATCCTTTACTGTAGATAGATACTTTGCTGTAGATTGATCCTTTGCTGTTGACAGATCCTGCGTTGTAGAAAGATCCTTTGGTGAGGACAGATTCTTTGCTGTAGATAGATACCTTACTGAAGATAGATCACTTTGCTGTAGATAGATCCTTCGCTGTAGATAGATCCTTTGCTGTATAAAGTTCTGCTGTTGTAAATAGATTTTTTGTTGTAGATAGATCATTGGCTTCAGATAGATCCTTTGCTGTAGATAGATCCTTTGCTTGAGATAGATCCTTAACTTTAGATTGATCCTATGCTGTAGAGAGATCCTTTGCAGTGGATAAATCCTTGACTGTAGATAGATCCTTTGCTGTAGATAGATCCTTTGCTGTAGATAGATCCTTTGCTGTAGACAGATCCTTTGCTGTAGATAGATTCTTTGCTGAAGATAGTTTCTTTGCTTTAGATAGATTCTTTGCAGCAGATGTATCCTATGCAGTAGATAGATCCATTACTGTACATAGATCCTATGCTGTATAAAGATCCTTTGCTGAAGATAAATCCTTTGCTGTAGATAGATCCTTTGCTGCAGATAGATCCTTTGCTGTAGATAGATCCTTTTCTGCAGATAGATCCCTCATTCTTGATAGATCTTTTGCTGTAGATGCTCCTTTACTGTAAATAGATCCTTTGCTGTAGATAGATCCTTTACTGTAGATAGGTCCTTTGCTGTAGATAGATCCTTTGCTGTAGATAGATCCTTTTCAGTAGATAGATCCTTTACTGTAGATAGATCCTTTGCTGTGGATGGAGCCTTATCTGTAGATAGATCATTTGCTGAAGATAAATCGTTTGCTGTAGATAGATACTTTGCTGTTGATAGATCCTTTACTGTAGATAGATCCTTTGCTGTAGATAGATCCTTTGCTGTATATAGATCCTTTGCTGTAGATAGATCCTATACTGTAGATAGATTCTTTACTGCTGATAGATTCTTTGCTGTACATAGATTCTTAGTTGTAGATAGAACATTTGCTGTAGATAGATCCTTTAGTAGATAGATCATTTGCTGTAGATAGATCCTTTGTTGTAGATAGATCTTTCGCTGTAGATAGATCCTTTTCTGTAGATAGATCCTTTTCTGTGGATAGATCCTTTGCTGTAAATTAATAAATAAATCCTGTGCCGTAGATAGATCCTTTGCCGTAGATAGATCATTTGCTGTAGATAGATCCTTTGTTGTAGATAGATCCTTCGCTGTAGATAGATCCTTTTCTGTAGATAGATCCTTTTCTGTAGATAGATCCTTTACTGTAGATAAAACCTTCGCTGTAGATAGATGCTTTTCTGTAGATAGATCCTTTTCTGTAGATAGATCCTTTACTGTAGATAAAACCTTTGCTGTTGATAGATCCCATACTGTAAATAGATCCCTTGCTGTAGATAGATCCTTTGCTGTTGACAGATCTTTTGCTGTAGAAAGATCCTTTGGTGTAGATAGATTCTTTGCTGAAGATAGATCCCTTGATGTAGATAGAACACTTTGCTGTAGATAGATCATTTGCTGTAGATAGATCCCTTATTGTTGATAGATCTTTTGCTGTAGATAGCTCCTTTACTGTAAATAGATCCTTTGCTGTAGATAGATCCTTTCCTGTAGATAAATCCTTTGCTGTAGATAGATTTTTTGCTGTAGATAGAACTTTTGTTGTAAATATATCTTTTGCTAAAGATTGATCCTCTGCTGTTGATAGATCCTGTGCTGTAAAAAATCACTTGGTGTAGACAGATTCTTTGCTGTAGATAGATTTCTTACTGAAGATAGATCACTTTGCTGTAGATAGATCCTTTGCTGTAGATAGATCCATTAGTGTATAAAGTTCTGCTGTTGTAAATAGATCCTTTGTTGTAGATAGATCATTGGCTTTAGATAGATATTTTGCTGTAGATAGATCCTTTGCTTAAGATAGATCCTAAACTGTAGATTGATCCTTTGCTGTAGAGAGATCCTATGCAGTAGATAAATCCTTGACTGTAGATAGATCCTTTGCTGTAGATAGATCCTTTTCTGTAGATAGATCCTTTGCTGTAGATAGATCCTTTGCTGTAGATAGACTCTTTGCTGAATATAGATTCTTTGCTGTATATAGATTCTTTGCAGTAGATGTATCCTATGCAGAAGATAGATCCATTACTGTACATAGATCCTATGCTGTATAAAGATCCTTTGCTGAAGATAGATCCTTTGCTGTAGATAGATCCTTTGCTGCAGATAGATCCCTCATTGTTGATAGATCTTTTGCTATATAACGATCCTTTGCTGAACATAGATTCTTTGCTGTAGATAGATCCTTTGCTGCAGATAGATCCCTCATTGTTGATAGATCTTTTACTATAGATAGCTCCTTCGCTGTAGATAAATCCTTTGCTGCAGATAGATCCCTCATTGTTGATAGATCATTTGCTGTAGATAGCTCCTTTACTGTAAATAGATCCTTTGCTGTAGATAGATCCTTTCCTGTAGATAGATCCTTTGCTGTAGATAGATCCTTTCCTGTAGATAGAACTTTTGTTGTAAATAGATCTTTTGTTATAGATTGATCCTTTGCTGTTGATAGATCCTTAACTGTAGATGGATCCTTTGCTGTATATAGTCCCATTACTTTAGATAGATCATTGTCATTAGATTGATCCTTTGCTGTAGATAGATCATTTGCTGTAGATAGATTATCTGCTGAACATAGATTGTTTGCTGTAGATAGATTCTTTGTAGTAGATAGATCTTTTACTGTAGATAGATCCTTAGCTGTAGATAGATCTAAGATCCTTTGCTGTAAATAAATAAATAAATCCTTTACCTTTGCCGTAGATAGATCCCTTGCCGTAGATAGATCCTTTGCTGTAGATAGATCCTTTGCTGTAGATAGATTCTTCGCTGTAGATAGATTTTTTTCTGTAGATAGATTCTTTTCTGTAGATAGATCTTTTATTGTAGAATCCTTTCCTGTAGATAGATCTTTTGCTGTTGACAGATCCTGCGTTGTAGAAAGATCCTTTGGTGAAGACAGATTATTTGCTGTAGATAGATCCCTTACTGAAGATAGATCACTTTGCTGTAGATAGATCCTTCGCTATAGATAGATCCTTTGCTGTTTAAAGTTCTGCTGTTGTAAATAGATTTTTTGTTGTAGATAGATCCTTTGGTGTAGATAGATCCTTTGCTGTAGATAGATCCTTTGCATAAGATAGATCCTTAACTTTAGATTGATTCTATGCTGTAGAGAGATCCTTTGCAGTAGATAAAATCCTTGACTGTAGATAGATCCTTTGCTGTAGATAGATCCTTTGCTGTAGATAGATCCCTTTGCTGTAGATTGATCCTTTGCTGTAGATAAATTCTTTGCTGAAGATAGTTTCTTTGCTGTAGATAGATTCTTTGCAGCAGATGTATCCTATGCAGTAGATAGATCCATTGCTGTACATAGATCCTATGCTGTATAAAGATCCTTTGCTGAAGATATATCCTTTGCTGTAGATAGATACTTTGCTGCAGATAGATCCCTCATTGTTGATAGATCTTTTGCTGTAGATAGCTCCTTCACTCTAAATAGATCCTTTGCTGTAGATAGATCCCCTTGCTATGGATTGATCATATGATGTAGATAGATCCTTTACTGTAGATAGGTCCTTTGCTGTAGATAGATCCTTTGCTGTAGATAGATCCTTTTCAGTAGATAGATCCTTTACTGTAGATAGATCCTTTGCTGTGGATGGAGCCTTATCTGTAGATAGATCATTTGCTGAAGATAAATCGTTTGCTGTAGATAGATACTTTGCTGTTGATAGATCCTTTACTGTAGATAGATCCTTTGCTGTAGATAGATCCTTTACTGAAGATAGATCCTTTGCTGTAAATAGATCCTATGCTGTAGATAGATTCTTTACTGCTGATAGATTCTTTGCTGTACATAGATTCTTAGTTGTAGATAGAACATTTGCTGTAGATAGATCCTTGTAGTAGATAGATCATTTGCTGTAGATAGATCCTTTGTTGTAGATAGATCCTTCGCTGTAGATAGATCCTTTTCTGTAGATAGATCCTTTTCTGTAGATAGATCCTTTGCTGTAAATAAATAAATAAATCCTGTGCCGTAGATAGATCTCTTGCCGTAGATAGATCATTTGCTGTAGATAGATCATTTGTTGTAGATAGATCCTTCGCTGTAGATAGATCCTTTTCAGTGGATAGATCCTTTTCTGTAGATAGATCCTTTACTGTAGATAAAACCTTTGCTGTTGATAGATCCCATACTGTAAATAGATTCTTTGCTGTAGATAGATCCTTTGCTGTAGAAAGATCCTCTGCTGTAGAAAGATCTTCTGCTGTAAATAGATCCCTTGCTGTAGATAGATCCATTGCTGTTGACAGATCTTTTGCTGTAGAAAGATCCTTGGGTGTAGACAGATTCTTTGCTGAAGATAGATCCCTTACTGTAGATAGAACACTTTGCTGTAGATAGATCATTTGCTGTAGATAGATCCCTTATTGTTGATAGATATTTTGCTGATAGCTCCTTTACTGTAAATAGATCCTTTGCTGTTGATAGATCCTTTCCTGTAGATAAATCCTTTGCTGTAGATATAATTTTTGCTGTAGATAGAACTTTTGTTGTAAATATATCTTTTGCTAAAGATTGATCCTCTGCTGTTGATAGATCCTGTGCTGTAAAAAATCCTTTGGTGTAGACAGATTCTTTGCTGTAGATAGATCTCTTACTGGAGATAGATCACTTTGCTGTAGATAGATCCTTTGCTGTAGATAGATCCATTAGTGTATAAAGTTCTGCTGTTGTAAATAGATCCTTTGTTGTAGATAGATCATTGGCTTTAGATAGATATTTTGCTGTAGATAGATCCTTTGCTTAAGATAGATCCTTAACTGTAGATTGATCCTTTGCTGTAGAGAGATCCTATGCAGTAGATAAATCCTTGACTGTAGATAGATCCTTTGCTGTAGATAGATCCTTTTCTGTAGATAGATCCTTTGCTGTAGATAGATCCTTTGCTGTAGATAGATTCTTTGCTGAAGATAGATTCTTTGCTGTAGATAGATTCTTTGCAGTAGATGTATCCTATGCAGAAGATAGATCCATTACTGTACATAGATCCTCTGCTGTATATAGATCCTTTGCTGAAGATAGATACTTTGCTGTAGATAGATCCTTTGCTGCAGATAGATCCCTCATTGTTGATAGATCTTTTGCTGTATAAAGATCCTCTGCTGAACATAGATTCTTTGCTGTAGATAGATCCTTTGCTGCAGATAGATTCCTCATTGTTGATAGATCATTTGTTGTAGATAGCTCCTTTACTGTAAATAGATCCTTTGCTGTAGATAGATCTTTTCCTGTAGATAGATCCTTTGCTGTAGATAGATCCTTTCCTGTAGATAGAATTTTTGTTGTAAATAGATCTTTTGTTATAGATTGATCCTTTGCTGTTGATAGATCATTTGCTGTAGATAGATTATCTGCTGAACATAGATTGTTTGCTGTAGATAGATTCTTTGTTGTAGATAGATCCTTTGCTGTAGACAGATCCTTTGCAGTAGATAGATCCTTTACTGTAGATGGATCCTTTGCTGTAGATAGATTCTTAGCTGTACTTAGATTCTTTGTTGTAGATAGATCCTTTTCTGTAGATAGATCCTTTGTAGTAGATAGATCTTTTACTGTAGATAGATCCTTAGCTGTAGATAGATCAAAGATCCTTTGCTGTAAATAAATAAATAAATCCTTCGCCGTAGATAGATCCCTTGCCGTAGATAGATCCTTTGCTGTAGATAGATCCTTTGCTGTAGAAAAATCCTCTGCTGTAGAAAGATTTCCTGCTGTAAATAGATCCATTGCTGTAGATAGATCCTTTGCTGTTGACAGATCTTTCGCTGTAGAAAGATCCTTTGGTGTAGATAGATTCTTTGCTGAAGATAGATCCCTCACTGTAGATAGATCACTTTGCTGTTGATAGATCATTTGCTGTAGATTGATCCCTTACTGTAGATAGATCACTTTGCTATAGATAGATCCTTTGCTGAAGGTAGATCCTTTGCTGTAGATAGATCCTTTGCAGTAGATAGATCCTTTGCTGTAGATAGATACTTTGCTGTAGATTGATCCTTTGCTGTTGACAGATCCTGCGTTGTAGAAAGATCCTTTGATGAAAACAGATACTTTGCTGTAGATAGATACCTTACTGAAGATAGATCACTTTGCTGTAGATAGATCCTTCGCTGTAGATAGATCCTTTGCTGTATAAAGTTCTGCTGTTGTAAATAGATTTTTTGTTGTAGATAGATCATTGGCTTTAGATAGATCCTTTGCTGTAGATAGATCCTTTGCTTAAGATAGATCCATAACTTTAGATTGATCCTATGCTGTAGAGAGATCCTTTGCAGTAGATAAATCCTTGACTGTAGATAGATCCTTTGCTGTAGATAGATCCTTTGCTGTAGATAGATCCTTTGCTGTATAAAGATCCTTTGCTGAGGATAGATCCTTTTCTGTAGATAGATCCTTTGCTGCAGATAGATCCCTCATTGTTGATAGATCTTTTGCTGTAGATAGCTCTTTTACTGTAAATAGATCCTTTGCTGTAGATAGATCCCTTGCTGTGGATTGATCATATGATGTAGATAGATCCTTCACTGTAGATAGGTCCTTTGCTGTAGATAGATCCTTTGCTGTAGATAGATCCTTTACTGTAGATAGATCCTTGCTGTAGATAGATCCTTTGCTGTAGATAGATCCTTTGCTATAGATAGATCCTATGCTGTAGATAGATTCTTTACTGCTGATAGATTCTTTGCTGTACATAGATTCTTTGTTGTAGATAGAACATTTGCTGTAGATAGATCCTTTGTAGTAGATAGATCATTTGCTGTAGATAGATCCTTTGCTGTAGATAGATCCTTCGCTGTAGATAGAACATTTGCTGTAGATAGATCCTTTGTAGTAGATAGATCATTTGCTGTAGATAGATCCTTTGCTGTAGATAGATCCTTTTCAGTAGATAGATCCTTTACTGTAGATAGATCCTTTGCTGTGGATGGAGCCTTATCTGTAGATAGATCATTTGCTGAAGATAAATCGTTTGCTGTAGATAGATACTTTGCTGTTGATAGATCCTTTACTGTAGATAGATCCTTTGCTGTAGATAGATCCTTTGCTGTATATAGATCCTTTGCTGTAGATAGATCCTATGCTGTAGATAGATTCTTTACTGCTGATAGATTCTTTGCTGTACATAGATTCTTAGTTGTAGATAGAACATTTGCTGTAGATAGATCCTTGTAGTAGATAGATCATTTGCTGTAGATAGATCCTTTGTTGTAGATAGATCTTTCGCTGTAGATAGATCCTTTTCTGTAGATAGATCCTTTTCTGTAGATAGATCCTTTGCTGTAAATTAATAAATAAATCCTGTGCCGTAGATAGATCCTTTGCCGTAGATAGATCATTTGCTGTAGATAGATCCTTTGTTGTAGATAGATCCTTCGCTGTAGATAGATCCTTTTCTGTAGATAGATCCTTTTCTGTAGATAGATCCTTTACTGTAGATAAAACCTTCGCTGTAGATAGATCCTTTTCTGTAGATAGATCCTTTTCTGTAGATAGATCCTTTACTGTAGATAAAACCTTTGCTGTTGATAGATCCCATACTGTTAATAGATCCCTTGCTGTAGATAGATCCTTTGCTGTTGACAGATCTTTTGCTGTGGAAAGATCCTTTGGTGTAGATAGATTCTTTGCTGAAGATAGATCCCTTGATGTAGATAGAACACTTTGCTGTAGATAGATCATTTGCTGTAGATAGATCCCTTATTGTTGATAGATCTTTTGCTGTAGATAGCTCCTTTACTGTGAATAGATCCTTTGCTGTAGATAGATCCTTTCCTGTAGATAAATCCTTTGCTGTAGATAGATTTTTTGCTGTAGATAGAACTTTTGTTGTAAATATATCTTTTGCTAAAGATTGATCCTCTGCTGTTGATAGATCCTGTGCTGTAAAAAATCACTTGGTGTAGACAGATTCTTTGCTGTAGATAGATCTCTTACTGAAGATAGATCACTTTGCTGTAGATAGATCCTTTGCTGTAGATAGATCCATTAGTGTATAAAGTTCTGCTGTTGTAAATAGATCCTTTGTTGTAGATAGATCATTGGCTTTAGATAGATATTTTGCTGCAGATAGATCCTTTGCTTAAGATAGATCCTAAACTGTAGATTGATCCTTTGCTGTAGAGAGATCCTATGCAGTAGATAAATCCTTGACTGTAGATAGATCCTTTGCTGTAGATAGATCCTTTTCTGTAGATAGATCCTTTGCTGTAGATAGATCCTTTGCTGTAGATAGACTCTCTGCTGAATATAGATTCTTTGCTGTATATAGATTCTTTGCAGTAGATGTATCCTATGCAGAAGATAGATCCATTACTGTACATAGATCCTATGCTGTATAAAGATCCTTTGCTGAAGATAGATCCTTTGCTGTAGATAGATCCTTTGCTGCAGATAGATCCCTCATTGTTGATAGATCTTTTGCTGTATAACGATCCTTTGCTGAACATAGATTCTTTGCTGTAGATAGATCCTTTACTGCTGATAGATCCCTCATTGTTGATAGATCTTTTACTTTAGATAGCTCCTTCGCTGTAGATAGATCCTTTGCTGCAGATAGATCCTTTCCTGTAGATAGATCCTTTGCTGTAGATAGATCCTTTCCTGTAGATAGAACTTTTGTTGTAAATAGATCTTTTGTTATAGATTGATCCTTTGCTGTTGATAGATCCTTAACTGTAGATGGATCCTTTGCTGTATATAGTCCCATTACTTTAGATAGATCATTGTCATTAGATTGATCCTTTGCTGTAGATAGATCATTTGCTGTAGATAGATTATCTGCTGAACATAGATTGTTTGCTGTAGATAGATTCTTTGTAGTAGATAGATCTTTTACTGTAGATAGATCCTTAGCTGTAGATAGATCTAAGATCCTTTGCTGTAAATAAATAAATAAATCCTTTACCTTTGCCGTAGATAGATCTCTTGCCGTAGATAGATCCTTTGCTGTAGATAGATCCTTTGCTGTAGATAGATTTTTTGCTGTAGATAAATCCTTTGCTGTAGATAGATTTTTTGCTGTTGATAGAACTTTTGTTTTAAATATATCTTTTGCTATAGATTGATCCTCTGCTGTTGATAGATCCTGTGCTGTAAAAAATCCTTTGTTGTAGACAGATTCCTTGCTGTAGATAGATCTCTTACTGAAGATAGATCACTTTGCTGTAGATAGATCCTTTGCTGTAAATAGATCCATTAGTGTATAAAGTTCTGCTGTTGTAAATAAATTTTTTGTTGTAGATAGATCATTGGCTTTAGATAGATATTTTGCTGTAGGTAGTTCCTTTATCTAAGATAGATCCTTAACTGTAGATTGATCCTTTGCTGTAGAGAGATCCTATGCAGTAGATAAATCCTTGACTGTAGATAGATCTTTTGCTGTAGATAGATCCTTTTCTGTAGATAGATCCTTTGCTGTAGATAGATCCTTTGCTGTAGATAGATTCTTTGCTGAAGATAGATTCTTTGCTGTAGATAGATACTTTGCAGTAGATGTATTCTATGCAGAAGATAGATCCATTACTGTACATAGATCCTGTGCTGTATATAGATCCTTTGCTGAAGATAGATACTTTGCTGTAGATAGATCATTTGCTGTAGATAGATCCCTTACTGTAGATAGATCACTTTTCTGTAGATAGATACTTTGCTGAAGATAGATCCTTTGCTGTAGATAGATCCTTTGCTGCAGATAGATCCCTTATTGTTGATAGATCCTTTGCTGTAGATCGATTCTTTGCTGTAGATAGAAGTTTTGTTGTAAATAAATCTTTTTCTATAGATTGATCCTTTGCTGTTGACAGATCCTGCGCTGTAGATAGATCTTTTGCTGTAGATAGATCCTTTGCTTAAGATAGATCCTTAAATGTAGATTTATCCTTTGCTGTAGAGAGATCCTTTGCAGTAGATAAATCTTTGACTGTAAACAGATCCTTTGCTGTAGATAGATCCTTCGCAGTAGATAGATCCTTTACTGTAGATAGATACTTTGCTGTAGATTGATCCTTTGCTGTTGACAGATCCTGCGTTGTAGAAAGATCCTTTGGTGAGGACAGATTCTTTGCTGTAGATAGATACCTTACTGAAGATAGATCACTTTGCTGTAGATAGATCCTTCGCTGTAGATAGATCCTTTGCTGTATAAAGTTCTGCTGTTGTAAATAGATTTTTTGTTGTAGATAGATCATTGGCTTCAGATAGATCCTTTGCTGTAGATAGATCCTTTGCTTGAGATAGATCCTTAACTTTAGATTGATCCTATGCTGTAGAGAGATCCTTTGCAGTGGATAAATCCTTGACTGTAGATAGATCCTTTGCTGTAGATAGATCCTTTGCTGTAGATAGATCCTTTGCTGTAGACAGATCCTTTGCTGTAGATAGATTCTTTGCTGAAGATAGTTTCTTTGCTTTAGATAGATTCTTTGCAGCAGATGTATCCTATGCAGTAGATAGATCCATTACTGTACATAGATCCTATGCTGTATAAAGATCCTTTGCTGAAGATAAATCCTTTGCTGTAGATAGATCCTTTGCTGCAGATAGATCCTTTGCTGTAGATAGATCCTTTTCTGCAGATAGATCCCTCATTCTTGATAGATCTTTTGCTGTAGATGCTCCTTTACTGTAAATAGATCCTTTGCTGTAGATAGATCCTTTACTGTAGATAGGTCCTTTGCTGTAGATAGATCCTTTGCTGTAGATAGATCCTTTTCAGTAGATAGATCCTTTACTGTAGATAGATCCTTTGCTGTGGATGGAGCCTTATCTGTAGATAGATCATTTGCTGAAGATAAATCGTTTGCTGTAGATAGATACTTTGCTGTTGATAGATCCTTTACTGTAGATAGATCCTTTGCTGTAGATAGCTCCTTTGCTGTATATAGATCCTTTGCTGTAGATAGATCCTATGCTGTAGATAGATTCTTTACTGCTGATAGATTCTTTGCTGTACATAGATTCTTAGTTGTAGATAGAACATTTGCTGTAGATAGATCCTTTAGTAGATAGATCATTTGCTGTAGATAGATCCTTTGTTGTAGATAGATCTTTCGCTGTAGATAGATCCTTTTCTGTAGATAGATCCTTTTCTGTGGATAGATCCTTTGCTGTAAATTAATAAATAAATCCTGTGCCGTAGATAGATCCTTTGCCGTAGATAGATCATTTGCTGTAGATAGATCCTTTGTTGTAGATAGATCCTTCGCTGTAGATAGATCCTTTTCTGTAGATAGATCCTTTTCTGTAGATAGATCCTTTACTGTAGATAAAACCTTCGCTGTAGATAGATCCTTTTCTGTAGATAGATCCTTTTCTGTAGATAGATCCTTTACTGTAGATAAAACCTTTGCTGTTGATAGATCCCATACTGTAAATAGATCCCTTGCTGTAGATAGATCCTTTGCTGTTGACAGATCTTTTGCTGTAGAAAGATCCTTTGGTGTAGATAGATTCTTTGCTGAAGATAGATCCCTAGATGTAGATAGAACACTTTGCTGTAGATAGATCATTTGCTGTAGATAGATCCCTTATTGTTGATAGATCTTTTGCTGTAGATAGCTCCTTTACTGTAAATAGATCCTTTGCTGTAGATAGATCCTTTCCTGTAGATAAATCCTTTGCTGTAGATAGATTTTTTGCTGTAGATAGAACTTTTGTTGTAAATATATCTTTTGCTAAAGATTGATCCTCTGCTGTTGATAGATCCTGTGCTGTAAAAAATCACTTGGTGTAGACAGATTCTTTGCTGTAGATAGATTTCTTACTGAAGATAGATCACTTTGCTGTAGATAGATCCTTTGCTGTAGATAGATCCATTAGTGTATAAAGTTCTGCTGTTGTAAATAGATCCTTTGTTGTAGATAGATCATTGGCTTTAGATAGATATTTTGCTGTAGATAGATCCTTTGCTTAAGATAGATCCTAAACTGTAGATTGATCCTTTGCTGTAGAGAGATCCTATGCAGTAGATAAATCCTTGACTGTAGATAGATCCTTTGCTGTAGATAGATCCTTTTCTGTAGATAGATCCTTTGCTGTAGATAGATCCTTTGCTGTAGATAGACTCTTTGCTGAATATAGATTCTTTGCTGTATATAGATTCTTTGCAGTAGATGTATCCTATGCAGAAGATAGATCCATTACTGTACATAGATCCTATGCTGTATAAAGATCCTTTGCTGAAGATAGATCCTTTGCTGTAGATAGATCCTTTGCTGCAGATAGATCCCTCATTGTTGATAGATCTTTTGCTGTATAACGATCCTTTGCTGAACATAGATTCTTTGCTGTAGATAGATCCTTTGCTGCAAATAGATCCCTCATTGTTGATAGATCTTTTACTATAGATAGCTCCTTCGCTGTAGATAGATCCTTTGCTGCAGATAGATCCCTCATTGTTGATAGATCATTTGCTGTAGATAGCTCCTTTACTGTAAATAGATCCTTTGCTGTAGATAGATCCTTTCCTGTAGATAGATCCTTTGCTGTAGATAGATCCTTTCCTGTAGATAGAACTTTTGTTGTAAATAGATCTTTTGTTATAGATTGATCCTTTGCTGTTGATAGATCCTTAACTGTAGATGGATCCTTTGCTGTATATAGTCCCATTACTTTAGATAGATCATTGTCATTAGATTGATCCTTTGCTGTAGATAGATCATTTGCTGTAGATAGATTATCTGCTGAACATAGATTGTTTGCTGTAGATAGATTCTTTGTAGTAGATAGATCTTTTACTGTAGATAGATCCTTAGCTGTAGATAGATCTAAGATCCTTTGCTGTAAATAAATAAATAAATCCTTTACCTTTGCCGTAGATAGATCCCTTGCCGTAGATAGATCCTTTGCTGTAGATAGATCCTTTGCTGTAGATAGATTCTTCGCTGTAGATAGATTTTTTTCTGTAGATAGATCCTTTTCTGTAGATAGATCTTTTATTGTAGATAAAACCGTTGCTGTAGATAGATCTCATACTGAAGATTGATCCTTTGCTGTAGAAAAATCCTCTGCTGTAGAAAGATCTCCTGCTGTGAATAGATCCATTGCTGTTGATAGATCCTTTGCTGTTGACAGATCTTTCGCTGTAGAAAGATCCTTTGCTGTATAAAGTTCTGCTGTTGTAAATAGATTTTTTGTTGTAGATAGATCATTGGCTTTAGATAGATCCTTTGCTGTTGATAGATCCTTTGCTTAAGATAGATCATTAACTTTAGATTGATTCTATGCTGTAGAGAGATCCTTTGCAGTAGATAAATCCTTGACTGTAGATAGATCCTTTGCTGTAGATAGATCCTTTGCTGTAGATAGATCCTTTGCTGTAGATTGATCCTTTGCTGTAGATAAATTCTTTGCTGAAGATAGTTTCTTTGCTGTAGATAGATTCTTTGCAGCAGATGTATCCTATGCAGTAGATAGATCCATTGCTGTACATAGATCCTATGCTGTATAAAGATCCTTTGCTGAAGATATATCCTTTGCTGTAGATAGATACTTTGCTGCAGATAGATCCCTCATTGTTGATAGATCTTTTGCTGTAGATTACTCCTTCACTCTAAATAGATCCTTTGCTGTAGATAGATCCCTTGCTATGGATTGATCATATGATGTAGATAGATCCTTTACTGTAGATAGGTCCTTTGCTGTAGATAGATCCTTTGCTGTAGATAGATCCTTTTCAGTAGATAGATCCTTTACTGTAGATAGATCCTTTGCTGTGGATGGAGCCTTATCTGTAGATAGATCATTTGCTGAAGATAAATCGTTTGCTGTAGATAGATACTTTGCTGTTGATAGATCCTTTACTGTAGATAGATCCTTTGCTGTAGATAGATCCTTTACTGAAGATAGATCCTTTGCTGTAAATAGATCCTATGCTGTAGATAGATTCTTTACTGCTGATAGATTCTTTGCTGTACATAGATTCTTAGTTGTAGATAGAACATTTGCTGTAGATAGATCCTTGTAGTAGATAGATCATTTGCTGTAGATAGATCCTTTGTTGTAGATAGATCCTTCGCTGTAGATAGATCCTTTTCTGTAGATAGATCCTTTTCTGTAGATAGATCCTTTGCTGTAAATAAATAAATAAATCCTGTGCCGTAGATAGATCTCTTGCCGTAGATAGATCATTTGCTGTAGATAGATCATTTGTTGTAGATAGATCCTTCGCTGTAGATAGATCCTTTTCAGTGGATAGATCCTTTTCTGTAGATAGATCCTTTACTGTAGATAAAACCTTTGCTGTTGATAGATCCCATACTGTAAATAGATTCTTTGCTGTAGATAGATCCTTTGCTGTAGAAAGATCCTCTGCTGTAGAAAGATCTTCTGCTGTAAATAGATCCCTTGCTGTAGATAGATCCATTGCTGTTGACAGATCTTTTGCTGTAGAAAGATCCTTGGGTGTAGACAGATTCTTTGCTGAAGATAGATCCCTTACTGTAGATAGAACACTTTGCTGTAGATAGATCATTTGCTGTAGATAGATCCCTTATTGTTGATAGACATTTTGCTGTAGATAGCTCCTTTACTGTAAATAGATCCTTTGCTGTTGATAGATCCTTTCCTGTAGATAAATCCTTTGCTGTAGATATAATTTTTGCTGTAGATAGAACTTTTGTTGTAAATATATCTTTTGCTAAAGATTGATCCTCTGCTGTTGATAGATCCTGTGCTGTAAAAAATCCTTTGGTGTAGACAGATTCTTTGCTGTAGATAGATCTCTTACTGAAGATAGATCACTTTGCTGTAGATAGATCCTTTGCTGTAGATAGATCCATTAGTGTATAAAGTTCTGCTGTTGTAAATAGATCCTTTGTTGTAGATAGATCATTGGCTTTAGATAGATATTTTGCTGTAGATAGATCCTTTGCTTAAGATAGATCCTTAACTGTAGATTGATCCTTTGCTGTAGAGAGATCCTATGCAGTAGATAAATCCTTGACTGTAGATAGATCCTTTGCTGTAGATAGATCCTTTTCTGTAGATAGATCCTTTGCTGTAGATAGATCCTTTGCTGTAGATAGATTCTTTGCTGAAGATAGATTCTTTGCTGTAGATAGATTCTTTGCAGTAGATGTATCCTATGCAGAAGATAGATCCATTACTGTACATAGATCCTCTGCTGTATATAGATCCTTTGCTGAAGATAGATACTTTGCTGTAGATAGATCCTTTGCTGCAGATAGATCCCTCATTGTTGATAGATCTTTTGCAGTATAAAGATCCTCTGCTGAACATAGATTTTTTGCTGTAGATAGATCCTTTGCTGCAGATAGATCCCTCATTGTTGATAGATCATTTGTTGTAGATAGCTCCTTTACTGTAAATAGATCCTTTGCTGTAGATAGATCTTTTCCTGTAGATAGATCCTTTGCTGTAGATAGATCCTTTCCTGTAGATAGAATTTTTGTTGTAAATAGATCTTTTGTTATAGATTGATCCTTTGCTGTTGATAGATCATTTGCTGTAGATAGATTATCTGCTGAACATAGATTGTTTGCTGTAGATAGATTCTTTGTTGTAGATAGATCCTTTGCTGTAGACAGATCCTTTGCAGTAGATAGATCCTTTACTGTAGATGGATCCTTTGCTGTAGATAGATTCTTAGCTGTACTTAGATTCTTTGTTGTAGATAGATCCTTTTCTGTAGATAGATCCTTTGTAGTAGATAGATCTTTTACTGTAGATAGATCCTTAGCTGTAGATAGATCAAAGATCCTTTGCTGTAAATAAATAAATAAATCCTTCGCCGTAGATAGATCCCTTGCCGTAGATAGATCCTTTGCTGTAGATAGATCCTTTGCTGTAGAAAAATCCTCTGCTGTAGAAAGATTTCCTGCTGTAAATAGATCCATTGCTGTAGATAGATCCTTTGCTGTTGACAGATCTTTCGCTGTAGAAAGATCCTTTGGTGTAGATAGATTCTTTGCTGAAGATAGATCCCTCACTGTAGATAGATCACTTTGCTGTTGATAGATCATTTGCTGTAGATTGATCCCTTACTGTAGATAGATCACTTTGCTATAGATAGATCCTTTGCTGAAGGTAGATCCTTTGCTGTAGATAGATCCTTTGCAGTAGATAGATCCTTTGCTGTAGATAGATACTTTGCTGTAGATTGATCCTTTGCTGTTGACAGATCCTGCGTTGTAGAAAGATCCTTTGATGAAAACAGATACTTTGCTGTAGATAGATACCTTACTGAAGATAGATCACTTTGCTGTAGATAGATCCTTCGCTGTAGATAGATCCTTTGCTGTATAAAGTTCTGCTGTTGTAAATAGATTTTTTGTTGTAGATAGATCATTGGCTTTAGATAGATCCTTTGCTGTAGATAGATCCTTTGCTTAAGATAGATCCATAACTTTAGATTGATCCTATGCTGTAGAGAGATCCTTTGCAGTAGATAAATCCTTGACTGTAGATAGATCCTTTGCTGTAGATAGATCCTTTGCTGTAGATAGATCCTTTGCTGTATAAAGATCCTTTGCTGAGGATAGATCCTTTTCTGTAGATAGATCCTTTGCTGCAGATAGATCCCTCATTGTTGATAGATCTTTTGCTGTAGATAGCTCTTTTACTGTAAATAGATCCTTTGCTGTAGATAGATCCCTTGCTGTGGATTGATCATATGATGTAGATAGATCCTTCACTGTAGATAGGTCCTTTGCTGTAGATAGATCCTTTGCTGTAGATAGATCCTTTACTGTAGATAGATCCTTGCTGTAGATAGATCCTTTGCTGTAGATAGATCCTTTGCTATAGATAGATCCTATGCTGTAGATAGATTCTTTACTGCTGATAGATTCTTTGCTGTACATAGATTCTTTGTTGTAGATAGAACATTTGCTGTAGATAGATCCTTTGTAGTAGATAGATCATTTGCTGTAGATAGATCCTTTGCTGTAGATAGATCCTTCGCTGTAGATAGAACATTTGCTGTAGATAGATCCTTTGTAGTAGATAGATCATTTGCTGTAGATAGATCCTTTGCTGTAGATAGATCCTTTTCAGTAGATAGATCCTTTACTGTAGATAGATCCTTTGCTGTGGATGGAGCCTTATCTGTAGATAGATCATTTGCTGAAGATAAATCGTTTGCTGTAGATAGATACTTTGCTGTTGATAGATCCTTTACTGTAGATAGATCCTTTGCTGTAGATAGATCCTTTGCTGTATATAGATCCTTTGCTGTAGATAGATCCTATGCTGTAGATAGATTCTTTACTGCTGATAGATTCTTTGCTGTACATAGATTCTTAGTTGTAGATAGAACATTTGCTGTAGATAGATCCTTGTAGTAGATAGATCATTTGCTGTAGATAGATCCTTTGTTGTAGATAGATCTTTCGCTGTAGATAGATCCTTTTCTGTAGATAGATCCTTTTCTGTAGATAGATCCTTTGCTGTAAATTAATAAATAAATCCTGTGCCGTAGATAGATCCTTTGCCGTAGATAGATCATTTGCTGTAGATAGATCCTTTGTTGTAGATAGATCCTTCGCTGTAGATAGATCCTTTTCTGTAGATAGATCCTTTTCTGTAGATAGATCCTTTACTGTAGATAAAACCTTCGCTGTAGATAGATCCTTTTCTGTAGATAGATCCTTTTCTGTAGATAGATCCTTTACTGTAGATAAAACCTTTGCTGTTGATAGATCCCATACTGTTAATAGATCCCTTGCTGTAGATAGATCCTTTGCTGTTGACAGATCTTTTGCTGTGGAAAGATCCTTTGGTGTAGATAGATTCTTTGCTGAAGATAGATCCCTTGATGTAGATAGAACACTTTGCTGTAGATAGATCATTTGCTGTAGATAGATCCCTTATTGTTGATAGATCTTTTGCTGTAGATAGCTCCTTTACTGTGAATAGATCCTTTGCTGTAGATAGATCCTTTCCTGTAGATAAATCCTTTGCTGTAGATAGATTTTTTGCTGTAGATAGAACTTTTGTTGTAAATATATCTTTTGCTAAAGATTGATCCTCTGCTGTTGATAGATCCTGTGCTGTAAAAAATCACTTGGTGTAGACAGATTCTTTGCTGTAGATAGATCTCTTACTGAAGATAGATCACTTTGCTGTAGATAGATCCTTTGCTGTAGATAGATCCATTAGTGTATAAAGTTCTGCTGTTGTAAATAGATCCTTTGTTGTAGATAGATCATTGGCTTTAGATAGATATTTTGCTGTAGATAGATCCTTTGCTTAAGATAGATCCTAAACTGTAGATTGATCATTTGCTGTAGAGAGATCCTATGCAGTAGATAAATCCTTGACTGTAGATAGATCCTTTGCTGTAGATAGATCCTTTTCTGTAGATAGATCCTTTGCTGTAGATAGATCCTTTGCTGTAGATAGACTCTCTGCTGAATATAGATTCTTTGCTGTATATAGATTCTTTGCAGTAGATGTATCCTATGCAGAAGATAGATCCATTACTGTACATAGATCCTATGCTGTATAAAGATCCTTTGCTGAAGATAGATCCTTTGCTGTAGATAGATCCTTTGCTGCAGATAGATCCCTCATTGTTGATAGATCTTTTGCTGTATAACGATCCTTTGCTGAACATAGATTCTTTGCTGTAGATAGATCCTTTGCTGCTGATAGATCCCTCATTGTTGATAGATCTTTTACTTTAGATAGCTCCTTCGCTGTAGATAGATCCTTTGCTGCAGATAGATCCTTTCCTGTAGATAGATCCTTTGCTGTAGATAGATCCTTTCCTGTAGATAGAACTTTTGTTGTAAATAGATCTTTTGTTATAGATTGATCCTTTGCTGTTGATAGATCCTTAACTGTAGATGGATCCTTTGCTGTATATAGTCCCATTACTTTAGATAGATCATTGTCATTAGATTGATCCTTTGCTGTAGATAGATCATTTGCTGTAGATAGATTATCTGCTGAACATAGATTGTTTGCTGTAGATAGATTCTTTGTAGTAGATAGATCTTTTACTGTAGATAGATCCTTAGCTGTAGATAGATCTAAGATCCTTTGCTGTAAATAAATAAATAAATCCTTTACCTTTGCCGTAGATAGATCTCTTGCCGTAGATAGATCCTTTGCTGTAGATAGATCCTTTGCTGTAGATAGATTCTTCGCTGTAGATAGATTTTTTTCTGTAGATAGATCCTTTTCTGTAGATAGATCTTTTATTGTAGATAAAACCGTTGCTGTAGATAGATCTCATACTGAAGATTGATCCTTTGCTGTAGAAAAATCCTCTGCTGTAGAAAGATCTCCTGCTGTGAATAGATCCATTGCTGTTGATAGATCCTTTGCTGTTGACAGATCTTTCGCTGTAGAAAGATCCTTTGCTGTATAAAGTTCTGCTGTTGTAAATAGATTTTTTGTTGTAGATAGATCATTGGCTTTAGATAGATCCTTTGCTGTTGATAGATCCTTTGCTTAAGATAGATCATTAACTTTAGATTGATTCTATGCTGTAGAGAGATCCTTTGCAGTAGATAAATCCTTGACTGTAGATAGATCCTTTGCTGTAGATAGATCCTTTGCTGTAGATAGATCCTTTGCTGTAGATTGATCCTTTGCTGTAGATAAATTCTTTGCTGAAGATAGTTTCTTTGCTGTAGATAGATTCTTTGCAGCAGATGTATCCTATGCAGTAGATAGATCCATTGCTGTACATAGATCCTATGCTGTATAAAGATCCTTCGCTGAAGATATATCCTTTGCTGTAGATAGATACTTTGCTGCAGATAGATCCCTCATTTTTGATAGATCTTTTGCTGTAGATAGCTCCTTCACTCTAAATAGATCCTTTGCTGTAGATAGGTCCTTTGCTGTAGATAGATCCTTTGCTGTAGATAGATCCTTTTCAGTAGATAGATCCTTTACTGTAGATAGATCCTTTGCTGTGGATGGAGCCTTATCTGTAGATAGATCATTTGCTGAAGATAAATCGTTTGCTGTAGATAGATACTTTGCTGTTGATAGATCCTTTACTGTAGATAGATCCTTTGCTGTAGATAGATCCTTTACTGAAGATAGATCCTTTGCTGTAGATAGATCCTATGCTGTAGATAGATTCTTTACTGCTGATAGATTCTTTGCTGTACATAGATTCTTAGTTGTAGATAGAACATTTGCTGTAGATAGATCCTTGTAGTAGATAGATCATTTGCTGTAGATAGATCCTTTGTTGTAGATAGATCCTTCGCTGTAGATAGATCCTTTTCTGTAGATAGATCCTTTTCTGTAGATAGATCCTTTGCTGTAAATAAATAAATAAATCCTGTGCCGTAGATAGATCTCTTGCCGTAGATAGATCATTTGCTGTAGATAGATCCTTTGTTGTAGATAGATCCTTCGCTGTAGATAGATCCTTTTCTGTGGATAGATCCTTTTCTGTAGATAGATCCTTTACTGTAGATAGATCCTTTGCTGTAGATAGATCCTTTACTGAAGATAGATCCTTTGCTGTAGATAGATCCTATGCTGTAGATAGATTCTTTACTGCTGATAGATTCTTTGCTGTACATAGATTCTTAGTTGTAGATAGAACATTTGCTGTAGATAGATCCTTGTAGTAGATAGATCATTTGCTGTAGATAGATCCTTTGTTGTAGATAGATCCTTCGCTGTAGATAGATCCTTTTCTGTAGATAGATCCTTTTCTGTAGATAGATCCTTTGCTGTAAATAAATAAATAAATCCTGTGCCGTAGATAGATCTCTTGCCGTAGATAGATCATTTGCTGTAGATAGATCCTTTGCTGTAGAAAGATCCTCTGCTGTAGAAAGATCTTCTGCTGTAAATAGATCCCTTGCTGTAGATAGATCCTTTGCTGTTGACAGATCTTTTACTGTAGAAAGATCCTTGGGTGTAGATAGATTCTTTGCTGAAGATAGATCCCTTACTGTAGATAGAACACTTTGCTGTAGATAGATCATTTGCTGTAGATAGATCCCTTATTGTTGATAGATATTTTGCTGTAGATAGCTCCTTTACTGTAAATAGATCCTTTGCTGTTGATAGATCCTTTCCTGTAGATAAATCCTTTGCTGTAGATATAATTTTTGCTGTAGATAGAACTTTTGTTGTAAATATATCTTTTGCTAAAGATTGATCCTCTGCTGTTGATAGATCCTGTGCTGTAAAAAATCCTTTGGTGTAGACAGATTCTTTGCTGTAGATAGATCTCTTACTGAAGATAGATCACTTTGCTGTAGATAGATCCTTTGCTGTAGATAGATCCATTAGTGTATAAAGTTCTGCTGTTGTAAATAGATCCTTTGTTGTAGATAGATCATTGGCTTTAGATAGATATTTTGCTGTAGATAGATCCTTTGCTTAAGATAGATCCTTAACTGTAGATTGATCCTTTGCTGTAGAGAGATCCTATGCAGTAGATAAATCCTTGACTGTAGATAGATCCTTTGCTGTAGATAGATCCTTTTCTGTAGATAGATCCTTTGCTGTAGATAGATCCTTTGCTGTAGATAGATTCTTTGCTGAAGATAGATTCTTTGCTGTAGATAGATTCTTTGCAGTAGATGTATCCTATGCAGAAGATAGATCCATTACTGTACATAGATCCTCTGCTGTATATAGATCTTTTGCTGAAGATAGATACTTTGCTGTAGATAGATCCTTTGCTGCAGATAGATCCCTCATTGTTGATAGATCTTTTGCTGTATAAAGATCCTCTGCTGAACATAGATTCTTTGCTGTAGATAGATCCTTTGCTGCAGATAGATCCCTCATTGTTGATAGATCATTTGCTGTAGATAGCTCCTTTACTGTAAATAGATCCTTCGCTGTAGATAGATCCTTTCCTGTAGATAGATCCTTTGCTGTAGATAGATCCTTTCCTGTAGATAGAATTTTTGTTGTAAATAGATCTTTTGTTATAGATTGATCCTTTGCTGTTGATAGATCCTTAACTGTAGATGGATCCTTTGCTGTATATAGTCCCGTTACTTTAGATAGATCATTGTCATTAGATTGATCCTTTGCTGTAGATAGATCATTTGCTGTAGATAGATTATCTGCTGAACATAGATTGTTTGCTGTAGATAGATTCTTTGTTGTAGATAGATCCTTTGCTGTAGACAGATCCTTTGCAGTAGATAGATCCTTTACTGTAGATGGATCCTTTGCTGTAGATAGATTCTTAGCTGTACTTAGATTCTTTGTTGTAGATAGATCCTTTTCTGTAGATAGATCCTTTGTAGTAGATAGATCTTTTACTGTAGATAGATCCTTAGCTGTAGATAGATCAAAGATCCTTTGCTGTAAATAAATAAATAAATCCTTTGCCGTAGATAGATCCCTTGCCGTAGATAGATCCTTTGCTGTAGATAGATCCTTTGCTGTAGAAAAATCCTCTGCTTTAGAAAGATTTCCTGCTGTAAATAGATCCATTGCTGTAGATAGATCCTTTGCTGTTGACAGATCTTTCGCTGTAGAAAGATCCTTTGGTGTAGATAGATTCTTTGCTGAAGATAGATCCCTTACTGTTGATAGATCACTTTGCTGTTGATAGATCATTTGCTGTAGATTGATCCCTTACTGTAGATAGATCACTTTGCTATAGATAGATCCTTTGCTGAAGGTAGATCCTTTGCTGTAGATAGATCCTTTGCAGTAGATAGATCCTTTGCTGTAGATAGATACTTTGCTGTAGATTGATCCTTTGCTGTTGACAGATCCTGCGTTGTAGAAAGATCCTTTGATGAAAACAGATACTTTGCTGTAGATAGATACCTTACTGAAGATAGATCACTTTGCTGTAGATAGATCCTTCGCTGTAGATAGATCCTTTGCTGTATAAAGTTCTGCTGTTGTAAATAGATTTTTTGTTGTAGATAGATCATTGGCTTTAGATAGATCCTTTGCTGTAGATAGATCCTTTGCTTAAGATAGATCCTTAACTCCAGATTGATCCTATGCTGTAGAGAGATCCTTTGCAGTAGATAAATCCTTGACTGTAGATAGATCCTTTGCTGTAGATAGATCCTTTGCTGTAGATAGATCCTTTGCTGTATAAAGATCCTTTGCTGAGGATAGATCCTTTTCTGTAGATAGATCCTTTGCTGCAGATAGATCCCTCATTGTTGATAGATCTTTTGCTGTAGATAGCTCTTTTACTGTAAATAGATCCTTTGCTGTAGATAGATCCCTTGCTGTGGATTGATCATATGATGTAGATAGATCCTTCACTGTAGATAGGTCCTTTGCTGTAGATAGATCCTTTGCTGTAGATAGATCCTTTACTGTAGATAGATCCTTGCTGTAGATAGATCCTTTGCTGTAGATAGATCCTTTGCTATAGATAGATCCTATGCTGTTGATAGATTCTTTACTGCTGATAGATTCTTTGCAGTACATAGATTCTTTGTTGTAGATAGAACATTTGCTGTAGATAGATCCTTTGTAGTAGATAGATCATTTGCTGTAGATAGATCCTTTGCTGTAGATAGATCCTTCACTGTAGATAGAACATTTGCTGTAGATAGATCCTTTGTAGTAGATAGATCATTTGCTGTAGATAGATCCTTTGCTGTAGATAGATCCTTCGCTGTAGATATATCCTTTTCTGTAGATAGATCCTTTTCTGTAGATAGATCCTTTGCTGTAAATAAATAAATAAATCCTGTGCCGTAGGTAGATCCCTTGCCGTAGATAGATCATTTGCTGTAGATAGATCCTTTTTTGTAGATAGATCCTTCGCTGTAGATAGATCCTTTGCTGTTAACAGATCTTTTGCTGTACAAAGATCCTTTGCTGTAGATAGATCCTTTGCTTAAGATAGATCCTTAACTTTAGATTGATCCTATGCTGTAGAGAGATCCTTTGCAGTAGATAAATCCTTGACTGTAGATAGAATCTTTGCTGTAGATAGATCCTTTGCTGTAGATAGATCCTTTGCTGTAGATAGATCCTTTGCTGTAGATAGATTCTTTGCTGAAGATAGTTTCTTTGCTGTAGATAGATTCTCTGCAGCAGATGTATCCAATGCAGTAGATAGATCCATTACTGTACATAGATCCTATGCTGTATAAAGATCCTTTGCTGAGGATATATTCTTTGCTGTAGATAGATCCTTTGCTGCAGATAGATCCCTCATTGTTGATAGATCTTTTGCTGTAGATAGCTCCTTTACTGTAAATAGATCCTTTGCTGTAGATAGATCCCTTGCTGTGGATTGATCATATGATGTAGATAGATCCTTCACTGTAGATAGGTCCTTTGCTGTAGATAAATCCTTTGCTGTAGATAGATCCTTTTCAGTAGATAGATCCTTTACTGTAGATAGATCCTTTGCTGTGGTTAGATCCTTATCTCTAGATAGATCCTTTGCTGTAGATAAATCGTTTGCTGTAGATAGATACTTTGCTGTAGATAGATCCTTTACTGTAGATAGATCCTCTGCTGTAGATAGATCCTTTGCTGTAGATAGATCCTTTGCTGTAGATAGATCTTATGCTGTAGATAGATTTTTTACTGCTGATATATTCTTTGCTGTACATAGATTCTTTGTTGTAGATAGAATATTTGCTGTAGATAGATCCTTTGTAGTAGAAAGATCATTTGCTGTAGATAGATCCTTTGCTGTAGATAGATCCTTCGCTGTAAATATATCCTTTTCTGTAGATATATCCTTTTCTGTAGATAGATCCATTGCTGTAAATAAATAAATAAATCCCGTGCCGTAGGTAGATCCCTTGCCATAGATAGATCATTTGCTGTAGATAGATCTTTTGCTGTAGATAGATCCTTTGCTGTAGATAGATCCTTTTCTGTAGATAGATCCTTTGCTGTAGATAGATCCTTTGCTGTAGATAGATTCTTTGCTGAAGATAGATTCTTTGCTGTAGATAGATTCTTTGCAGTAGATGCATCCTATGCAGAAGATAGATCCATTACTGTACATAGATCCTGTGCTGTATATAGATCCTTTGCTGAAGATAGATACTTTGCTGTAGATAGATCCTTTGCTGCAGATAGATCCCTCATTGTTGATAGATCTTTTGCTGTATAAAAATCCTTTGCTGAAGATAGATCCTTTGCTGTAAATAGATCCTTTGCTGCAGATAGATCCCTCATTGTTTATAGATCTTTTGCTGTAAATAGCTCCTTGGTGTACATAGATCCTTTGCTGCAGATAGATCTCTCATTGTTGATAGATCATTTTCTGTAGATAGCTCCTTTACTGTAAATAGATCCTTTGCTGTAGATAGATCCTTTCCTGTAAATAGATCCTTTGCTGTAGATAGATCCTTTGCTGTAGATAGATTCTTTTGCTGTAGATAGATTCTTCGCTGTAGATAGATCCTTTTCTGTAGATAGATCCTTTTCTGTAGATAGATCTTTTATTGTAGATAAAACCGTTGCTGTAGATAGATCCCATACTGAAAATAGATCCTTTGCTGTAGATAGATCCTTTGCTGTAGAAAAATCCTCTGCTGTAGAAAGATCTCCTGCTGTAAATAGATCCATTGCTGTAGATAGATCCTTTGCTGTTGACAGATCTTTCGCTGTAGAAACATCCTTTGGTGTAGATAGATTCTTTGCTGAAGATAGATCCCTTATTGTAGATAGATCACTTTGCTGTAGATAGATCCCTTACTGTAGATAGATCACTTTGCTGTAGATAGATCCTTTGCTGAAGGTAGATCCTTTGCTGTAGATAGATCCTTTGCTGCTGATAGATCCCTTATTGTTGATAGATCCTTTGCTGTAGATATATTCTTTGCTTTAGATTGAACTTTTGTTGTAAATAGATCTTTTGCTATAGATTGATCCTTTGCTGTTGACAGATCCTGCACTGTAGAAAGATCTTTTGGTGTAGACAGATTCTTTTCTGTAGATAGATCCCTTACTGAAAATAGATCACTATGCTGTAGATAGATCCTTTGCTGTAGACAGATCCTATGCTGTATAAAGTTCTGCTGTTGTAAATAGATCCAATTTTGTAGATAGATCATTGGCTTCAGATAGATCCTTTGCTGTAGATAGATCATTTGCTGAAGATAGATACTTTGCTGTAGATAGATCCTTTGCTGCAGATAGATCCCTCATTGTTGATAGATCTTTTGCTGTATAAAGATCCTTTGCTGAAGATAGATCCTTTGCTGTAGATAGATCCTTTGCTGCAGATAGATCCCTCATTGTTGATAGATCTTTTGCTGTAAATAGCTCCTTGGTGTAGATAGATCCTTTGCTGCAGATAGATCCCTCATTTTTGATAGATTATTTTCTGTAGATAGCTCCTTTACTGTAAATAGATCCTTTGCTGTAGATAGATCCTTTCCTGTAAATAGATCCTTTGCTGTTGAAAGATCCTTAACTGTAGATGGATAATTTGCTGTATATAGTCCCGTTACTTTAGATAGATCATTGTCTGTAGATTGATCCTTTGCTGTAGATAGATCATTTGCTGTAGATAGATTATCTGCTGAACATAGATTACTTGTTGTAGATAGATTCTTTGTTGTAGATAGATCCTTTGATGTAGACAGACCCTTTGCAGTAGATAGATTCTTTACTGTAGATAGATCCTTTGCTGTAGATAGATTCCTTGCTGTACATAGATTATTTGTTGTAGATAGATCCTTTGCTGTAGATAGATCCTTTGTAGTAGATAGATCTTTTACTGTAGATAAAACCGTTGCTGTAGATAGATCCCATACTGAAAATAGATCCTTTGCTGTAGATAGATCCTTTGCTGTAGAAAAATTCTCTGCTGTAGAAAGATCTCCTGCTGTAAATAGTTCCATTGATGTAGATAGATCCTTTGCTGTTGACAGATCTTTCGCTGTAGAAAGATCCTTTGGTGGAGATAGATTCTTTGCTGAAGATAGATCCCTTACTGTAGATAGATCACTTTGCAGTAGATAGATCCTTTGCTGAAGATAGATCCTTTGCTGTAGATAGATCCTTTGCTGCAGATAGATCCCTTATTGTTGATAGATCCTTTGCTGTAGATAGATTCTTTGCAGTAGATAGAACTTTTGTTGTAAATAGATCTTTTGCTATAGATTGATCTTTTGCTGTTGACAGATCCTGCACTGTAGAAAGATCTTTTGGTGTAGACAGATTCTTTTCTGTAGATAGATCCCTTACTGAAAATAGATCACTATGCTGTAGATAGATCCTTTGCTGTAGACAGATCCTATGCTGTATAAAGTTCTGCTGTTGTAAATAGATTCTTTTTTGTAGATAGATCATTGGCTTTAGATAGATCCTTTGCTGTAGATAGATCCTTTGCTTAAGATAGATCCTTAAATGTAGATTGATCCTTTGCTGTAGAGAGATCCTTTGCAGTAGATAAATCCATGACTGTAAACAGATCCTTTGCTGTAGATAGATCCTTTGCAGTAGATAGATCCTTTGCTGTAGATAGATACTTTGCTGTAGATTGAGCCTTTGCTGTTGGCAGATCCTGCGTTGTAGAAAGATCCTTTGGTGAAGACAGATTCTTTGCTGTAGATAGATACCTTACTGAAGATAGATCACTTTGCTGTAATTAGATCCTTCACTGTAGATAGATCCTTTGCTGTATAAAGTTCTGCTGTTGTAAATAGATTCTTTTTTGTAGATAGATCATTGGCTTTAGATAGATCCTTTGCTGTAGATAGATCCTTTGCTTTAGATAGATCCTTAACTTTAGATTGATCCTATGCTGTAGAGAGATCCTTTGCAGTAAATAAATCCTTGACTGTAGATAGATCCTTTGCTGTAGATAGATCCTTTGCTGTAGATAGATCCTTTGCTGTAGATAGATCCTTTGCTGTAGATAGATCCTTTGCTGTAGATAGATTCTTTGCTGAAGATAGTTTCTTTGCTGTAGATAGATTCTCTGCAGCAGATGTATCCAATGCAGTAGATAGATCCATTACTGTACATAGATATTATGCTGTATAAAGATCCTTTACTGTAAATAGATCCTTTGCTGTAGATAGATCCCTTGCTGTTGATTGATCATATGATGTAGATAGATCCTTCACTGTAGATAGGTCATTTGCTGTAGATAGATCCTTTGCTGTAGATAGATCCTTTTCAGTTGATAGATCCTTTACTGTAGATAGATCCTTTGCTGTGGATAGATCCTTATCTGTAGATAGATCCTTTTCTGTAGATAAATCGTTTGCTGTAGATAGATACTTTGCTGTAGATAGATCCTTTACTTTTGATAGATCCTTTGCTGTAGATAGATCCTTTGCTGTAGATAGATCCTTTGCTGTAGATAGATCCTATGCTGTAGTGAGATTCTTTACTGCTGATAGATTCTTTGCTGTACATAGATTCTTTGTTGTAGATAGAATATTTGCTGTAGATAGATCCTTTGTAGTAGATAGATCATTTGCTGTAGATAGATCCTTTGCTGTAGATAGATTCTTCGCTGTAGATATATCCTTTTCTGTAGATAGATCCTTTTCTGTAGATAGATTCTTTGCTGTAAATAAATAAATAAATCCTGTGCCGTAGGTAGATCCCTTGCCGTAGATAGATCATTTGCTGTAGATAGATCCTTTGTTGTAGATAGATCCTTCGCTGTAAATAGATCCTTTTCTGTAGATAGATCCTTTTCTGTAGATAGATCCTTTTCTGTAGATAGATCCCTCATTGTTGATAGATCTTTTGCTGTAGATAGGTCCTTTACTGTAAATAGATCCTTCGCTGTAGATAGATCCTTTGCTGTGGATTGATCATATGATGTAGATAGATCCTTTACTCTAGATAGGTCCTTTGCTGTAGATAGATCCTTTGCTGTAGATAGATCCTTTTCAGTAGATAGATCCTTTACTGTAGATAGATCCTTTGCTGTGGATGGAGCCTTATCTGTAGATAGATCATTTGCTGAAGATAAATCGTTTGCTGTAGATAGATACTTTGCTGTTGATAGATCCTTTACTGTAGATAGATCCTTTGCTGTAGATAGATCCTTTGCTGTAGATAGATCCTTTGCTGTAGATAGATCCTATGCTGTTGATAGATTCTTTACTGCTGATAGATTCTTTGCTGTACATAGATTCTTAGTTGTATATAGAACATTTGCTGTAGATAGATCCTTGTAGTAGATAGATCATTTGCTGTAGATAGATCCTTTGTTGTAGATAGATCCTTCGCTGTAGATAGATCCTTTTCTGTAGATAGATCCTTTTCTGTAGATAGATCCTTCACTTTAGATAAAACCTTTGCTGTTGATAGATCCCATACTGTAAATAGATTCTTTGCTGTAGATAGATCCTTTGCTGTTGAAAGATCCTCTGCTGTAGAAAGATCTTCTGCTGTAAATAGATCCCTTGCTGTAGATAGATCCTTTGCTGTTGACAGATCTTTTGCTGTAGAAAGATCCTTTGGTGTAGATAGATTCTTTGCTGAAGATAGATCCCTTACTGTAGATAGAACGCTTTGCTGTAGATAGATCCTTTGCTGTAGATAGATCCATTAGTGTATAAAGTTCTGCTGTTGTAAATAGATCCTTTGTTGTAGATAGATCATTGGCTTTAGATAGATATTTTGCTGTAGATAGATCTTTTGCTTAAGATAGATCCTTAACTGTAGATTGATCCTTTGCTGTAGAGAGATCCTATGCAGTAAATAAATCCTTCACTGTAGATAGATCCTTTGCTGTAGATAGATCCTTTTCTGTAGATAGATCCTTTGCTGTAGATAGATCTTTCGCTGTAGATAGATTCTTTGCTGAAGATAGATTCTTTGCTGTAGATAGATTCTTTGCAGTAGATGTATCCTATGCAGAAGATAGATCCATTACTGTACATAGATCCTGTGCTGTATATAGATCCTTTGCTGAAGATAGATACTTTGCTGTAGATAGATCCTTTGCTGCAGATAGATCCCTCATTGTTGATAGATCTTTTGCTGTATAAAGATCCTTTGCTGAAGATAGATCCTTTGCTGTAGATAGATCCTTTGCTGCAGATAGATCCCTCATTGTTGATAGATCTTTTGCTGTAAATAGCTCTTTGGTGTAGATAGATCCTTTGCTGCAGATAGATCCCTCATTGTTGATAGATCATTTTCTGTGGATAGCTCCTTTACTGTAAATAGATCCTTTGCTGTAGATAGATCCTTTCCTGTAAATAGATCCTTTGCTGTAGATAGATCCTTTGCTGTAGATAGAACTTTTGTTGTAAATAGATCTTTTTTTATAGATTGATCCTTTGCTGTTGATAGATCCTTAACTGTAGATGGATAATTTGCTGTATATACTCCCGTTACTTTAGATAGATCATTGTCTGTAGATTGATCCTTTGCTGTAGATAGATAATTTGCTGTAGATAGATTATCTGCTGAACATAGATTCTTTGCTGTAGATAGATTCTTTGTTGTAGATAGATCCTTTGATGTAGACAGACCCTTTGCAGTAGATAGATCCTTTACTGTAGATAGATCCTTTGCTGTAGATAGATTCCTTGCTGTACATAGATTATTTGTTGTAGATAGATCCTTTGCTGTAGATAGATCCTTTGTAGTAGATAAATCTTTTACTGTAGATAGATCCTTAGCTGTAGATAGATCTAAGATCCTTTGCTGTAAATAAATAAATAAATCCTTTGCCGTAGATAGATCCCTTGCCGTAGATAGATCCTTTGCTGTAGATAGATCCTTTTCTGTAGATAGATCTTTTATTGTAGATAAAACCGTTGCTGTAGATAGATTCTTTGCTTTAGATTGAACTTTTGTTGTAAATAGATCTTTTGCTATATATAGATCCTTTGCTGCAGATAGATCCCTTATTGTTGATAGATCCTTTGCTGTAGATAGATTCTTCGCATAAGATTGAACTTTTGTTGTAAATAGATCTTCTGCTATAGATTGATCCTTTGCTGTAGACAGATCCTATGCTGTATAAAGTTCTGCTGTTGTAAACAGATCCTTTTTTGTAGATAGATTATTGGCTTTAGATAGATCCTTTGCTGTAGATAGATCCTTTGCTTAAGATAGATCCTTAAATGTAGATTGATCCTTTGCTGTAGAGAGATCCTTTGCAGTAGATAAATCCTTGACTGTAAACAGATCCTTTGCTGTAGATAGATCCTTTGCAGTAGATAGATCCTTTGCTGCAGATAGATACTTTGCTGTAGATTGATCCTTTGCTGTTGACAGAACCTGCGTTGTAGAAAGTTCCTTTGGTGAAGACAGATTCTTTGCTGTAGATAGATACCTTACTGAAGATAGATCACTTTGCTGTAGATAGATCCTTCGCTGTAGATAGATCCTTTGCTGTATAAAGTTCTGCTGTTGTAAATAGATTTTTTGTTTTAGATAGATCATTGGCTTTAGATAGATCCTTTGCTGTAGATAGATCCTTTGCTTAAGATAGATCCTTAACTTTAGATTGATCCTATGCTGTAGAGAGATCCTTTGCAGTAGATAAATCCTTGACTGTAGATAGATTCTTTGCTGTAGATAGATTCTTTGCTGAAGATAGTTTCTTTGCTGTAGATATATTCTCTGCAGCAGATGTATCCTATGCAGAAGATAGATCCATTACTGTACATAGATCCTATGCTGTATAAAGATCCTTTCCTGAGGATAGATCCCTCATTGTTGATAGATCTTTAGCTTTAGATAGCTCCTTTACTGTAAATAGATCGTTTGCTGTAGATAGATCCCTTACTGTGGATTGATCATATGATGTAGATAGATCCTTCACTGTAGATAGGTCCTTTGCTGTAGATAGATCCTTGCTGTATATAGATCCTTTTCAGAAGATAGATCCTTTACTGTAGATAGATCCTTTGCTGTGGATAGATCCTTATCTGTAGATAGATCCTTTGCTGTAGATAAATCGTTTGCTGTAGATAGATACTTTGCAGTAGATAGATCCTTTACTATAGATAGATCCTTTGCTGTAGATAGATCCTTTGCTGTAGATAGATCCTTTGCTGTTAATAAATAAATAAATCCTGTGCCGAAGGTAGATCCCTTGCCGTAGATAGATCATTTGCTGTAGATAGATCCTTTGTTCTAGATAGATCCTTCGCTGTAGATAGATCCTTTTCTGTAGATAGATCCTTTTCTGTAGATAGATCCTTTACTGTAGATAAAACCTTTGCTGTTGATAGATCCCATACTGTTAATAGATTCTTTGCTGTAGATAGATCCTTTGCTGTAGAAAGATCCTCTGCTGTAGAACGATCTTCTGCTGTAAATAGATCCTTTGCTGTAGATAGATCCTTTGCTGTTGACAGATCTTTTGCTGTAGAAAGATCCTTTGGTGTATATAGATTCTTTGCTGTAGATAGATCTCTTACTGTAGATAGAACACTTTGCTGTAGATAGATCATTTGCTGTAGATAGATCCCTTACTGTAGATAGATCACTTTGCTGTAGATAGATCCTTTGCTGAAGATAGATCCTTTGCTGTAGATAGATCCTTCGCTGCAGATAGATCCCTTATTGTTGATAGATCCTTTGCTGTAGATAGATTCTTTGCTGTAGATAGAACTTTTGTTGTAAGTAGATCTTTTGCTATAGATTGATCCTTTGCTGTTGACAGATCCTGCGCTGTAGAAAGATCTTTTGGTGTAGATAGATTCTTTTCTGTAGTTAGATCCCTTACTGAAAATAGATCACTTTGATGTAGATAGATCCTTTGCTGTAGACAGATCCTATGCTGTATAAAGTTCTGCTGTTGTAAATAGATCCTTTTTTGAAGATAGATCATTGGCTTTAGATAGATCCTTTGCTGTAGATAGATCCTTTGCTTAAGATAGATCCTTTGCTGCAGATAGATCCTTTGCAGTAGATAGATCCTTTGCTGTAGATAGATACTTTGCTGTAGATAGATCCTTTGCTGTAGATCGATCCTTCGCTGCAATAGATCCTTTGCTGTAGATTGATCCTTTGCTGCAAAAAGATCCCTTACTGTAGATAGATACATTGCTGTAGATAGATCCTTTGCTGTAGATAGATCCTTTGCTTAAGATAGATCTTTAACTTTAGATTGAACCTATGCTGTAGAGAGATCCTTTGCAGTAGATAAATCCTTGACTGTAGATAGATCCTTTGCTGTAGATAGATTCTTTGCTGAAGATAGTTTATTTGCTGTAGATTTATTCTCTGCAGCAGATGTATCCTATGCAGAAGATAGATCCATTACTGTACATAGATCCTATGCTGTATAAAGATCCTTTGCTGAGGATAGATCTTTTGCTGTAGATAGATCCTTTGCTGCAGATAGATCCCTCATTGTTGATAGATCTTTTGCTTTAGATAGCTTTTTTACTGTAAATAGATCGTTTGCTGTAGATAGATCCCTTGCTGTGGATTGATCATATGATGTAGATAGATCCTTCACTGTAGATAGGTCCTTTGCTGTAGATAGATCCTTGCTGTATATAGATCCTTTTCAGTAGATAGATCCTTTACTGTAGATAGATCCTTTGCTGTGGATAGATCCTTATCTGTAGATAGATTCTTTGCTGTAGATAAATCGTTTGCTGTAGATAGATACTTTGCAGTAGATAGATCCTTTACTATAGATAGATCCTTTGCTGTAGATAGATCCTTTGCTGTAGATAGATCCTTTGCTGTTAATAAATAAATAAATCCTGTGCCGTAGGTAGATCCCTTGCCGTAGATAGATCATTTGCTGTAGATAGATCCTTTGTTCTAGATAGATCCTTCGCTGTAGATAGATCCTTTTCTGTAGATAGATCCTTTTCTGTAGATAGAACCTTTACTGTAGATAAAACCTTTGCTGTTGATAGATCCCATACTGTAAATAGATTCTTTGCTGTAGATAGATCCTTTGCTGTAGAAAGATCCTCTGCTGTAGAACGATCTTTTGCTGTAAATACATCCTTTGCTGTAGATAGATCCTTTGCTGTTGACAGATCTTTTGCTGTAGAAAGATCCTTTGGTGTATATAGATTCTTTGCTGTAGATAGATCTCATACTGTAGATAGAACACTTTGCTGTAGATAGATCATTTGCTGTAGATAGATCCCTTACTGTAGATAGATCACTTTGCTGTAGATAGATCCTTTGCTGAAGATAGATCCTTTGCTGTAGATAGATTCTTTGCTGTAGATAGAACTTTTGTTTTAAATAGATCTTTTGCTATAGATTGATCATTTGCTGTTGACAGATCCTGCGCTGTAGAAAGATCTTTTGGTGTAGACAGATTCTTTTCTGTAGTTAGATCCCTTACTGAAAATAGATCACTTTGATGTAGATAGATCCTTTGCTGTAGACAGATCCTATGCTGTATAAAGTTCTGCTGTTGTAAATAGATCCTTTTTTGAAGATAGATCATTGGCTTTAGATAGATCCTTTGCTGTAGATAGATCCTTTGCTTAAGATAGATCCTTTGCTGTAGATAGATCCTCTGCAGTAGATAGATCCTTTGCTGTAGATAGATACTTTGCTGTAGATAGATCCTTTGCTGTAGATCGATCCTTCGCTGCAATAGATCCTTTGCTGTAGATTGATCCTTTGCTGCAAAAAGATCCCTTACTGTAGATAGATACATTGCTGTAGATAGATCCTATGCTGTAGAAATATCCTTTGCTGTAGTTAGATCATTTGCTGTAGATTGATCCTTCGCTGTAAATAGGTCCCTTACTGTAGATAGGTCCTTTGCTGTAGATAGATCCTTTGCTGTAGATAGATCCTCTGCTGTAGATAGATCTTTTGCTGTAGTAGTTCCTTTGCTGTAGGAAGATTCTCCGCTATAAAAAGATCCTTTGCTGTAGATAGATCCTTTGCTGTAGATAGATCCTTTGCTGTAAATGGATCCTTTGGCTGTATAAAATTCCTTCACTGTAGATATATCCTTTGCTGTAGATTCATCCGCTGCAAAAGATTCCTTACTGTAGATAGATCCATTGCTGTAGATAGATCCTATGCTGTAGATAGATCCTTTGCTAGAGATAGATCATTTGCTGTAGATTGATCCTTCGCTGTAAATAGATCCCTTACTGTAGAAAGGTCCTTTGCTGTAGATAGATCCTTTGCTGTAGATAGATCATTTGCTGTAGATAGATCTTTTGCTGTAGTAGTTCCTTTGCTGTAGAAAGATTCTCCGCTATAAATTGATCCTTTGCTGTAGATAGATCCTTTGCTGTAGATAGATCCTTTGCTGTAGATAGATCCTTTGCTGTAAATTGATGTTTGGCTGTATAGAGTTCCATTACTGTAGATATATCCTTTGCTGTTGATTGACCATTTGCTGTGAATAGATCTTTTGCTGTAGATAGATCCTTTGATGTAGATAGATCACTTATTGTAGATAGATCCTTTGCTGTAGATAGATCTTATGCTGTAGAAAGAACCTTTGCTGAAGATAGATCATTTGCTGTAGATTGATCCTTTGCTGTAGATAGATCCTTCGTTGTAGATAGATCCGTTTCTGTAGATAGATTCTTTGCTGAAGATAGATTCTTTTCTCTAGATAGATTCTTTGCAGTAGATGTATCCTATGCAGTAGATATATCCATTACTGAACATAGATCCTATGCTGTATAAAGATCCTTTGCTGAAGATAGATCCTTTGCTGTAGATAAATCCTTTGCTGCAGATAGATCCCTTATTGTAGATAGATCTTTTGCTGTAGATAGCTCCTTTTCTGTAAATAGATCCTTTGCTGCAGATAGATCCCTTGCTGTGGATTGATCATACGATGTAGATAGATCCTTTACTGTAGATAGGTCCTTTGCTGTAGATAGATCCTTTGCTGTAGATAGATCCTTTGCTGTAGATGGATCCTTATATGTAGATAGATCCTTTGCTGTAGATAAATCGTTTGTTGTAGATAGATAATTTGCTTTAGATAGATCCTTCACTGTAGATAGATCCTCTTCTGTAGATAGATCCTTTTCTGTAGATAGATCTTTTATTGTAGATAAAACCGTTGCTGTAGATAGATCCCATACTGTAAATAGATCCTTTGCTGTAGATAGATTCTTTGCTGTAGAAAGATCCTCTGCTGTAGAAAGATCTTCTGCTGTAAATAGATCCTTTGCTGTAGATAGATCCTTTGCTGTTGACAGATCATTCGCTGTAGAAAGATCCTTTGGTGTAGATCGATAATTGCTGTAGATAGATCCCTTACTGTAGATAGAACACTTTGATGTAGATAGATCATTTGCTGTAGATCGATCCCCCACTGCAGATAAATCACTTTGCTGTATAGATAGATCCTTTGCTGAAGATAGATCCTTTGCTGTAGATAGATTCTTTGCTGCAGATAGATCCCTTAATGTTGATAGATCTTTTGCTGTAGATAGCTCTTTTACTGTAAATAGATCCTTTGCTGTAGACAGATCCTTTCCTGTAGATAGATCCTTTGCTGTAGATAGATTTTTTGCTGTAGATTGAACTTTTGTTGTAAATAGATCTTTTGCTATAGATTGATCCTTTGCTGTTGACAGATCCTGCGTTGTAGAAAGTTCTTTTGGTGAAGACAGATACTTTGCTGTTGATAGATCCCTTACTGAAGATAGATCACTTTGCTGTAGATAGATCCTTCGCTGTAGATAGATCCTTTGCTGTATAAAGTTCTGCTGTTGTAAATAGATTTTTTGTTGTAGATAGATCATTGGCTTTAGATAGATCCTTTGCTGTAGATAGATCCTTTGATTAAGATAGATCCTTAACTTTAGATTGATCCTATGCTGTAGAGAGATCCTTTGCAGTAGATAAATCCTTGACTGTAGATAGATCCTTTGCTGTAGATAGATCCTTTGCTGTAGATAGATTCTTTGCTGAAGATAGTTTCTTTGCTGTAGATAGATTCTTTGCAGCAGATGTATCCTATGCAGTAGATAGATCCATTACTGTACATAGATCCTATGCTGTATAAAGATTCTTTGCTGAAGATAGATCCTTTGCTGTAGATACATCCTTTGCTGCAGATAGATCCCTCATTGTTGATAGATCTTTTGCTGTAGATAGCTCCTTTACTGTAAATAGCTCCTTTGCTGTAGATTGATCCCTTGCTGTGGATTGATCATAGGATGTAGATAGATCCTTTACTGTAGATAGATCCTTTGCTGTAGATAGATCCCTTGCTGTGGATTGATCATAGGATGTAGATAGATCTTTCACTGTAGATAGGTCCTTTGCTGTAGATAGATCCTTTGCTGTAGATAGATCCTTTTCAGTAGATAGATCCTTAACTGTAGATAGATCCTTTGCTGTGGATGGATCCTTATCTGTAGATAGATCCTTTGCTGTAGATAAATCGTTTGCTGTAGATAGATTTTTTGCTGTAGATAGAACTTTTGTTGTAAATATATCTTTTGCTAAAGATTGATCCTCAGCTGTCAAATATAATTCCATTATTCAATTTGAAGAGTGGCGGATTTTTCTGGCAGTACATTTATATTTATAAAATAACACTAAATTCATGCAAGACCTTGGTTTGTGTCACTGCCCGGAAAATCCTCACCACTGAAGTAATCTTTTCCCTGAGATCCTCAGCAGGTGATTCATTATAACAGAACTTTGACGCGGGAATCTGGTATGGAAAATCGAGATCATGGTTTGCAGAGTGAGGAGAAATATCCATATCTATATATCCACTAAGGCAGTGAAAACTTGGCTACTGGTAGAATCATGCACAATATGCTCGTCTGAAGATTGGCCCATCTAACAAACTGCTTTCTAGCTACTTGTCAGGATCATGAGTATCCTTTGCTGTAGAAAGATTCTCCGCTATAAAAAGATCCTTTGCTGTAGATAGATCCTTTGCTGTAGATAGATCCTTTGCTGTAAATGGATCCTTTGGCTGTATAAAATTCCTTCACTGTAGATATATCCTTTGCTGTAGATTCATTCGCTGCAAAAGATTCCTTACTGTAGATAGATCCATTGCTGTAGATAGATCCTATGCTGTAGATAGATCCTTTGCTGTAGATAGATCATTTGCTGTAGATTGATCCTTCGCTGTAAATAGATCCCTCACTGTAGAAAGGTCCTTTGCTGTAGATAGATCCTTTGCTGTAGATAGATCATTTGCTGTAGATAGATCTTTTGCTGTAGTAGTTCCTTTGCTGTAGAAAGATTCTCCGCTATAAATTGATCCTTTGCTGTAGATAGATCCTTTGCTGTAGATAGATTCTTTGCTGTAGATAGATCCTTTGCTGTAAATTGATGTTTGGCTGTATAGAGTTCCATTACTGTAGATATATCCTTTGCTGTTGATTGACCATTTGCTGTAAATAGATCTTTTGCTGTAGATAGATCCTTTGATGTAGATAGATCACTTATTGTAGATAGATCCTTTGCTGTAAATAGATCTTATGCTGTAGAAAGAACCTTTGCTGAAGATAGATCATTTGCTGTAGATTGATCCTTTGCTGTAGATAGATCCTTCGTTGTAGATAGATCCGTTTCTGTAGATAGATTCTTTGCTGAAGATAGATTCTTTTCTCTAGATAGATTCTTTGCAGTAGATGTATCCTATGCAGTAGATATATCCTTTACTGAACATAGATCCTATGCTGTATAAAGATCCTTTGCTGAAGATAGATCCTTTGCTGTAGATAAATCCTTTGCTGCAGATAGATCCCTTATTGTAGATAGATCTGATGCTGTAGATAGCTCCTTTACTGTAAATAGATCCTTTGCTTCAGATAGATCCCTTGCTGTGGATTGATCATACGATGTAGATAGATCCTTTACTGTAGATAGGTCCTTTGCTGTAGATAGATCCTTTGCTGTAGATAGATCCTTTGCTGTAGATGGATCCTTATATGTAGATAGATCCTTTGCTGTAGATAAATCGTTTGTTGTAGATAGATAATTTGCTTTAGATAGATCCTTCACTGTAGATAGATCCTTTTCTGTAGATAGATCCTTTTCTGTAGATAGATCTTTTATTGTAGATAAAACCGTTGCTGTAGATAGATCCCATACTGTAAATAGATCCTTTGCTGTAGATAGATACTTTGCTGTTGATAGATCCCTTACTGAAGATAGATCACTTTGCTGTAGATAGATCCTTCGCTGTAGATAGATCCTTTGCTGTATAAAGTTCTGCTGTTGTAAATAGATTTTTTGTTGTAGATAGATCATTGGCTTTAGATAGATCCTTTGCTGTAGATAGATCCTTTGATTAAGATAGATCCTTAACTTTAGATTGATCCTATGCTGTAGAGAGATCCTTTGCAGTAGATAAATCCTTGACTGTAGATAGATCCTTTGCTGTAGATAGATCCTTTGCTGTAGATAGATTCTTTGCTGAAGATAGTTTCTTTGCTGTAGATAGATTCTTTGCAGCAGATGTATCCTATGCAGTAGATAGATCCATTACTGTACATAGATCCTATGCTGTATAAAGATTCTTTGCTGAAGATAGATCCTTTGCTGTAGATAGATCCTTTGCTGCAGATAGATCCCTCATTGTTGATAGATCTTTTGCTGTAGATAGCTCCTTTACTGTAAATAGCTCCTTTGCTGTAGATAGATCCCTTGCTGTGGATTGATCATAGGATGTAGATAGATCCTTTACTGTAGATAGATCCTTTGCTGTAGATAGATCCCTTGCTGTGGATTGATCATAGGATGTAGATAGATCCTTTACTGTAGATAGGTCCTTTGCTGTAGATAGATCCTTTGCTGTAGATAGATCCTTTTCAGTAGATAGATCCTTAACTGTAGATAGATCCTTTGCTGTGGATGGATCCTTATCTGTAGATAGATCCTTTGCTGTAGATAAATCGTTTGCTGTAGATAGATCCTTTGCTGTAGATAGATCCTATGCTGTAAATAGATTCTTTACTGTAGATAGATTCTTTGCTGTACATAGATTCTTTGTTGTAGATAGAACATTTGCTGTAGATAGATCCTTTGCTATAGATAAATCGTTTGCTGTAGATAGATACTTTGCTGTAGATAGATCCTTTTCTGTAGATAGATCCTGTGCCGTAGATAGATCCCTTGCCATTGATAGATCATTTGCTGTAGATAGATCCTTTGTTGTAGATAGATCCTTCGCTGTAGATAGATCCTTTTCTGTAGATAGATCCTTTTCTGTAGATAGATCCTTTAATGTAGTTAAAACCTTTGCTGTTGATAGATCCCATACTGTAAATAGATTCTTTGCTGTAGATAGATCATTTTCTATAGAAAGATCCTCTGCTGTAGAAAGATCTTCTGCTGTAAATAGATCCTTTGCTGTTAACAGATCTTTCGCTGTAGAAATATCCTTTAGTGTAGATAGATTCTATGCTGTAGATAGATCCCTTACTGTAGATAGAACACTTTGCTGTAGATAGATCATTTGCTGTAGATAGATCCCTTATTGTTGATAGTTCTTTTGCTGTAGATAGCTCCTTTACTGTAAATAGATCCGTTGCTGTAGATAGATTCTTTCCTGTAGATAAATCCTTTGCTGTAGATAGATTTTTTGCTGTAGATAGAACTTTTGTTGTAAATATATCTTTTGCTAAAGATTGATCCTCAGCTGTCAAATATAATTCCATTATTCAATTTGAAGAGTGGCGGATTTTTCTGGTAGTACATTTATATTTATGAAATAACACTAAATTCATGCAAGACCTTGGTTTGTGTCACTGCCCGGAAAATCCTCACCACTGAAGTAATCTTTTCCCTGAGATCCTCAGCAGGTGATTCATTATAACAGAACTTTGACGCGGGAATCTGGTATGGAAAATCGAGATCATGGTTTGCAGAGTGAGGAGAAATATCCATATCTATATATCCACTAAGGCAGTGAAAACTTGGCTACTGGTAGAATCATGCACAATATGCTCGTCTGAAGATTGGCCCATCTAACAAACTGCTTTCTAGCTACTTGTCAGGATCATGAGTATCGCCCTGAAAACTTCATTCTTCAGTAACAGGGTAATAGCTGGTTCCTGCGATATGGGCTAAGATGTAGCGACTACGCACTGATTGACTGATGGCGGCTCCCTGTTCTTGCTCCTATGGTCCACTAAATATGGGTATGTGTATACAAACCTCGTATGGTCTTGTTTAGTGTTGTTAAATCCTTAACGTCCCAAATTTCACTCCTTCCCCTATAAAATTTACATAACTTTAAATATCCAGAAATCTCCGCTAGGTATAATCACTTTATTAATTAAAACTGTAACTAACTATTCATTTATAACTAATCTAGGGTGTATTACGAACGGTATATTATATGGGTCTACCTGATCCTTTTTGGCTTCAATGTGAATTTAATTTTGCCTATACTTTGAGCTAACGGAATTAGGAAATGGACCTTATATTTTATACTCGTGTTCCATGTGTAATTGAGCTCGCTTTCTTAAAGATTAAAGATAACTATTGATTAAAGATAACTATTGATTAAAGATGACTATTGATTAAAGATGACTATTGATTAAAGATAACTATTGATTAAAGATAACTGTTGATTAAAGATAACTATAACTATGTCATTACGAATAAAATTACAATTTTCTAATTTTATTTTGTCTAATTTGTTTTCAATATTAGTAAAACAAATCTGCGTTCAATTTTCATCCTTGTACTTTCTCTCATCTATCATTTTCCCATTTCATTTACTACGTGTTCTATCCCTCAGGTTGCAAGACTGGTGACATGCGGTGCGGTTTCTTCCCGCTTGCCCAGGTGCTCACTCGTTTGCCTCAATGACCGCATGGGACATATCCATTGAACTATTCCATTTTAACTAGTAAATCCAATTCTATGAATAATCGCAATATTCAGTAAAATTACAGTTTAATAATTCTTTTCCGTATCCTTATCTTGTGGAAATTAGGCTAGTTCAAGTATATTCCGTTACATTTATAACTTTTTCTGTATATGGTGGCCAGTATGGGGATTGAGTGATGTGAGCAAGTGGGGGGTGCCGCCCGGATGTCATCAGTCGTCGCATTGTGAGTATTTATAAATTTTACTAATTTCCATAAATTTCTGTGTATTTTGATATTTTTTGTTGATTCACATTTCCATATCAAATGAGTGAAAAACTTGTAGCTATTAAAAAGGAAAGGCAGTATGCCAGGGCTCGAATTACAAGAATATCTAATGTATTAAATGAAGATTTTGATGGGATATCTCAGGTGAAGAAGTTAGAGTATCTCGAACAATTACAGTCTCTTAAAATTAAAATTGTAGATATCAATGAAAGATTTCATCAATTAGTTGAGCCAGATGAGGCTGGTAACCTTGATCTTGTGATAGAGGAGGAAATGTTCTCTGAAAAAATATTTCAGTCTCTTCATTTGCTTAGGCTTGTTGAACAACCTGATAGGTCTTTTCATAGCGGTGAGATTCCCAACACTAACAAAATCAAATTACCAACAGTTTCATTGCCAGAGTTTTCAGGAGATAAAGGCGAAAGTTTGGAAAAGTTTTTCCATAGATTTGAATCAATCTTAGATAAACAGTCCTTATCAAACTATGAGAAATTTGTTTATTTAGGTAATCAACTACGAAGGAGTCCTTTATTGCTTTTTAATTCTCTAGATTCAGAACATCAATCTTATGTTGAGGCAAAGAATTTATTGATAGAAGCATTTGCATCTCCGCTCACTCAGAAGTATGATGCCATTAAAAAACTTTCAGACCTTAAATTAACTAATAACTGTGACCCATATAAGTTTATTAGTGACATGAGGAGTACCATCTCTTCCTTTAAACTTTTAAAGATAGATATTGAAACGATCATGCAGTTTTACATATGGAATGCTATGAATGATAGTTTTCAATCTCATTTAATTCAAATTACGAATAGTTCCAAACCAACTTTAGAAGAGATTAACAAATCTATTTTTTCCGCTACAGAACGATATTTGAAGAATAATGATCAGGTTAACGAAAAGAAAATTACATCTCCTAGGAATATGTCAGATAGGACTTATGATACTAATTCTACTGTTCAGACTAATAGTTTAGCAATTTCTGTTCAAAAACCTTTAAGACCTTGCTTATTATGCCTTTCTGATAACAAGAAAAATGTTACTCATTCATTAAGAGATTGTGAAATGTATCCGAACGGTCTTAGCAAGGTTAGAAAATTGGATTCTTTAAATTTCTGCTCTAAATGTTCATTTGTAAATCACAATGAGGATCAATGTAAGTTTAAGTTTACCAGTCCCTGTAGGGTATGTAAAGGACCACATTTGACTTTTTTGTGTACTCGGAAAGTACCATTTAGTACAACAGAAACTACTTCTAATTTGTCATGCGTTTACTTGGGTAATACTATTGTTAACGACAGTGTAATCTTGCCTTCATTTTCATTGGATTTAGGGACTGATGATAACAAAATTAAATGTAGAATACTTAACGATTCCGGGTGCCAGCGGAATTTTATTTCGAAGTCTGTGGCACAGAAGTTAAAACTTAAAATAGTAAGTAAGGATGTTAATAGAGTTATTCGGGGATTTAATTCAAATAAATCTTTCCGAACAGATATTGTAGAGGTACCATTGACGGTGAATAAGGTTAAACTTTCCATAGATGCAATTATAGTTCCTAGTATTGATGTGTATTTACCCATTGATGACTTAGATAAAATAGTGAGTGGTTTCACTAAGAAAGGGTTTGAGCTTGCTGATGATTTATTAGCTAGGGAACGTAGCACTGTGGGTAATTTTGATATGATCATGGGACCGGATGCTACTAGAATATTATCTCCAGTTAGTATTAACTTTGGACCTAAAGAGAGTAGCTCTGTTTATCTGAAAACTAATATAGGCATCATGTTATTGGGAGATACTGTGAGCATCATTAATAACTTTAAATTTCTAGATAACAATGAATGTGATGGCCTTGATGTAGAAAATAAGTTACCAGTTGTCACTAAACAAAAACCCTTGGTAAACTGCGAACGCGGCTCAACGGTTCTGAGCACTGTCACTAGAGTATTTGATGAGAAGGGTTCCGTAGATCAGATGATGCTTGAATTGGTTAGGAAAGATCAACTTGTTCATTTTTCTGAAGAGTTTAATTTCTTAGTAAATCGTACAATAACTAAGTGTAGATTACCTAATCTAGTTAAACAAATGAATCTGTATTTGGATACTGATCGGATTATAAGAGTAAGGGGTAAATTGCGACATGGTGAAGGACCTATTCTCATGTCCAACAATTCTGCCCTATCCAAATTGATAGTGATGGACAAGCATAAGGATACTTCTCATGTAGGTGTGTATAGGGTATTGAGAGAGTTGCGAAAGACGTTTTGGGTCTTGAAGGGATTTTCTTCCGTTCGCAAATTTCTAAAGCAATGTGGTACTTGTAAAAAAGAACGGTATAAGCCAGTGAAAAATAGATTAAATTTTCCTGGAGACTATCTACACTAAAACCGAAAATTACCATTGCTTGATATAGACGAACTAATTTAATGGTTCATTCTGTATTTAATGTATATATGTAAATAAAATGTTCCATTGTTCTTTGTTAAAAATTTATTAGTGGTAATATATTGAGTAGAGTCTATTTAGTAAAATTTATTTAAAAGATAGATATATTTAGTTTAATATATTTAAAAATCTTAGAGTTACTATGATTTATTTAACGGTATGATATATTGGGAGATAATATATTTAAATTAGTCAATAAAATATTTAATATTGTGTGTTTGTAAATATTTTCAAATTACCTGTTTATGTTCAGAAAATTATTCTAAACATAAACCTTGGGCCCGGAGTGTCAAATATAATTCCATTATTCAATTTGAAGAGTGGCGGATTTTTCTGGCAGTACATTTATATTTATAAAATAACACTAAATTCATGCAAGACCTTGGTTTGTGTCACTGCCCGGAAAATCCTCACCACTGAAGTAATCTTTTCCCTGAGATCCTCAGCAGGTGATTCATTATAACAGAACTTTGACGCGGGAATCTGGTATGGAAAATCGAGATCATGGTTTGCAGAGTGAGGAGAAATATCCATATCTATATATCCACTAAGGCAGTGAAAACTTGGCTACTGGTAGAATCATGCACAATATGCTCGTCTGAAGATTGGCCCATCTAACAAACTGCTTTCTAGCTACTTGTCAGGATCATGAGTATCGCCCTGAAAACTTCATTCTTCAGTAACAGGGTAATAGCTGGTTCCTGCGATATGGGCTAAGATGTAGCGACTACGCACTGATTGACTGATGGCGGCTCCCTGTTCTTGCTCCTATGGTCCACTAAATATGGGTATGTGTATACAAACCTCGTATGGTCTTGTTTAGTGTTGTTAAATCCTTAACGTCCCAAATTTCACTCCTTCCCCTATAAAATTTACATAACTTCAAATATCCAGAAATCTCCGCTAGGTATAATCACTTTATTAATTAAAACTATAACTAACTATTCATTTATAACTAATCTAGGGTGTATTACGAACAGTATATTATATGGGTCTACCTTATCCTTTTTGGCTTCAATGTGAATTTAATTTTGCCTATACTTTGAGCTAACGGAATTAGGAAATGGACCCTATATTTTATACTCGTGTTCCATGTGTAATTGAGCTCGCTTTCTTAAAGATTAAAGATAACTATTGATTAAAGATAACTATTGATTAAAGATGACTATTGATTAAAGATGACTATTGATTAAAGATAACTATTGATTAAAGATAACTGTTGATTAAAGATAACTATAACTATGTCATTACGAATAAAATTACAATTTTCTAATTTCATTTTGTCTAATTTGTTTTCAATATTAGTAAAACAAATCTGCGTTCAATTTTCATCCTTGTACTTTCTCTCATCTATCATTTTCCCATTTCATTTACTACGTGTTCTATCCCTCAGGCTGCAAGACTGGTGACATGCGGTGCGGTTTCTTCCCGCTTGCCCAGGTGCTCACTCGTTTGCCTCAATGACCGCATGGGACATATCCATTGAACTATTCCATTTTAAATAGTAAATCCAATTCTATGAATAATCGCAATATTCAGTAAAATTACAGTTTAATAATTCTTTTCCGTATCCTTATCTTGTGGAAATTAGGCTAGTTCAAGTATATTCCGTTACATTTATAAATTTTTCTGTATATCTGCTGTTGATAGATCCTGTGCTGTAAAAAATCCTTTGGCGTAGATAGATTTTTTGCTGTAGATAGATCTCTTACTGAAGATAGATCACTTTGCTGTAGATAGATGCTTTGCTGTAGATAGATCCATTAGGGTATAAAGATCTGCTGTTGTAAATAGATCCTTTGTTGTAGATAAATCATTGGATTTAGATGGATATTTTGCTGTAGATAGATCCTTTGCTTAAGATAGATCCTTAACTGTAGATTGATCCTTTGCTGTAGAGAGATCCTTTGCAGTAGATAAATCCTTGACTGTAGATAGATCCTTTACTGTAGATAGATTCTTTGCTGAAGATAGATTCTTTGCTGTAGATAGATTCTTAGCAGTAGATGTATCCTATGCAGAAGATAGATCCATTACTGTACATAAATCCTATGCTGTATAAAGATCCTTTGCTGAAGATAGATCCTTTGCTGTAGATAGATCCTTTGCTGCAGATAGATCCCTCATTGTTGATAAATCTTTTGCTGTATAAAGATCCTTTGCTGAAAATAGATCCTTTGCTGTAGATAGATCCTTTGCTGCAGATAGATCCCTCATTGTTGATAGATCTTTTGCTGTAGATAGCTCCTTTGCTGTAGGTAGATCCTTTGCTGCAGATAGATCCCTCATTGTTGATAGATCATTTGCTGTAGATAGCTCCTTTACTGTAAATAGATCCTTTGCTGTAGGTAGATCCTTTCCTGTAGATAGATCCTTTGCTGTAGATAGATCCTTTGCTGTAGATAGAACTTTTGTTGTAAATAGATCTTTTGTTATAGATTGATCCTTTGCTGTTGATAGATCCTTAACTGTAGATGGATCCTTTGCTGTATATAGTCCCGTTACTTTAGAAAGATCATTGTCTGTAGATTGATCCTTTGCTGTAGATAGATCATTTGCTGTAGATAGATTATCTGCTGAACATAGATTCTTTGCTGTAGATAGATCCTTTACTGAAGATAGATTCTTCGCTGTAGATAGATCCTTTTCTGAAGATAGATCCTTTTCTGTAGATAGATCTATTATTGTAGATAAAACCGTTGCTGTAGATTGATCCCATACTGAAAATAGATCCTTTGCTGTAGATAGATCCTTTGCTGTAGAAAAATCCTCTGCTGTAGAAAGATCTCCTGCTGTAAATAGATCCATTGCTGTAGATAGATCCCTTGCTGTTGACAGATCTTTCGCTGTAGAAAGATCCTTTGGTGTAGATAGAATTTTTGCTGTAGATAGATCCCTTACTGTAGATAGAACACTTTGCTGTAGTTAGATCATTTGCTGTAGATCGATCTCCTACTGTAGATAGATCACTTTGCTGTAGATAGATCCTTTGCTGAAGATAGATCCTTTGCTGTAGATAGATTCTTTGCTGCAGATAAATCCCTTATTGTTGATAGATCTTTTGCTGTAGATAGCTCCTTTACTGTAAATAGATCCCTTGCTGTAGACAGATCCTTTCCTGTAGATAGATCCTTTGCTGTTGATAGATTTTTTGCTGTAGATTGAACTTTTGTTGTAAATAGATCTTTTGCTATAGATTGATCCTTTGCTGTTGACAGATCCTGCGTTGTAGGAAGATCCTTTGGTGAAGACAGATTCTTTGCTGTAGATAGATCCCTTACTGATGATAGATCACTTTGCTGTAGATAGATCCTTTGCTGTAGATAGATCCTCTGCTGTATAAAGCTCTGCTTTTGTAAATAGATTTTTTGTTGTAGATAGATCATTGGCTTTAGATAGATCCTTTGCTGTAGATAGATCCTTTGCTTAAGATAGATCCTTAACTTTAGATTGATCCTATGCTGTAGAGAGATCCTTTGCAGTAGATAAATCCTTGCCTGTTGATAGATCCTATGCTGTATAAAGATACTTTGCTGAAGATAGATCCTTTGCTGTAGATAGATCCTTTGCTGCAGATAGATCCCACATTGTTGATAGATCTTTTGCTGTAGATAGCTCCTTTACTGTAAATAGATCCTTTGCTGTAGATATATCCTTCCCTGTAGATAGATCCTTTGCTGTAGATAGACCCATTGCTGTAGATAGAACTTTTGTTGTAAATAGATCTTTTGTTATAGATTGATCCTTTGCTTTTGATAGATCCTTAACTGTAGATGGATCCTTTGCTGTATATAGTCCCTTTACTGTGGATAGATTATTTGCTGTAGATTGATCCTTTGCTGTAGATTGATCCTTTGCTTTAGATAGATCATTTGCTCAGAAAGATTACTTGCTGAACATAGATTCTTTGCTGTAAATAGTTTATTTGTTGTAGGTAGATTCTTTGCTGAAAACATATCCTTTGCAGTAGATAGATCCTTTACTGTAGATAGATCCTTTGCTGTAGATGGATCCTTTGCTGTAGATAGATCCTTTGCTGTAGATAAATCGTTTGTTGTAGATAGATCCTTTGTTGTAGATAGATCCTTTACTGTAGATAGATCCTTTGCTGTAGAGAAATCATTTGCTGTAGATAGATCCTTTGTTGTAGATAGATCCTTTGCTGTAGATAGATCCTTTACTGTAGATAGATTCTTAGCTGTATATAGATTCTTTGTTGTAGATAGATCTTTTGTTATAGTTTGATCCTTTGCTGTTGATATATCCCTAACTGTAGATGGATCCTTTGCTGTATATATTCCCGTTACTTTAGATAGATCATTGTCTGTAGATTGGTCCTTTGCTGTAGATAGATCATTTGCTGTAGATAGATTATCTGCTGAACATAGATTCTTTGCTGTAGATAGATTCTTTGTTGTAGATAGATCCTTTTCTGTAGACAGATCCTTTGCAGTAGATAGATCCTTTACTGTAGATAGATCCTTTGCTGTAGATAGATTCTTAGCTGTACATAGATTCTTAGTTGTAGATAGATCCTTTGCTGTAGATAGATTTTTCGCTGTAGATAGATCCTTTTCAGTAGATAAATCCTTTTCTGTAGATAAATCTTTTATTGTAGATAGATGCTTTGCTGTAGATAGATCCATTAGGGTATAAAGATCTGCTGTTGTAAATAGATCCTTTGTTGTAGATAAATCATTGGCTTTAGATAGATATTTTGCTGTAGATAGATCCTTTGCTTAAGATAGATCCTTAACTGTAGATTGATCCTTTGCTGTAGAGAGATCCTTTGCAGTAGATAAATCCTTGACTGTAGATAGATCCTTTGCTATAGATAGATTCTTTGCTGAAGATAGATTCTTTGCTGTTGATAGATTCTTAGCAGTAGATGTATCCTATGCAGAAGATAGATCCATTACTGTACATAGATCCTATGCTGTATAAAGATCCTTTGCTGAAGATAGATCTTTTGCTATAGATAGATCCTTTGCTGCAGATAGATCCCTCATTGTTGATAGATCTTTTGTTGTATAAAGATCCTTTGCTGAAAATAGATCCTTTGCTGTAGATAGATCCTTTGCTGCAGATAGATCCCTCATTGTTGATAGATCTTTTGCTGTAGATAGCTCCTTTGCTGTAGGTAGATCCTTTGCTGCAGATAGATCCCTCATTGTTGATAGATCATTTGCTGTAGATAGCTCCTTTACTGTAAATAGATCCTTTGCTGTAGATAGATCCTTTCCTGTAGATAGATCCTTTGCTGTAGATAGATCCTTTGCTGTAGATAGAACTTTTGTTGTAAATAGATCTTTTGTTATAGATTGATCCTTTGTTGTTGATAGATCCTTAACTGTAGATGGATCCTTTGCTGTATATAGTCCCGTTACTTTAGATAGATCATTGTCTGTAGATTGATCCTTTGCTGTAGATAGATCATTTGATGTAGATAGATTATCTGCTGAACATAGATTCTTTGCTGTAGATAGATCCTTTGCTGTAGATAGATTCTTCGCTGTAGATAGATCCTTTTCTGAAGATAGATCCTTTTCTGTAGATAGATCTATTATTGTAGATAAAACCGTTGCTGTAGATTGATCCCATACTGAAAATAGATCCTTTGCTGTAGATAGATCCTTTGCTGTAGAAAAATCCTCTGCTGTAGAAAGATCTCCTGCTGTAAATTGATCCCTTGCTGTAGATAGATCCCTTGCTGTTGACAGATCTTTCGCTGTAGAAAGATCCTTTGGTGTAGATAGAATTTTTGCTGTAGATAGATCCCTTACTGTAGATAGAACACTTTGCTGTAGTTAGATCATTTGCTGTAGATCAATCTCCTACTGTAGATAGATCACTTTGCTGTAGATAGATCCTTTGCTGAAGATAGATCCTTTGCTGTAGATAGATTCTTTGCTGCAGATAGATCCCTTATTGTTGATAGATCTTTTGCTGTAGATAGCTCCTTTACTGTAAATAGATCCCTTGCTGTAGACAGATCCTTTCCTGTAGATAGATCCTTTGCTGTTGATAGATTTTTTGCTGTAGATTGAACTTTTGTTGTAAATAGATCTTCTGCTATAGATTGATCCTTTGCTGTTGATAGATCCTGCGTTGTAGGAAGATCCTTTGGTGAAGACAGATTCTTTGCTGTAGATAGATCCCTTACTGAAGATAGATCACTTTGCTGTAGATAGATCCTTTGCTGTAGATAGATCCTTTGCTGTATAAAGCTCTGCTTTTGTAAATAGATTTTTTGTTGTAGATAGATCATTGGCTTTAGATAGATCCTTTGCTGTAGATAGATCCTTTGCTTAATATAGATCCTTAACTTTAGATTGATCCTATGCTGTAGAGAGATCCTTTGCAGTAGATAAATCCTTGACTGTTGATAGATCCTATGCTGTATAAAGATCCTTTGCTGAATATAGATCCTTTGCTGTAGATAGATCCTTTGCTGCAGATATATCCCTCATTGTTGATAGATCTTTTGCTGTAGATAGCTCCTTTACTGTAAATAGATCCTTTGCTGTAGATATATCCTTTCCTGTAGATAGATCCTTTGCTGTAGATAGACCCATTGCTGTAGATAGAACTTTTGTTGTAAATAGATCTTTTGTTATAGATTGATCCTTTGCTGTTGATAGATCCTTAACTGTAGATGGATCCTTTGCTGTATATAGTCCCTTTACTGTAGATAGATTATTTGCTGTACCTTTGCTGTAAATTGATGTTTGGCTGTATAGAGTTCCATTACTGTAGGTATATCCTTTGCTGTTGATTGACCATTTGCTGTAAATAGATCTTTTGCTGTAGATAGATCCTTTGATGTAGGTAGATCACTTATTGTAAATAGATCCTTTGCTGTAGATAGATCTTATGCTGTAGAAAGAACCTTTGCTGAAGATAGATCATTTTCTGTAGATTGATCCTTTGCTGTAGATAGATTCTTCGTTGTAAATAGATCCGTTTCTGTAGATAGATTCTTTGCTGAAGATAGATTCTCTTCTCTTGATAGATTTTTTGCAGTAGATGTATCCTATGCAGTAGATAGATTCTTTACTGTACATAGATCCTATGCTGTATAAAGATCCTTTGCTGAAGATAGATCCTTTGCTGTAGATAAATCCTTTGCTGCAGATAGATCCCTTATTGTAGATAGATCTTTTGCTGTAGATAGCTCCTTTACTGTAAATAGATCCTTTGCTGCAGATAGATCCCTTGCTGTGGATTGATCATACGATGTAGATAGATCCTTTACTGTAGATAGGTCCTTTGCTGTAGATAGATTCTTTACTGTAGATAGATCCTTTGCTGTAGATGGATCCTTATATGTAGATAGATCCTTTGCTGTAGATAAATCGTTTGTTGTAGATAGATAATTTGCTTTAGATAGATCCATTACTGTAGATAGATCCTTTTCTGTAGATAGATCCTTTTCTGTAGATAGATCTTATTGTAGATAAAACCGTTGCTGTAGATAGATCCCATACTGTAAATTGATCCTTTGCTGTAGATAGATTCTTTGCTGTAGAAAGATCCTCTGCTGTAGAAAGATATTCTGCTGTAAATAGATCCTTTGCTGTAGATAGATCCTTTGCTGTTGACAGATCTTTCGCTGTAGAAAGATCCTTTGGTGTAGATAGATAATTGCTGTAGATAGATCCCTTACTGTAGATAGAACACTTTGATGTAGATAGATCATTTGCTGTAGATCGATCCCCCACTGTAGATAGATCACTTTGCTGTATAGATAGATCCTTTGCTGAAGATAGATTCTTTGCTGCAGATAGATCCCTTATTGCTGATAGATCTTTTGCTGTAGATAGCTCCTTTACTGTAAATAGATCCTTTGGTGTAGACAGATCCTTTCCTGTAGATAGATCCTTTGCTGTAGATAGATTTTTTGCTTTAGATTGAACTTTCGTTGTAAATAGATCTTTTGCTATAGATTGATCCTTTGCTGTTGACAGATCCTGCGTTGTAGAAAGATCCTTTGGTGAAGACAGATTCTTTGCTGTAGATAGATCCCTTACTGAAGATAGATCACTTTGCTGTAGATAGATCCTTCGCTGTAGATAGATCCTTTACTGTATAAAGTTCTGCTGTTGTAAATAGATTTTTTGTTGTAGATAGATCATTGGCTTTAGATAGATCCTTTGCTGTAGATAGATCCTTTGATTAAGATATATCCTTAAGTTTAGATTGATCCTATGCTGTAGAGAGATCCTTTGCAGTAGATAAATCCTTGACTGTAGATAGATCCTTTGCTGTAGATAGATCCTTTGCTGTAGATAGATCCTTTGCTGTAGATAGATTCTTTGCTGAAGATAGTTTCTTTGCTGTAGATAGATTCTTTGCAGCAGATGTATCCTATGCAGTAGATAGATCCATTACTGTACATAGATCATATGCTGTATAAAGATCCTTTGCTGAAGATAGATCCTTTGCTGTAGATAGATCCTTTGCTGCAGATAGATCCCTCATTGTTGATAGATCTTTTGCTGTAGATAGCTCCTTCACTGTAAATAGATCCTTTGCTGTAGATAGATCCCTTGCTGTGGATTGATCATAGGATGTAGATAGATCCTTTACTGTAGATAGGTACTTTGCTGTAGATAGATCCTTTGATGTAGATAGATCCTTTTCAGTAGATAGATCCTTAACTGTAGATAGATCCTTTGCTGTGGATGGATCCTTATCTGTAGATAGATCCTTTGCTGTAGATAAATCGTTTGCTGTAGATAGATACTTCGCTGTAGATAGATCCTTTACTGTAGAGATATCCTTTGCTGTAGATAGATCCTTTGCTGTAGATAGATCCTTTGCTGTAGATAGATCCTATGATGTAAATAGATTCATTACTGTAGATAGATTCTTTGCTGTACATAGATTCTTTGTTGTAGATAGAACATTTGCTGTAGATAGATCCTTTGCTATAGATAAATCGTTTGCTGTAGATAGATACTTTGCTGTAGATAGATCCTTTTCTGTAGATAGATCCTTTGCTGTAGATAGATCCTTTGCAGTAGATAGATCCTTTGCTGTAGATAGATCCTATGCTGTAGATAGATTCTTTACTGTACATAGATTCTTTGCTGTACATAGATTCTTTGTTGTAGATAGAACATTTGCTGTAGATAGATCCTTTGTAGTAGATAGATCATTTGCTGTAGATAGATCCTTTGTAGTAGATAGATCCTCCGCTGTAGATAGATCCTTTTCTGTAGATAGAACCTCTTCTGTAGATAGATCCTTTGCTGTAAATAAATAAATAAATCCTGTGCCGTAGATAGATCCCTTGCCGTAGATAGATCATTTGCTGTAGATAGATCCTTTATTGTAGATAGATCCTTCACTGTAGATAGATCCTTTTCTGTAGATAGATCCTTTTCTGTAGATAGATCCTTTACTGTAATTAAAACCTTTGCTGTTGATAGATCCCATACTGTAAATAGATTCTTTGTTGTAGATAGATCATTTGCTATAGAAAGATCCTCTGCTGTAGAAAGATCTTATGCTGTAAATAGATCCTTTGCTGTAGATAGATCCTTTGCTGTTAACAGATCTTTCGCTGTAGAAAGATCCTTTGGTGTAGATAGATTCTATGCTGTAGATAGATCCCTTACTGTAGATAGAACACTTTGCTGTAGATAGATCATTTGCTGTAGATAGATCCCTTATTGTTGATAGATCTTTTGCTGTAGATAGCTCCTTTACTGTAAATAGATCCTTTGCTGTAGATAGATCCTTTCCTGTAGATAAATCCTTTGCTGTAGATAGATTTTTTGCTGTAGATAGAACTTTTGTTGTCAATATATCTTTTGCTAAAGATTGATCCTCTGCTGTTGATAGATCCTGTGCTGTAAAAAATCCTTTGGTGTAGATAGATTTTTTGCTGTAGATAGATCTCTTACTGAAGATAGATCACTTTGCTGTAGATAGATGCTTTGCTGTAGATAGATCCATTAGGGTATAAAGATCTGCTGTTGTAAATAGATCCTTTGTTGTAGATAAATCATTGGATTTAGATGGATATTTTGCTGTAGATAGATCCTTTGCTTGAGATAGATCCTTAACTGTAGATTGATCCTTTGCTGTAGAGAGATCCTTTGCAGTAGATAAATCCTTGACTGTAGATAGATCCTTTGCTGTAGATAGATTCTTTGCTGAAGATAGATTCTTTGCTGTAGATAGATTCTTAGCAGTAGATGTATCCTATGCAGAAGATAGATCCATTACTGTAAATAGATCCTATGCTGTATAAAGATCCTTTGCTGAAGATAGATCCTTTGCTGTAGATAGATCCTTTGCTGCAGATAGAACCCCCATTGTTGATAAATCTTTTGCTGTATAAAGATCCTTTGCTGAAAATAGATCCTTTGCTGTAGATAGATCCTTTGCTGCAGATAGATCCCTCATTGTTGATAGATCTTTTGCTGTAGATAGCTCCTTTGCTGTAGGTAGATCCTTTGCTGCAGATAGATCCCTCATTGTTCATAGATCATTTGCTGTAGATAGCTCCTTTACTGTAAATAGATCCTTTGCTGTAGATAGATCCTTTCCTGTAGATAGATCCTTTGCTGTAGATAGAACTTTTGTTGTAAATAGATCTTTTGTTATAGATTGATCCTTTGCTGTTGATAGATCCTTAACTGTAGATGGATCCTTTGCTGTATATAGTCCCGTTACTTTAGAAAGATCATTGTCTGTAGATTGATCCTTTGCTGTAGATAGATCATTTGCTGTAGATAGATTATCTGCTGAACATAGATTCTTTGGTGTAGATAGATCCTTTGCTGTAGATAGATTCTTCGCTGTAGATAGATCCTTTTCTGAAGATAGATCCTTTTCTGTAGATAGATCTATTATTGTAGATAAAACCGTTGCTGTAGATTGATCCCATACTGAAAATAGATCCTTTGCTGTAGATAGATCCTTTGCTGTTGACAGATCTTTCGCTGTAGAAAGATCCTTTGGTGTAGATAGAATTTTTGCTGTAGATAGATCCCTTACTGTAGATAGAACACTTTGCTGTAGTTAGATCATTTGCTGTAGATCGATCTCCTACTGTAGATAGATCACTTTGCTGTAGATAGATCCTTTGCTGAAGATAGATCCTTTGCTGTAGATAGATTCTTTGCTGCAGATAGATCCCTTATTGTTGATAGATCTTTTGTTGTAGATAGCTCCTTTACTGTAAATAGATCCCTTGCTGTAGACAGATCCTTTCCTGTAGACAGATCCTTTGCTGTTGATAGATTTTTTGCTGTAGATTGAACTTTTGTTGTAAATAGATCTTTTGCTATAGATTGATCCTTTGCTGTTGACAGATCCTGCGTTGTAGGAAGATCCTTTGGTGAAGACAGATTCTTTGCTGTAGATAGATCCCTTACTGAAGATAGATCACTTTGCTGTAGATAGATCCTTTGCTGTAGATAGATCCTCTGCTGTATAAAGCTCTGCTTTTGTAAATATATTTGTTGTGGTAGATAGATCATTGGCTTTAGATAGATCCTTTGCTGTAGATAGATCCTTTGCTTAAGATAGATCCTTAACTTTAGATTGATCCTATGCTGTAGAGAGATCCTTTGCAGTAGATAAATCCTTGACTGTTGATAGATCCTATGCTGTATAAAGATACTTTGCTGAAGATAGATCCTTTGCTGTAGATAGATCCTTTGCTGCAGATAGATCCCACATTGTTGATAGATCTTTTGCTGTGGATAGCTCCTTTACTGTAAATAGATCCTTTGCTGTAGATATATCCTTCCCTGTAGATAGATCCTTTGCTGTAGATAGACCCATTGCTGTAGATAGAATTTTTGTTGTAAATAGATCTTTTGTTATAGATTGATCCTTTGCTTTTGATAGATCCTTAACTGTAGATGGATCCTTTGCTGTATATAGTCCCTTTACTGTGGATAGATTATTTGCTGTAGATTGATCCTTTGCTGTAGATTGATCCTTTGCTTTAGATAGATTATTTGCTGAACATAGATTCTTTGCTGTAAATAGTTTATTTGTTGTAGATAGATTCTTTGCTGAAAACAGATCCTTTGCAGTAGATAGATCCTTTACTGTAGATAGATCCTTTGCTGTAGATGGATCCTTTGCTGTAGATGGATCCTTTGCTGTAGATAAATCGTTTGTTGTAGATAGATCCTTTGTTGTAGATAGATCCTTTACTGTAGATAGATCCTTTGCTGTAGAGAAATCCTTTGCTGTAGATAGATCCTTTGTTGTAGATAGATCCTTTGCTGTTGATAGATCCTTTACTGTAGATAGATTCTTAGCTGTATATAGATTCTTTGTTGTAGATAGATCTTTTGTTATAGTTTGATCCTTTGCTGTTGATATATCCCTAACTGTAGATGGATCCTTTGCTGTATATATTCCCGTTACTTTAGATAGATCATTGTCTGTAGATTGGTCCTTTAATGTAGATAGATCATTTGCTGTAGATAGATTATCTGCTGAACATAGATTCTTTGCTGTAGATAGATTCTTTGTTGTAGATAGATCCTTTTCTGTAGACAGATCCTTTGCAGTAGATAGATCCTTTACTGTAGATAGATCCTTTGCTGTAGATAGATTCTTAGCTGTACATAGATTCTTAGTTGTAGATAGATCCTTTGCTGTAGATAGATTTTTCGCTGTAGATAGATCCTTTTCAGTAGATAAATCCTTCTCTGTAGATGAATCTTTTATTGTAGATAGATGCTTTGCTGTAGATAGATCCATTAGGGTATAAAGATCTGCTGTTGTAAATAGATCCTTTGTTGTAGATAAATCATTGGCTTTAGATAGATATTTTGCTGTAGATATATCCTTTGCTTAAGATAGATCCTTAACTGTAGATTGATCCTTTGCTGTAGAGAGATCCTTTGCAGTAGATAAATCCTTGACTGTAGATAGATCCTTTGCTATAGATAGATTCTTTGCTGAAGATAGATTCTTTGCTGTAGATAGATTCTTAGCAGTAGATGTATCCTATGCAGAAGATAGATCCATTACTGTACATAGATCCTATGCTGTATAAAGATCCTTTGCTGAAGATAGATCTTTTGCTATAGATAGATCCTTTGCTGCAGATAGATCCCTCATTGTTGATAGATCTTTTGTTGTATAAAGATCCTTTGCTGAAAATAGATCCTTTGCTGTAGATAGATCCTTTGCTGCAGATAGATCCCTCATTGTTGATAGATCTTTTGCTGTGGATAGCTCCTTTGCTGTAGGTAGATCCTTTGCTGCAGATAGATCCCTCATTGTTGATAGATCATTTGCTGTAGATAGCTCCTTTACTGTAAATAGATCCTTTGCTGTAGATAGATCCTTTCCTGTAGATAGATCCTTTGCTGTAGATAGATCCTTTGCTGTAGATAGAACTTTTGTTGTAAATATATCTTTTGTTATAGATTGATCCTTTGTTGTTGATAGATCCTTAACTGTAGATGGATCCTTTGCTTTATATAGTCCCGTTACTTTAGATAGATCATTGTCTGTAGATTGATCCTTTGCTGTAGATAGATCATTTGATGTAGATAGATGATTATCTGCTGAACATAGATTCTTTGCTGTAGATAGATCCTTTGCTGTAGATAGATTCTTCGCTGTAGATAGATCCTTTTCTGAAGACAGATCCTTTCCTGTAAATAGATCCTTTGCTGTTGATAGATTTTTTGCTGTAGATTGAACTTTTGTTGTAAATAGATCTTTTGCTATAGATTGATCCTTTGCTGTTGACAGATCCTGCGTTGTAGGAAGATCCTTTGGTGAAGACAGATTCTTTGCTGTAGATAGATCCCTTACTGAAGATAGATCACTTTGCTGTAGATAGATCCTTTGCTGTAGATAGATCCTCTGCTGTATAAAGCTCTGCTTTTGTAAATAGATTTTTTGTTGTAGATAGATCATTGGCTTTAGATTGATCCTATGCTGTAGAGAGATCCTTTGCAGAAGATAAATCCTTGACTGTTGATAGATCCTATGCTGTATAAAGACACTTTGCTGAAGATAGATCCTTTGCTGTAGATAGATCCTTTGCTGCAGATAGATCCCACATTGTTGATAGATCTTTTGCTGTAGATAGCTCCTTTACTGTAAATAGATCCTTTGCTGTAGATATATCCTTCCCTGTAGATAGATCCTTTGCTGTAGATAGACCCATTGCTGTAGATAGAATTTTTGTTGTAAATAGATCTTTTGTTATAGATTGATCCTTTGCTTTTGATAGATCCTTAACTGTAGATGGATCCTTTGCTGTATATAGTCCCTTTACTGTGGATAGATTATTTGCTGTAGATTGATCCTTTGCTGTAGATTGATCCTTTGCTTTAGATAGATCATTTGCTCGGAAAGATTATTTGCTGAACATAGATTCTTTGCTGTAAATAGTTTATTTGTTGTAGATAGATTCTTTGCTGAAAACAGATCCTTTGCAGTAGATAGATCCTTTACTGTAGATAGATCCTTTGCTGTAGATGGATCCTTTGCTGTAGATAGATCCTTTGCTGTAGATAAATCGTTTGTTGTAGATAGATCCTTTGTTGTAGATAGATCCTTTACTGTAGATAGATCCTTTGCTGTAGAGAAATCCTTTGCTGTAGATAGATCCTTTGTTGTAGATAGATCCTTTGCTGTAGATAGATCCTTTACTGTAGATAGATTCTTAGCTGTATATAGATTCTTTGTTGTAGATAGATCTTTTGTTATGTTTGATCCTTTGCTGTTGATATATCCCTAACTGTAGATGGATCCTTTGCTGTATATAGTCCCGTTACTTTAGAAAGATCATTGTCTGTAGATTGATCCTTTGCTGTAGATAGATCATTTGCTGTAGATAGATTATCTGCTGAACATAGATTCTTTGGTGTAGATAGATCCTTTGCTGTAGATAGATTCTTCGCTGTAGATAGATCCTTTTCTGAAGATAGATCCTTTTCTGTAGATAGATCTATTATTGTAGATAAAACCGTTGCTGTAGATTGATCCCATACTGAAAATAGATCCTTTGCTGTAGATAGATCCTTTGCTGTAGAAAAATCCTCTGCTGTAGAAAGATCTCCTGCTGTAAATAGATCCATTGCTGTAGATAGATCCCTTGCTGTTGACAGATCTTTCGCTGTAGAAAGATCCTTTGGTGTAGATAGAATTTTTGCTGTAGATAGATCCCTTACTGTAGATAGAACACTTTGCTGTAGTTAGATCATTTGCTGTAGATCGATCTCCTACTGTAGATAGATCACTTTGCTGTAGATAGATCCTTTGCTGAAGATAGATCCTTTGCTGTAGATAGATTCTTTGCTGCAGATAGATCCCTTATTGTTGATAGATCTTTTGTTGTAGATAGCTCCTTTACTGTAAATAGATCCCTTGCTGTAGACAGATCCTTTCCTGTAGATAGATCCTTTGCTGTTGATAGATTTTTTGCTGTAGATTGAACTTTTGTTGTAAATAGATCTTTTGCTATAGATTGATCCTTTGCTGTTGACAGATCCTGCGTTGTAGGAAGATCCTTTGGTGAAGACAGATTCTTTGCTGTAGATAGATCCCTTACTGAAGATAGATCACTTTGCTGTAGATAGATCCTTTGCTGTAGATAGATCCTCTGCTGTATAAAGCTCTGCTTTTGTAAATAGATTTGTTGTGGTAGATAGATCATTGGCTTTAGATAGATCCTTTGCTGTAGATAGATCCTTTGCTTAAGATAGATCCTTAACTTTAGATTGATCCTATGCTGTAGAGAGATCCTTTGCAGTAGATAAATCCTTGACTGTTGATAGATCCTATGCTGTATAAAGATACTTTGCTGAAGATAGATCCTTTGCTGTAGATAGATCCTTTGCTGCAGATAGATCCCACATTGTTGATAGATCTTTTGCTGTGGATAGCTCCTTTACTGTAAATAGATCCTTTGCTGTAGATATATCCTTCCCTGTAGATAGATCCTTTGCTGTAGATAGACCCATTGCTGTAGATAGAATTTTTGTTGTAAATAGATCTTTTGTTATAGATTGATCCTTTGCTTTTGATAGATCCTTAACTGTAGATGGATCCTTTGCTGTATATAGTCCCTTTACTGTGGATAGATTATTTGCTGTAGATTGATCCTTTGCTGTAGATTGATCCTTTGCTTTAGATAGATCATTTGCTCAGAAAGATTATTTGCTGAACATAGATTCTTTGCTGTAAATAGTTTATTTGTTGTAGATAGATTCTTTGCTGAAAACAGATCCTTTGCAGTAGATAGATCCTTTACTGTAGATAGATCCTTTGCTGTAGATGGATCCTTTGCTGTAGATAGATCCTTTGCTGTAGATAAATCGTTTGTTGTAGATAGATCCTTTGTTGTAGATAGATCCTTTACTGTAGATAGATCCTTTGCTGTAGAGAAATCCTTTGCTGTAGATAGATCCTTTGTTGTAGATAGATCCTTTGCTGTTGATAGATCCTTTACTGTAGATAGATTCTTAGCTGTATATAGATTCTTTGTTGTAGATAGATCTTTTGTTATAGTTTGATCCTTTGCTGTTGATATATCCCTAACTGTAGATGGATCCTTTGCTGTATATATTCCCGTTACTTTAGATAGATTATTGTCTGTAGATTGGTCCTTTAATGTAGATAGATCATTTGCTGTAGATAGATTATCTGCTGAACATAGATTCTTTGCTGTAGATAGATTCTTTGTTGTAGATAGATCCTTTTCTGTAGACAGATCCTTTGCAGTAGATAGATCCTTTACTGTAGATAGATCCTTTGCTGTAGATAGATTCTTAGCTGTACATAGATTCTTAGTTGTAGATAGATCCTTTGCTGTAGATAGATTTTTCGCTGTAGATAGATCCTTTTCAGTAGATAAATCCTTCTCTGTAGATAAATCTTTTATTGTAGATAGATGCTTTGCTGTAGATAGATCCATTAGGGTATAAAGATCTGCTGTTGTAAATAGATCCTTTGTTGTAGATAAATCATTGGCTTTAGATAGATATTTTGCTGTAGATAGATCCTTTGCTTAAGATAGATCCTTAACTGTAGATTGATCCTTTGCTGTAGAGAGATCCTTTGCAGTAGATAAATCCTTGACTGTAGATAGATCCTTTGCTATAGATAGATTCTTTGCTGAAGATAGATTCTTTGCTGTAGATAGATTCTTAGCAGTAGATGTATCCTATGCAGAAGATAGATCCATTACTGTACATAGATCCTATGCTGTATAAAGATCCTTTGCTGAAGATAGATCTTTTGCTATAGATAGATCCTTTGCTGCAGATAGATCCCTCATTGTTGATAGATCTTTTGTTGTATAAAGATCCTTTGCTGAAAATAGATCCTTTGCTGTAGATAGATCCTTTGCTGCAGATAGATCCCTCATTGTTGATAGATCTTTTGCTGTGGATAGCTCCTTTGCTGTAGGTAGATCCTTTGCTGCAGATAGATCCCTCATTGTTGATAGATCATTTGCTGTAGATAGCTCCTTTACTGTAAATAGATCCTTTGCTGTAGATAGATCCTTTCCTGTAGATAGATCCTTTGCTGTAGATAGATCCTTTGCTGTAGATAGAACTTTTGTTGTAAATATATCTTTTGTTATAGATTGATCCTTTGTTGTTGATAGATCCTTAACTGTAGATGGATCCTTTGCTTTATATAGTCCCGTTACTTTAGATAGATCATTATCTGTAGATTGATCCTTTGCTGTAGATAGATCATTTGATGTAGATAGATGATTATCTGCTGAAAAAAGATTCTTTGCTGTAGATAGATCCTTTGCTGTAGATAGATTCTTCGCTGTAGATAGATCCTTTTCTGAAGACAGATCCTTTCCTGTAGATAGATCCTTTGCTGTTGATAGATTTTTTGCTGTAGATTGAACTTTTGTTGTAAATAGATCTTTTGCTATAGATTGATCCTTTGCTGTTGACAGATCCTGCGTTGTAGGAAGATCCTTTGGTGAAGACAGATTCTTTGCTGTAGATAGATCCCTTACTGAAGATAGATCACTTTGCTGTAGATAGATCCTTTGCTGTAGATAGATCCTCTGCTGTATAAAGCTCTGCTTTTGTAAATAGATTTTTTGTTGTAGATAGATCATTGGCTTTAGATTGATCCTATGCTGTAGAGAGATCCTTTGCAGTAGATAAATCCTTGACTGTTGATAGATCCTATGCTGTATAAAGATACTTTGCTGAAGATAGATCCTTTGCTGTAGATAGATCCTTTGCTGCAGATAGATCCCACATTGTTGATAGATCTTTTGCTGTAGATAGCTCCTTTACTGTAAATAGATCCTTTGCTGTAGATATATCCTTCCCTGTAGATAGATCCTTTGCTGTAGATAGACCCATTGCTGTAGATAGAATTTTTGTTGTAAATAGATCTTTTGTTATAGATTGATCCTTTGCTTTTGATAGATCCTTAACTGTAGATGGATCCTTTGCTGTATATAGTCCCTTTACTGTGGATAGATTATTTGCTGTAGATTGATCCTTTGCTGTAGATTGATCCTTTGCTTTAGATAGATCATTTGCTCGGAAAGATTATTTGCTGAACATAGATTCTTTGCTGTAAATAGTTTATTTGTTGTAGATAGATTCTTTGCTGAAAACAGATCCTTTGCAGTAGATAGATCCTTTACTGTAGATAGATCCTTTGCTGTAGATGGATCCTTTGCTGTAGATAGATCCTTTGCTGTAGATAAATCGTTTGTTGTAGATAGATCCTTTGTTGTAGATAGATCCTTTACTGTAGATAGATCCTTTGCTGTAGAGAAATCCTTTGCTGTAGATAGATCCTTTGTTGTAGATAGATCCTTTGCTGTAGATAGATCCTTTACTGTAGATAGATTCTTAGCTGTATATAGATTCTTTGTTGTAGATAGATCTTTTGTTATGTTTGATCCTTTGCTGTTGATATATCCCTAACTGTAGATGGATCCTTTGCTGTATATATTCCCGTTACTTTAGATAGATCATTGTCTGTAGATTGGTCCTTTGCTGTAGATAGATCATTTGCTGTAGATAGATTATCTGCTGAACATAGATTCTTTGCTGTAGATAGATTCTTTGTTGTAGATAGATCCTTTTCTGTAGACAGATCCTTTGCAGTATATAGATCCTTTACTGTAGATAGATCCTTTGCTGTAGATAGATTCTTAGCTGTACATAGATTCTTAGTTGTAGATAGATCCTTTGCTGTAGATAGATTTTTCGCTGTAGATAGATCCTTTTCAGTAGATAAATCCTTTTCTGTAGATAAATCTTTTATTGTAGATAGATGCTTTGCTGTAGATAGATCCATTAGGGTATAAAGATCTGCTGTTGTAAATAGATCCTTTGTTGTAGATAAATCATTGGCTTTAGATAGATATTTTGCTGTAGATAGATCCTTTGCTTAAGATAGATCCTTAACTGTAGATTGATCCTTTGCTGTAGAGAGATCCTTTGCAGTAGATAAATCCTTGACTGTAGATAGATCCTTTGCTATAGATAGATTCTTTGCTGAAGATAGATTCTTTGCTGTAGATATCTTCTTAGCAGTAGATGTATCCTATGCAGAAGATAGATCCATTACTGTACATAGATCCTATGCTGTATAAAGATCCTTTGCTGAAGATAGATCTTTTGCTATAGATAGATCCTTTGCTGCAGATAGATCCCTCATTGTTGATAGATCTTTTGTTGTATAAAGATCCTTTGCTGAAAATAGATCCTTTGCTGTAGATAGATCCTTTGCTGCAGATAGATCCCTCATTGTTGATAGATCTTTTGCTGTAGATAGCTCCTTTGCTGTAGGTAGATCCTTTGCTGCAGATAGATCCCTCATTGTTGATAGATCATTTGCTGTTGATAGCTCCTTTACAGTAAATAGATCCTTTGCTGTAGATAGATCCTTTCCTGTAGATAGATCCTTTGCTGTAGATAGATCTTTTGCTGTAGATAGAACTTTTGTTGTAAATATATCTTTTGTTATAGATTGATCCTTTGTTGTTGATAGATCCTTAACTGTAGATGGATCCTTTGCTGTATATAGTCCCGTTACTTTAGATAGATCATTGTCTGTAGATTGATCCTTTGCTGTAGATAGATCATTTGATGTAGATAGATTATCTGCTGAACATAGATTCTTTGCTGTAGATAGATCCTTTGCTGTAGATAGATTCTTCGCTGTAGATAGATCCTTTTCTGAAGATAGATCCTTTTCTGTAGATATATCTATTATTGTAGATAAAACCGTTGCTGTAGATTGATCCCATACTGAAAATAGATCCTTTGCTGTAGATAGATCCTTTGCTGTAGAAAAATCCTCTGCTGTAGAAAGATCTCCTGCTGTAAATAGATCCCTTGCTGTAGATAGATACCTTGCTGTTGACAGATCTTTCGCTGTAGAAAGATCCTTTGGTGTAGATAGAATTTTTGCTGTAGATAGATCCCTTACTGTAGATAGAACACTTTGCTGTAGTTAGATCATTTGCTGTAGATCAATCTCCTACTGTAGATAGATCACTTTGCTGTAGATAGATCCTTTGCTGAAGGTAGATCCTTTGCTGTAGATAGATTCTTTGCTGCAGATAGATCCCTTATTGTTGATAGATCTTTTGCTGTAGATAGCTCCTTTACTGTAAATAGATCCCTTGCTGTAGACAGATCCTTTCCTGTAGATAGATCCTTTGCTGTTGATAGATTTTTTGCTGTAGATTGAACTTTTGTTGTAAATAGATCTTTTGCTATAGATTGATCCTTTGCTGTTGATAGATCCTGCGTTGTAAGAAGATCCTTTGGTGAAGACAGATTCTTTGCTGTAGATAGATCCCTTACTGAAGATAGATCACTTTGCTGTAGATAGATCCTTTGCTGTAGATAGATCCTTTGCTGTATAAAGCTCTGCTTTTGTAAATAGATTTTTTGTTGTAGATAGATCATTGGCTTTAGATAGATCCTTTGCTGTAGATAGATCCTTTGCTTAAGATAGATCCTTAACTTTAGATTGATCCTATGCTGTAGAGAGATCCTTTGCAGTAGATAAATCCTTGACTGTTGATAGATCCTATGCTGTATAAAGATCCTTTGCTGAATATAGATCCTTTGCTGTAGATAGATCCTTTGCTGCAGATATATCCCTCATTGTTGATAGATCTTTTGCTGTAGATAGCTCCTTTACTGTAAATAGATCCTTTGCTGTAGATATATCCTTTCCTGTAGATAGATCCTTTGCTGTAGATAGACCCATTGCTGTAGATAGAACTTTTGTTGTAAATAGATCTTTTGTTATAGATTGATCCTTTGCTGTTGATAGATCCTTAACTGTAGATGGATCCTTTGCTGTATATAGTCCCTTTACTGTAGATAGATTATTTGCTGTACCTTTGCTGTAAATTGATGTTTGGCTGTATAGAGTTCCATTACTGTAGATATATCCTTTGCTGTTGATTGACCATTTGCTGTAAATAGATCTTTTGCTGTAGATAGATCCTTTGATGTAGATAGATCACTTATTGTAGATAGATCCTTTGCTGTAGATAGATCCTTCGTTGTAAATAGATCCGTTTCTGTAGATAGATTCTTTGCTGAAGATAGATTCTTTTCTCTTGATAGATTTTTTGCAGTAGATGTATCCTATGCAGTAGATGAATTCTTTACTGTACATAGATCCTATGCTGTATAAAGATCCTTTGCTGAAGATAGATCCTTTGCTGTAGAAAAATCCTTTGCTGCAGATAGATCCCTTATTGTAGATAGATCTTTTGCTGTAGATAGCTCCTTTACTGTAAATAGATCCTTTGCTGCAGATAGATCCCTTGCTGTGGATTGATCATACGATGTAGATAGATCCTTTACTGTAGATTTGTCCTTTGCTGTAGATAGATTCTTTACTGTAGATAGATCCTTTGCTGTAGATGGATCCTTATATGTAGATAGATCCTTTGCTGTAGATAAATCGTTTGTTGTAGATAGATAATTTGCTTTAGATAGATCCATTACTGTAGATAGATCCTTTTCTGTAGATAGATCCTTTTCCGTAGATAGATCTTATTGTAGATAAAACCGTTGCTGTAGATAGATCTCATACTGTAAATTGATCCTTTGCTGTAGATAGATTCTTTGCTGTAGAAAGATCCTCTGCTGTAGAAAGATATTCTGCTGTAAAAAGATCCTTTGCTGTAGATAGATCCTTTGCTGTTGACAGATCTTTCGCTGTAGAAAGATCCTTTGGTGTAGATAGATAATTGCTGTAGATAAATCCATTACTGTAGATAGAACACTTTGATGTAGATAGATCATTTGCTGTAGATCGATCCCCCACTGTAGATAGATCACTTTGCTGTATAGATAGATCCTTTGCTGAAGATAGATCCTTTGCTGTAGATAGATTCTTTGCTGCAGATAGATCCCTTATTGCTGATAGATCTTTTGCTGTAGATAGCTCCTTTACTGTAAATAGATCCTTTGGTGTAGACAGATCCTTTCCTGTAGATAGATCCTTTGCTGTAGATAGATTTTTTGCTTTAGATTGAACTTTTGTTGTAAATAGATCTTTTGCTATAGATTGATCCTTTGCTGTTGACAGATCCTGCGTTGTAGAAAGATCCTTTGGTGAAGACAGATTCTTTGCTGTAGATAGATCCCTTACTGAAGATAGATCACTTTGCTGTAGATAGATCCTTCGCTGTAGATAGATCCTTTGCTGTATAAAGTTCTGCTGTTGTAAATCGATTTTTTGTTGTAGATAGATCATTGGCTTTAGATAGATCCTTTGCTGTAGATAGATCCTTTGATTAAGATAGATCCTTAAGTTTAGATTGATCCTATGCTGTAGAGAGATCCTTTGCAGTAGATAAATCCTTGACTGTAGATAGATCCTTTGCTGTAGATAGATCCTTTGCTGTAGATAGATCCTTTGCTGTAGATAGATTCTTTGCTGAAGATAGTTTCTTTGCTGTAGATAGATTCTTTGCAGCAGATGTATCCTATGCAGTAGATAGATCCATTACTGTACATAGATCATATGCTGTATAAAGATACTTTGCTGAGGATAGATCCTTTGCTGTAGATAGATCCATTGCTGCAGATAGATCCCTCATTGTTGATAGATCTTTTGCTGTAGATAGCTCCTTCACTGTAAATAGATCCTTTGCTGTAGATGGATCCCTTGCTGTGGATTGATCATAGGATGTAGATAGATCCTTTACTGTAGATAGGTCCTTTGCTGTAGATAGATCCTTTGCTGTAGATAGATCCTTTTCAGTAGATAGATCCTTAACTGTAGATAGATCCTTTGCTGTGGATGGATCCTTATCTGTAGATAGATCCTTTGCTGTAGATAAATCGTTTGCTGTAGATAGATACTTCGCTGTAGATAGATCCTTTACTGTAGAGATATCCTTTGCTGTAGATAGATCCTTTGCTGTAGATAGATCCTTTGCTGTAGATAGATCCTATGCTGTAAATAGATTCTTTACTGTAGATAGATTCTTTGCTGTACATAGATTCTTTGTTGTAGATAGAACATTTGCTGTAGATAGATCCTTTGCTATAGATAAATCGTTTGCTGTAGATAGATACTTTGCTGTAGATAGATCCTTTTCTGTAGATAGATCCTTTGCTGTAGATAGATCCTTTGCAGTAGATAGATCCTTTGCTGTAGATAGATCCTATGCTGTAGATAGATTCTTTACTGTACATAGATTCTTTGCTATACATAGATTCTTTGTTGTAGATAGAACATTTGCTGTAGATAGATCCTTTGTAGTAGATAGATCATTTGCTGTAGATAGATCCTTTGTAGTAGATAGATCCTTCGCTGTAGATAGATCCTTTTCTGTAGATAGAACCTCTTCTGTAGATAGATCCTTTGCTGTAAATAAATAAATAAATCCTGTGCCGTAGATAGATCCCTTGCCGTAGATAGAACATTTGCTGTAGATAGATCCTTTATTGTAGATAGATCCTTCACTGTAGATAGATCCTTTTCTGTAGATAGATCCTTTTCTGTAGATAGATCCTTTACTGTAATTAAAACCTTTGCTGTTGATAGATCCCATACTGTAAATAGATTCTTTGCTGTAGATAGATCATTTGCTATAGAAAGATCCTCTGCTGTAGAAAGATCTTATGCTGTAAATAGATCCTTTGCTGTAGATAGATCCTTTGCTGTTAACAGATCTTTCGCTGTAGAAAGATCCTTTGGTGTAGATAGATTCTATGCTGTAGATAGATCCCTTACTGTAGATAGAACACTTTGCTGTAGATAGATCATTTGCTGTAGATAGATCCCTTATTGTTGATAGATCTTTTGCTGTAGATAGCTCCTTTACTGTAAATAGATCCTTTGCTGTAGATAGATCCTTTCCTGTAGATAAATCCTTTGCTGTAGATAGATTTTTTGCTGTAGATAGAACTTTTGTTGTAAATATATCTTTTGCTAAAGATTGATCCTCTGCTGTTGATAGATCCTGTGCTGTAAAAAATCCTTTGGTGTAGATAGATTTTTTGTGGTAGATAGATCTCTTACTGAAGATAGATCACTTTGCTGTAGATAGATGCTTTGCTGTAGATAGATCCATTAGGGTATAAAGATCTGCTGTTGTAAATAGATCCTTTGTTGTAGATAAATCATTGGCTTTAAATAGATATTTTGCTGTAGATAGATCCTTTGCTTAAGATAGATCCTTAACTGTAGATTGATCCTTTGCTGTAGAGAGATCCTTTGCAGTAGATAAATCCTTGACTGTAGATAGATCCTTTGCTGTAGATAGATTCTTTGCTGAAGATAGATTCTTTGCTGTAGATAGATTCTTAGCAGTAGATGTATCCTATGCAGAAGATAGATCCATTACTGTACTTAGATCCTATGCTGTATAAAGATCCTTTGCTGAAGATAGATCCTTTGCTGTAGATAGATCCTTTGCTGCAGATAGATCCCTCATTGTTGATAGATCTTTTGCTGTATAAAGATCCTTTGCTGAAAATTGATCCTTTGCTGTAGATAGATCCTTTGCTGCAGATAGATCCCTCATTGTTGATAGATCTTTTGCTGTTGATAGCTCCTTTGCTGTAGGTAGATCCTTTGCTGCAGATAGATCCCTCATTGTTGATAGATCATTTGCTATAGATAGCTCCTTTACTGTAAATAGATCCTTTGCTGTAGATAGATCCTTTCCTGTAGATAGATCCTTTGCTGTAGATAGATCCTTTGCTGTAGATAGAACTTTTGTTGTAAATAGATCTTTTGTTATAGATTGATCCTTTGCTGTTGATAGATCCTTAACTGTAGATGGATCCTTTGCTGTATATAGTCCCGTTACTTTAGATAGTTCATTGTCCGTTGATTGATCTTTTGCTGTAGATAGATCATTTGCTGTAGATAGATTATCTGCTGAACATAGATTCTTTGCTGTAGATAGATCCTTTGCTGTAGATAGATTCTTCGCTGTAGATAGATCCTTTTCTGAAGATAGATGCTTTTCTGTAGATAGATTCTTTGCTGCAGATAGATCCTTTATTGTTGATAGATCTTTTGCTGTAGATAGCTCCTTTACTGTAAATAGATCCCTTGCTGTAGACAGATCCTTTCCTGTAGATAGATCCTTTGCTGTTGATAGATTTTTTGCTGTAGATGGAACTTCTGTTGTAAATAGATCTTTTGCTATAGATTGATCCTTTGCTGTTGACAGATCCTGCGTTGTAGGAAGATCCTTTGGTGAAGACAGATTCTTTGCGGTGTGCCCAAGAAGGTTATGATTCTTCCGTCTAAGATTTTAAAAATATAGATAAAAACGCCTAAGAGTTTTTAGGTTATCGTTTGAATAAAATATTTTTTCTAAAATACTGGTATTAATGAATATGGTTATATAAATAGTTACAATTAACGATAGTAATTTTAACGATATATTTTTTAAGGATATCGTGTTATAAGGTTAAGGCATTTATACCTAATTTTTTTTAAATACAGTTTTTAATGTATATTATTTTTAGAATATAGTACTTTTTGGATATAGGTTATTAAAATAGCATTTCTAACTCACAAGTTTTTAAAGTTATAGTAAATAAAGATATTGTTTCTAAGAATACGTACACAGCGTATATGTTTTTTGAGTTACTGTCTCCACCGCCTAAGTTCCTATCGATACAGTTCAGTATGGATATTGTGTATTCTGAAATATGGCACTAACGCAGACTTTTCTCTGATTGGTCGTCCAAAACCTACAAGGAGAAGGGGGCGGAGTCCTGTTATATGCAGTCATATGGGTATTTTAGCAAAAACAGCAACAGCGCTTCATAAATTGAGTTGTTAGATATATAATTAATATCAGCTCTAGTTACATTAGATTTTGGTTATCGATGGTTATTAGGGATGTGACAATATAGAACATATTCCTTTCTTTATATTGTCACATATTATATGCCTATCTCTGCCATATGTAGCAGGTACATTTGGAATTCCGTTCCTTAGTCTTGAATTGTTCAATTAAAATAATTGTGTTTTTAATTACTAAATTAAATTTTATACCGTAAAATACGTGCTATTAGTTTACATATTTTAGAGAAGTAGGTACAACTTTTTAAAATAAATAAATTCATTTATTTATCAATGACAATTAGTCAATTACTAACAGTAGCTAATTACTAAATACCAATTGTTATATATATTTCCTGATATATTTGTGTTTTTATTATTCCACCTACGAACTTTTTAGATTTTAATTAACATTTTCATAAAATCTAGGAACTAAGTTTACGCATTTAATAGCAGTATATCTAAGGGAGTCCACAGATAATTTGAAAACGTTTTCTATGCAGTGGTCACTGAAGAAAACTGTATAGGGAAGCTGTGGTAGACTATTTCATGTTGCAAAGTGACCAAGTTGCACATATTTATCGGTTTGCATATATGCACACATGCATATTTTATGCTCTTGAAATATTTTGCAGAGTCACTGCATGTATGCAATATGCACAATATCAAATTATTAATCTGTATTATATTTCACTTAAGAAATTACATCTAGGTAGGTAGCCCAATCTAGTATAGGTATGCAAGTATATATCAATTTTGTACACCTACCTAAAACCTATTGATAGAGGATTTCTTTGAAATCTGTAGATTAAGTAATTATTTTATTTCTGAATGAATGTATTTTAATTGCATATGATATAGTTTATAATAGATTTTACCCTGTACAAGTTGCGTTTAAAATTACAACGATATCACATTTTCCACTATAACTAATATTTGTTGTATTAATACTAATATTTGTTGTAGTAAACGCGTCTATATATATTATATCAATACGATAATTACTGCCATTTAAGTAGGCTATACAGCTAATTATTTAAAATAATGGTTTGTCGCAGTTGAAGCAGTGCTACCTACTCTACTAGCTTCAACAGCATCTCATAATTCTTGAATCAGAGATATTTTGAAGTGTAAATTGAATATACTAGGTAACTAGAATCTAGATCGTTCATTTATGGTTGATTTGTTGTAGCCAAATTTTAATAAAATAACCATAAACTTTAGATTGTTGAAGCCTGAAATTTTATAATTTCAAATTTGACATAACTAAATATAAAATTCCTAGTAGATATGAATCTTTATCATTATGTATAGGCTATAGCTACACAAAACTAGAAGGGTAGTACCGTGCGGGAGTATTTTGTGACGTGACAGAAGTGAGGCTTTACCATGCTATTTTGTTTATACCTATTTAATGATATAAATACAGCTCATTACATACCATTATCATGGCATTCACATAAAGAATTTTACGATGATTACGAATATGTCATCCAATTTTGTCTAAAATACATATTTACCTACATGAAATTATTTTTATTTCGTATATTTACATGTATTTAGAGCGGCAATATAGCATGGTATAATAACTATGCTATTTCAAGGAAAAGGACCTCTAAAGTTATATTTATGAGATCTACCTATATAATATATATATTTATGAGATCTACCTATATAATATATATATATGACCTGTAAAATATATTAATTCACGGTGTTATTAATTCTCTTTGAATCTCATATATTTTGTTGAGTCACCCCTGATAGGTTTTCGTCTGGGAAGTTTTCTATTATGGTATTGTGTTCTTTGTTTGTTAGTTTGTTCGTCACGCACTCTCATTGCGTCCAGTTGAAATACATTTAAGAGCTGTTATTTCTTCATTTCATTTTTCCCTTGATGTTCATAATTGCACCAAATCATGTCAAATAACTTAAAAAATTCTCTGAGACTATTTATTATATATATTTTTTATTCATTCAGATCCAGAAAAGTTTCAAACTTGTGGAACATTACACAGAGAGAAATGCATAACCTTATTTAGCTGATTTGACTAAATCTGATTTACACATACAGATTCTCTGATTTATCATTATGTTCTACATTTTCATTTCAGTTGCTGCATAAGGTGATTGTCTGATTTAACGCTTGCTATTTCATAACTATGCAGCTAAATGTTTGAGCTCTGCATTGAGATTTGTGGTTAATCAGATCAAAATCTCTTCTGAATAAATACTAATTAGTAATCAGATCTGTTTACCGGGTGACGCCATTACTGTTTTAGATGTCATTGTGTGTGTACATGTTTGAAAATTATATTGTGATAAATACTTATATAGTCTAGACTAAGTGAATTTAACTAGCTGATATGTAGGTTAAGATACCTGACTAGCAGTTATAACATAATTTTAGGTATCTAGGTAGTATTTGGCATTGAATGGTGAGCACTGAGTCATACTAACAAAGAAATTAGTGAGACATATAAATTTGACAGCTTCTAAAACACAGAACCTATGTTCTATTTAACTTGAGGTGATTTTAAATTTGTAGTACCTATATACATAACAAAATTAATATGGCAATAGTGACATATTTATAATTTTATATTAGGTATGTTATACCTAGCATATTGACTCCATAATCAATACCTACCAATTTGACTTTAGAATTTAAAATATACCATACCTTGGTACCTACTACCTAACTTTCTGCAGAATAGGTATCGACGGTCATACGAATAACCCAAATGAACCCAAATGAACCCAAATGAAACCAAATGAACCCAAATGAACCCAAATGAACCCAAATGAAACCAAATGAACCCAAATGAAACCAAATGAACCGAATGAACCCAAATGAACCCAAATGAAACCAAATGAACCCAAATGAACCCAAATGAAACCAAATGAACCCAAATGAAACCAAATGAACCGAATGAACCCAAATGAAACCAAATGAAACCAAATGAAACCAAATGAAACCAAATGAACCCAAATGAAACCAAATGAAGTCCAACGAATAACCCAAATGAACCCAAATGAACCCAAATGAACCCAAATGAACCCAAATGAAACCAAATGAACCCAAATGAAACCAAATGAACCGAATGAACCCAAATGAACCCAAATGAAACCAAATGAAACCAAATGAAACCAAATGAAGTCCAACGAATAACCCAAATGAACCCAAATGAAACCCAAATGAAACCAAATGAAACCAAATGAAACCAAATGAACCCAAATGAAACCAAATGAAGTCCAACGAATAACCCAAATGAACCCAAATGAAACTCAAATGAAACCAAATGAAGTTCTACGAATAACCCAAATGAACCCAAATGAACCCAAATGAAACCAAATGAAACCAAATGAACCCAAATGAAACCAAATGAAGTCCAACGAATAACCCAAATGAACCCAAATGAAACTCAAATGAAACCAAATGAAGTTCTACGAATAACCCAAATTAACCCAAATGAACCCAAATGAAACCAAATGAACCCAAATGAACCCAAATGAAGTCCTACGAATAACCCAAATGAACCCAAATGAAACCCAAATGAACCCAAATGAAACCAAATGAAACCAAATGAAACCAAATGAACCCAAATGAAACCAAATGAACCCAAATGAACCCAAATGAAACCAAATGAACATAAAAACGAACAACCCAAATGAAGCAGAAACAACCCATATGAAGCTAAAAATGAACAACCCAAATGAGGCAGAAACAACCCAAATGAGGCAGAAACAACCCAAATGAAGCAGAAACAACCCAAATGAAGCAGAAACAACCCAAAGAAGCAGAAACAACACAAATGAAGCAGAAACAACACAAATGAAGCAGAAACAACACAAATGAAGCAGAAACAACACAAATGAAGCAGAAACAACACAATTGATGCTAAAAACGAATAACCCAAATGAAGCTAAAAACGAATTCAAATGAAGTAGAAACAATTCAAACATTTAGTAATCAATTGGTCTTCATATGGTCTTCATTCGATTTTCATTTGATTTTCATTTTATATTCTTTTTATATTCATTTGATATTCATTTGATATTCATTTAGTTTTCATTTGGTATTCATTTAGTTTTCATTTGGTATTTATCTGGTATTCATTCACAGTGAAGTGTTAAAACAACCATCATTTGTTGTTATTAATATTCGCAGTGAAGTGTTAAAACAACCATCATTTGTTGTTATTAATATTCGCAGTGAAGTGTTAAAACAACCATCATTTGTTGTTATTAATATTCACAGTGAAGTGTTAAAACAACCATCATTTGTTGTTATTAATATTCGCAGTGAAGGGTTAAAACAACCATCATTTGTTGTTATTAATATTCGCAGTGAAGGGTTAAAACAACCATCATTTGGTGCTAGGACGTGCTAGGACGAAACGGTGCTAGGACGTTTCGTACCCGGACATTTCGTACCCGGACATTTCGTTAACGGACGTTTCGTTAACGGACGTTTCGTTAACGGACGTTTCGTTAACGGACGTTTCGTTAACGGACGTTTCGTTAACGGACGTTTCGTTACAAGGACGTTTCGTTACTAGCACGATAATTCGTTACCAGTTTTTTCGTTCCAAATCGCTACTAACGATTTTTATAATTCGAAATGAGTTATAGACTGAAAAATATACCAATCACTTAAATTATAAATATATAGCTATTGAATATTTTTCCATATGTGAACCAATTACTGGAAGTTTTCAAACATTTTAGAAAATAGTATATAAGAATAAGAATAAAGAGTTGAAATGTTAAATTATATAGTCTTTTCTTATATGATTGAAAATAATTATTACTTTCGCAAAATTGCGGAAGGTTATGTTTCTTTCATTAAGTTATTTTCATTCGGCAACTTGTAACATCTGGTAATTGGAATTTTACACTAACGTTAAAACATTTTCCAAAATATGAAAAACAAAAGATTTTCCCAATGTAGGTATTATCTCCGAGTTCTCGGACTGAACCACATTTTCAATCGTATGAGGACAAAAAAAAATAGATTTATTGTTATTTAACTTGTATATCGATTGCAATCCATGGTATTTTCACTTCCAGCTTTTCTAATCAAAGAAATTAAGTAATGATTATTAATTTTAATACATCTGATTAAAATCAATGTATAACTAAACGAATAAAAAATATAATGTTTAAAAAGTAGACGCTATTTTTGAAGTAGTAAAACTTGTAATACATGGGATTGGTATAAAATTGTAGTCTAAAATAAAATTGTCAAATAAAAATCGTTTCCAATTCATAAAAAAATAAACTGGTAACGAATCGTCCTAGTAACGAAACGTCCTATAGAAACGAAACGTCCTAGTAACGAAACGTCCTATAGAAACGAAACGTCCTAGTAACGAAACGTCCTAGTAACGAAACGTCCTAGTAACGAAACGTCCTAGTAACGAAACGTCCTAGTAACGAAACGTCCTATAGTAACGATTAACGAAAAGTCCTACTAACGAATCATCCGTTAACGAAACGTCCGGTCACCATTATTAATATTCACAGTGATAGGTGAAACTATCAAGTTCACCAAATTACTCAATATGTTTAATAACAACATCTGTCACTGATGTGTTCTAACACCCCCGTCTGTACATGAAGGGGTACACTCCCTGTTATGAAATATGATTTAAAATAGAAATAACTATATATATTTCAATAACTCTGAAATAACATTATCTCTTTCTCAAGAATTTCGAATTATTTTCCCTTTCTTGGGGAAAAAAGGATACATTTTTCTGCTTTTAAAAAAGAAGAAAAAGAAAGTATGAAAAAAGAAGGTACGGAAAAAGAAGATACGGAAACAGAAGGTGCGGAAAAGAAGGTACGGAAAAAGAAGGTATGGAAAAAGAAGGTACGGAAAAAGAAGGTACAGAAAAAGAAGGTATGGAAAAAGAAGGTACGGAAAAAGAAGGTACGGAAAAAGAAGATACGGAAACAGAAGGTGCGGAAAAGAAGGTACGGAAAAAGAAGGTATGGAAAAAGAAGGTACGGAAAAAGAAGGTACAGAAAAAGAAGGTATGGAAAAAGAAGGTACGAAAACAGAAGGTACGGAAGAAGAAAGGTACGGAAAAAGAAGATACGGGAACAGAAGGTGCGGAAAAGAAGGTACGGAAAAAGAAGATACGGAAGAAGAAAGGTACGGAAAAAGAAGACACGGAAAAAGAGGGTAAGATAAAAAGAAAGCAGGATAAAAAGAGGGCAAGATAAAAAGAGGGCAAGATAAAAAGAGGGCAAGATAGAAAGAAGGCAAGATAAAAAGAGGGCAAGATAAAAAGAGGGCAAGATAAAAAGAGGGTAAGAGAAAGAGGGTAAGATACAAAGAGGGTAAGATAAAAAGAGGGTAAGATAAAGAGAGGGTAAAATAAAAAGAGGGTAAGATAAAAAGAGGGTAAGATAAAAATAAGGTAAGATTCTTTTGAATCTTTTTTTTCTCTTTCTACTTCATTTTAATTCGTTTTTATCTTCATTTGGGTTGTTTCTGCTTCATTTTGGGTTCATTTGGGTTATTCGTAGGACTTCATTTGGGTTCATTTGGGTTATTCGTAGGACTTCATTTGGGTTCATTTGGACTTCATTTGGGTTCATTTGGGTTCATTTGGGTTCATTTGGGTTCATTTGGACTTCATTTGGGTTTCATTTGGGTTTCATTTGGGTTTCATTTGGTTTCATTTGGGTTCATTTGGGTTCATTTGGTTTCATTTGGGTTCATTTGGTTTCATTTGGTTTCATTTGGTTTCATTTGGGTTCATTTGGGTTATTCGTTGGACTTCATTTGGTTTCATTTGGTTTCATTTGGGTTCATTTGGTTTCATTTGGTTTCATTTGGTTTCATTTGGGTTCATTTGGTTTCATTTGGTTTCATTTGGTTTCATTTGGGTTCATTTGGTTTCATTTGGTTTCATTTGGGTTCATTTGGGTTATTCGTTGGACTTCATTTGGTTTCATTTGGGTTCATTTGGTTTCATTTGGTTTCATTTGGTTTCATTTGGTTTCATTTGGGTTCATTTGGTTTCATTTGGTTTCATTTGGTTTCATTTGGGTTCATTTGGTTTCATTTGGTTTCATTTGGTTTCATTTGGTTTCATTTGGGTTCATTTGGGTTCATTTGGGTTATTCGTAGGACTTCATTTGGGTTCATTTGGGTTCATTTGGTTTCATTTGGTTTCATTTGGTTTCATTTGGGTTCATTTGGTTTCATTTGGTTTCATTTGGGTTCATTTGGGTTCATTTGGGTTATTCGTTAGACTTCATTTGGTTTCATTTGGGTTCATTTGGGTTCATTTGGTTTCATTTGGTTTCATTTGGGTTCATTTGGGTTCATTTGGGTTATTCGTAGAACTTCATTTGGTTTCATTTGAGTTTCATTTGGGTTCATTTGGGTTATTCGTTGGACTTCATTTGGTTTCATTTGGGTTCATTTGGGTTATTCGTTGGACTTCATTTGGGTTCATTTGGTTTCATTTGGGTTATTCGTAGGACTTCATTGGGTTTCATTTGGTTTCATTTGGTTTCATTTGGGTTCATTTGGTTTCATTTGGTTTCATTTGGGTTATTCGTAGGACTTCATTTGGGTTCATTTGGTTTCATTTGGGTTATTCGTAGGACTTCATTTGGGTTCATTTGGTTTCATTTGGGTTCATTTGGGTTCATTTGGGTTCATTTGGGTTTTATTTGGGTTCATTTGGGTTTCATTTGGTTTCATTTGGTTTCATTTGGGTTCATTTGGGTTCATTTGGGTTCATTTGGTTTCATTTGGGTTATTCGTAGGACCCGGTATCGAACAATTTTCTGCCAAAATTCTGAAACAAATCTGACTCTTTCTGAAGCCTACAGCTACTAGGTACCTGAGGCTAATTAGACTGAGTGAATCTTTCTTAAAATTCCAATATAAAAGTATCTAGTATGAAGAACCAAAATGTATATTTTATCATTCCTAATCCAATATTCTCTTTAATTTCCAAATATTGAAATACTAATTATGAAAATATAGGTACTGATCTTATGAGATAAATTAATTTAGCCAAGTTTCCATAGTTAGTTTTTTGAATTTGTGGTTAAGTAGGTATGTGTGGTAATGCTCACCAATAAATTAGGAAGGACTTTAGACTCCTGTAGAGAAAGGAAAAATTGAAAAAATTTAATTTGTTGTGTTTTTTCTAATTTTTCCTATGCTACAATGTTGTTGCTAATATATAAAAAGAAAATTGGAGACTGACAAGTACCTAAAAATGTTTGAGAGTCCTTTGCACTTAGGTGGTATTTTTTTACACACAATTTTACTTCAAAATTTAGACAACTGTAACTATATATGTTGCCTGCTGCCTGGCCGGCTGGCGGCTGGCCTTGCTGACAAGTGGCAGCAACCGCAGCTTGCACTTGCAGGCTTGCAGCCTGGTTACTGCCTACTGGCTTCAGTGGCTTGCCAGTCAGCAGAATATGGGACATTTTCTGAGTGAATAATCCTTAGTTTCTCTTAAATTTACATGTATTTACTGAGAATAGAAACCAAATGGCAAAATAGAGGATATCTTGTAGTACAGATTACCACTTTCTGCAGTCTGGCTTGCTAGCAATGGGCCATGGCCTCATTAGCTAATGCCTAATGGTCGCTACTGACTCGCTGACTCTGAGAGTGATTCTTAGGGATATAGGTACCGACTACTACTAATCTACTATTGTAGGTATGTTAATCCAAGTAAAATTGTATGTTTCGTAAACTCTCCATTAGTCTCTCCAGCTCTCCAAAAATCACCAGAGTGATCAAATTACCATAAATTCTCCCCAAAATAACATTAAATTTGTAGCATAGGGGAAAATCAGATATCTCTCACCATTTGCAAAAGAAGGGCTCAAAATAACTGTCACAGACTCGCCATCAAAATGGCGAGTTAGACATGCTTTATTACCTGGATGTTAATAATCACACATAAAATGTTAATAATGCCCCACATTTTGAGACTGGCTGAAACTTAAAAGGGAGATACTGACACTCTTTAGCATATGCAATTTGTCAGAAATTTGTTAATTTATCTTAGAAATCACTATATTTACAATTTTTTCATAATCAGACAGTTATGCAATTAAACTAATAATTGTAAGATTTCTCTCAATAGATTCTATCATTCTGAAATTTCTAAATTAGGTTCATTCTGCAATTTTGTAAGTTAACAATTGGGCATTGGCTAATTATTAATATATTACCAGTTGGCAGTTACATCATTAGACATTAGGTACATCATTAGACATTAGGTACATCATTAGACATTAGGTACATCAAGAGCTCTAGTCTGTTGGACTGTCCTTAGATACCTTGCAATGCAGCAAGTCTTCAGAGTATGGGATATTTTCAATATTTTCTGATTGAACAATCATTAATTAATTTAATTTCATCCTGTATTTACTGCTCACTCAAAGCGTGTCAAATTTGTCCATGATTTTATTGTGAGAACATTTTGTCTTCAAATATTTTCAAATCTGTCTCTAAAATCACTAAAATTCTCTAAAATGTCTTCAATAATAACATGTAACCATAGGAATTTGTTAGGAATTTGTCTCCAAGATCTTGCAAAGATATATTTTCCCTCAAAAAGTGTCTTCAAAGATCTTTGGTGACAAGGATGCGCTTTCCATAATTCTTGGTGAACACTTTACCAGTTTCTGTAATTTTACAACGCAGCATTGACATGTAATTTTAAATTAATTTTCATAAGCAACACCTAATTAATCTTTCTATTAATAGCATATGCAATGTTTATTGGTATAGATACAAATAGCAATTGTCATAGGAATTTCAATGATTTTATTTTTGCAAAAAGGTACATTATTGTGCAATTTGATTATCAGCCTAAGTCTCTGTCTAACTACCCAATGCATAAGGCTGTTAGTAGCCTACCAGTGGCACTGTGGCAGTCTTCATTCAAATTTCAGTGCAATGACATCTGTAGACTTTTAAATTTATGATGAAAATGATCTTTTATTGATACATAGCTAGATCATGTCAACTGTTGGAATAGCGACCTATGCATGAATGATGAAAAACAATAGAAATTTTAAATCCGCTGCATTTAGCTAAGAAATTCATCTGTTTGGTAGCATAACTGTTCTCCTAAAAATAGTTTTTGTCAATCATTGTTGCTATCAAAAATTATCCGAATTAGTCTTTATTTGTTCTATATGAATTATATATAATTATAATGGTCATTATAAGTATAATTTCAAGTTCACTTTCTATTTCAGACTTAGCTATAGCTATTATGCTACATCAAATGTTTATCTTTAATTTTATATTTAGCTATTTATATAGCTAATAGCTTTCTACTATGAAAATTTCCTTGAGTCGCTACATAGAGAATTACAAGAAGACAAATCAGAAACCTACAGTTTATGTTGCAGTGTGATCATCCGACTCTTTGCTGCAATTTGGTTCTTTGATGGTTCACATTTCTTTTTTTGCCAGGTATGTGAATATTATGCTTTTTTTTACTATAAATCTATAATGTTATATTATATTTATCTGCTTATATGTATCGATAGCCCTCTATTGAGATATTTGATATTCTCATTATACGAAATAGTCAGTAGCCAACTACACAAATAATAATCATTTTTATAGATAGATTTCTTGGATTTTCAAGTTTTAGTCTTAAAGGAGCTAAACTGTTTGAAATTAAGTTGAGCTTAGCTACCTATAACAGTACCTATCATCTTAATCAAATTATTCTGACTAGAGGAATATAAGTTGCTACCATATTTTAAGATGTAAAAATAGCTAGTGACATTGTTTTTTATAACTAGCTAATTCTTTCTCTGTTTGCTTCTTTAATATCAATTGCATTAAATTTATTTTTAATATCAGCAATTTGGCTTCTTGTTCCTAAGTAAATGTTCAACTCCCAATTAAATTAATTAAATATTACCTTTCTAGTTTCTACTAATTATTTCTATGAATTTTCATTTCAGGTTGAACTTATCTGTTCCCAGCAATAAATCACTTCTTTTTGAAGTGGCCTAGAGTCATCAGAGTTGAGACAATGCTTTAAGCTCGATCTGCATGATGAAAATTTAAATCAAGGTGAGTGGTGACTATTAAAGATTGTGTAAATCTTCATACCTAGTATTTACTTTATAGATAAAAATAGTTAGGAACACTAAATCAGTGAATAGGACACTAGGTGTAAATAATTAGCTAGCTCTAACTATTAGATAGCCAGGTAGTAGATATTTAATTGATATTATTTTCCTTAACAAGATATCAAATGAACTAGCAAGCTAAGTAGCTGTACATTGTTATCTAAAGCAATAGCTAACTCTTCTTTTGATGTGATTTCTATAGTTGATCAAATCTTATTATAGCTAGTAGCTATTCAATTGATTTTTTCTCATATTAATTTTCTCTTTTACAAGCATATTTATTTAATTGTTATATAGCTAGCTATTGAATCTCATTGATTTCAAAATTGGACTAGCTAACTCCTTACCAATTACTAATATAAGTATGCTTGAATTTTGTAATTGCAACTATGCTGTGATTGATAAGATATTAAAGGCAATGAAAATAACTATAATCAAAGATTGATAAGTTAATGAATAATTAATTGTGCAATATTATTATTCCAGATGACTTTAATGTGGCTAAATCCATACATTTGTGGGGGCTCTGTCTTGTCCAGTTCAGACTTTCAAAGAAGTTCCCTTGGAAAGCAACAACTGCAGAAACAGGGCCTCAAAATTTTTTGTTGGTAAGTACAGATTACACTTTTTATTGGAAAGGTCGAAGTAAATTAGCATGAAGAAAATGTCCATATTTTCAAGAAATAGTTACAAACTCAACGTTCAATTATTTTCCGCGGTTCCTAAAATGTCTTCAGTCTTCTGCATATTATTTCTATTTGTTTATTATAAATTTATATTATATTTCCTAATATGATATTTTCAATTCTATGCTGTACCTTCTCTTCAACGTTGAATTTATAATTAACCTCAATTGAATAAAAGGCAATTAGTACAAAGATCAGTTTAAAAAGAATGTCAAATTAATTTTGTAGCTAGCTGTGTTGTTCATCGATTTAATAATATTGTTATGAACTATTAGAACTAATTGCTCATCTTCCTTACTAACCACAGGACGATGGTGGTATGGCGTTTTGCAGAGAAAAGAAAGGTGAATTCGGGTTCAACCTTCAGTCTCCTACCTTCAAAGTAAAAGGAACTGCAGGAATTATTCACTTTGTCAAATCTAATATTTGTCATAGCTGTAGACATTTGCCCATATCAAGTAGCTACTGCATCTCTGCTATCATTTTCAATGTCCTCATCTTTGGATATTACTACAGAGGTGATAGCTGTTTAGGTGATAGCGAAAGAGCTCTATATACAGTTGACTCTAAAAGTTCAAATCAATTAATTGTGATAAATTCATATCATGTTCTGCATGGAATGGGTTGTAGCTATTTTAGTCAGCTATTACTTGACAACTTAAGCTATTTAGATACGGAATTGACTTTTCTGTCCTCGTATCATTGAGTTCAGAAATATCACTTTTAAATAATAATAGGAAGCAACTGGTATATATGTGTGGACAGCTGATGCCAACGTCATAGTTAAATATTGATAATATTTTATATCTATTTTTCACTATATATTTTTTTTTAATTAGTGTTTATAAAGTATTGTGTCATATGATAGCTTATCATCAAATTGATATAATGTCTTAAATATCACTCTCTGCCATTTATTTAGTATCTTCTCTATTGGGTACTTACATTCAACACAAAAAATAATATATATTTGCTATATTATTAGAAACTATTTGATATTGTTCCATAATATTTATGGTCAAAAAATTAATTATTCTAATAGTATATAGCTATATACTAATAATTCTAATAGTATTTATGTATTAATAATTCGAATGATATTTATATATTAATTGTTCTAATAATATTTATTTATTAATAATTATAATAACATTTATTTGTTAATAATTATAACAATGTTTAATAATATAAGTTGATATAATAAAGGTGTTCATTTAATTTGAGTCTATGATTTTCCCAATTTCATGTACCATATTTACTGATTGATATTTAAATATCAAAGCTATTTATAGTAATGAAGATATATCTTTATAATAACCAAGTATCAATAATCTGAGTGATGACAAGAGCATCTGCATTGTAAATAAATTCGTATGTCTGCATTGTAGTTAAATATCTCCATAACATTGAATCAGACATCTGATTAACTGTGAAGTATCTCTTATAAACGTATTCCTAAATCAGAAAAAGCACTTGGTAATCAGATTTCTGCTTTGTGACTAAGACTTTTTTCGCTCTGTGTAAAATATATACATCAATCTAAATTAAAACATGATAAAAGTACAAAACTAGCTAAAAATAAAAAGAACGATGCAGTGGGTTAACTTAAAATTAATCAATATATTTATTCCTACAGTATTTTTTAAAAACAATTTAAAATCTGACAAGGGGCATTTCAAATTATTGGGTATATTATTAAAAAGATGAGTAGAAAACACTAATAATATTTTTGAACCAATGGAAAAATATTTCAATTAATTAAGGTTTATTTATTAATATTTATGTTTATTAAATCTTATTTACCATTTTTCTGATTGCTTAATATTACCTAAATAAATAAAAAGAAACTATGATAATTGATACTTTCGAAAATAGTTTGCAATACGGCTATACGAGTGACAACAATTAAATACACAATTTACTATCCTCTATGACGTCACAAGAGGACTGCGCACAAGAAACTCAATTTCAATTTGTAGTTATTGTATCATGGTAGTACCTATCCTATTTATTAAAGGATTTGAAAGACGAA